>OX422223.1:358457951-359057951 GCA_949130495.1 Sambucus nigra | reverse complement strand
AAATGGATATTTGGTGTTTTAAATACTCATTTTAAAACACCATTTCAAAATATTGTTCTCTCTCTCTCTCTCTCTCTCTCTCTCTCCACATAGTCTCGAATCCCTATTTTCTAGCTCTCATATAGGTTCGTAAAATTAGGGGATCTGAAATTTTTATGATGTTTTTTATGATAAAAAGGAGTAAACATTTATATTCTTGATATTGGTGAAAATAGGTAAACCTTTATAATCTTATGGTTTTTTATTTACTTTTTAAGCCATTAAAGGTCTCTTGATTTTGAAATCTTCACTGGGAATGTAAAGCTTTCAGATTTGGTGTTCAAGGCACTACTTCTCTCAGGGGAGGACAACTGTTTCCCTGTTCGCCAGTTTCGTGTTCATTACTTTGGGTCTGGAAATGCATACATTTACCAGTTGAATAACATTGCAAGTGTCAGCACATGGTGACTGTTTTTTACTGCTTTTGATTGACTTTTTTTTAGTTTAATAAATGTTCACTCAATAAAAATACCTACATAATAAAAAAAGGGTGGCTTTGGTTAGCCTCATTTCTAACCTTATGTCAGATCTTAGTGGAGGTGGTGGGTCTATTTGGTGGTGGTTGTATAATTTGAAATATATCTTTTAAATCATGCCCAGTTACGTATTCCATTTTTTTCATTTTATTTTATTTTTCCTATTAATTTGTATGGTGTCATCCACTATGTTATAGGACAATAAGTGTCATTTGCCCTTGCCATCCATTAGAGTTGACGTTTGCTCATAAGGGCACATAAAACACACACCCTGACATTATGTATATTTTATTGTTAGATTTTTATGTTGCCAATATATATTGTTATATTTGTATTAATGACTACACTAGATTTTTGTACAAATCCCCTTGCTTAAAGAAACATGTCACCGGAAAGGAAAATTATTTTTTTCTTTTAATTGTAATGAAACAAATAATTTATAGATTATGTAATTTTAGGACTTAAAATAATAATGATTATGGATATTGGACAACAAACATTTTGTTTCTATTTTCAGTACCTATTTTCAAATTAAAGGGATACGTGACATACTGTGATTGGTTGGCGTTTTATGAATATGGGTCCGTGCCAGTGATTTTATTCAAAAATAGGAACTAAAATCATAAATAAATTGTTTGTTGTCCTCTTTTCAAAATACATATTACAATAGGTCCTAAATGTACAAAGTCCCAATAATTTATCACTTTCCTGATGAAACATAGTAATGTGTTAGTATTGTAGTTCACTTATTGGATCAAATCAAATTAAACACTTTTTAATAAACATTTATTAAAACATTATAAAAAAATGTTTTATAAAATAGTGTTGTTTTATTTACAAAATAATGTTTTTGAACTTTTTTCAAAAATTTTTTATTTATAAAAGATCAGAAATTTTAACTGTTTCTTTAAAAAAAACATAAAATGCTTTTTTTATTCATTAACTTTTAGGGGATGATTTGGTTCCTCAACTTAAGTAATTTATTAGTTTATATTTTTTTTCACTTGGTCTTGGTAAATGTTTTTGCATTGTATAAATTTCTATATTTATATTTTTTATATGTAGTTTATATTTTTTACCTATTGTTTTTTTTTAATTACTAGAATGTGAATATTATGTGTGGTTAGGTAGAAATCAATTTTTTTATGCAAGGACACTCCGATGTATACCTATGGCCGGTCACAATCAATATAGTCATTCAACTCTAAAGGTTAAGATTGTGGTAAACAATTCTGAGTTAGTCAGAACAGAAGCGTCAATTGGTTAAAGAAAGGAATTTCATCTGCTAAAAAAAGTTGATCCATACATTATTATTTAAGTAATGTCTAAGTTAATCCATACCTACTAAAAAAAGTTGATCTGATTATGTATTTCAACTTTAAATTAATTTTTTATTAAATTCGATGTGAATAAAAAAATTGTTTCATTTTCTTTGAAAAAAGTTTATTTATTTATATTAAAAAACAACTTTATATCATTTTTTTAATAAACACTAGACAATACTTTTGTTTGTCCTATATTTTTTAATAACTTTGTTTTTACAAATTTTTATGAAATAAAACTTTTTTTAAAAAGTGTTTTATTTTTATTTTTGTGTTTTTAATTTTTTTATAAAACACAACTTTTTTAAACAAAATGTTGTTTTTGATAAGAAATTAAAATTTGATTTTAATACATTACAATTTTTTTTAGATTTCAATACACGATACGAATAACGTGACTTATAATTTTTCACACCACATTAAAATACTATTTGACAAGAATAACACGAGCAAAGTTATGAATTAAGTGACATTGTATTAATGTTAAGTGAAAAACTCGACCCCTATTGACAATTAATTCGTCTAAGTTTTTATTAAAACCTATTTCTAATTATAAGTGATGGCAATTTTTTTAGGATAAAATTAACAATCACTTTTAAAATAAATAACGAAAGTATTCTATTAACGTCCATTTAAAAAAAATAACATAAAATATTTTTTAAATTTTATGGTGATTGCCTCGGTTTGTAAGAGTAATTGAGTTGTCTTAAGTGTATTGCCCCATGTTTTTCATTAATTTTATATTATTTAATTTTTGTACCTACTATGCATTTATAATAATCACAAAATTTGATCTGTTTAAAATACTAAATCTTTTAAATCTCGTTAGTGTTGTCACCGACTATGTCTAATCTCATTCTTGCATCTCATCTTATCCCATCAGCCCCACTTTGTTATTTTGCTGATATCTCATCAAATTCATATCTGGAGAAAAAAGTGGGCTAGACTCTCTATTTTGATCTTAATGTTAATTTTTTATTGAAATGAACTTAAATAAAAAAATTGTTTCATTATTTATTTTAAGAAAAGTTGACGTTAGTTATTTTAAAAAAACAAACATGACATCATTTTTTATTAAACACTCAACAAAACTTTTAGTATAAACTATATTTTTTATAAACTTTGTTTTTTTTTTCAAATTTTTATTAAACATATCTTTTTAAAAAATGATTTTTTTTTATTTTGTTTTATAATTTTTTTATAAAACATATCTTTTTAAAAAAATGTATTTTTTTTAAGAAAGTAAGTGTTGACCTTAATACATTACTATTTTTTTAGACTTTGATACACAACATAAATAACGTGACTTATATTTCACACCACATTAAAATACTATTTCACACAAATAATATGACTAAAATTATGAATTAATCGTGTCATTGTATTAATATTGGGTGAAAAACCCTACCCCTGATGACACGACTAATTCGTCAAGTTTTTATTAAAAAATGATATCCAATTTTTACTGTGCCATTACAACGTATTATATGAGGCCCAAGCCGAACTATTATTACTCTTGCGAACTAAATATGTTGTATGATCTAATCAAAGACATACACATTCAAAAATTAGCGTACGCTAGTATATATGTACATATGAAGTATACCAATACTTAAATATCACACACAATATAAGTATAATAACCATCCCTCAGAGCTATAACTCAATGGATGTATTCTCTACAATGCCATCATCCTCCATGGAATTACTCACATACCATACTTGGTTACTAGTGGTCGGAGTCTCACACCAACTTTGTAAAATGAAATCACTATGTATGGGAAGCGGTCATAGTTCCTCAACGAAAATGAGAACGAAACATACCCACCACGTCTCACCCCTGATAAGAATTACACAATATAAAAATAGACGCTATGACCTGGGGAATATACGTTACTTGCTCCTCAAGTCAGGGGCCGCACCCACATCGTGCAACTTCCCATGATACCACTAGAGGGGTATGCTACACATAAATATATCATTCACACACAGATATATTCAAAATCAAATCATATATATACTGTTTTTATACCCATATATATATATCATCAAATTCGTCTATCATGCCTATCTCTCCTGGCATTAGCCTATATATCCCGAATATAGCAATTACAATTAGATCATAAGTATACACACAATATATTTTTATCTCATTAGTATTCACTCACTTATGATACAATTATCACATAATTAAATTCTCGAATATTAGTTTATCACATCCAGCTAGTATTCTTAAACCATCCTATTCGCACCTTAGGATTTACTCATATATATTCGTCATGTATATATATATATATATATATATATATTTTTTATATATATATATATTCGGCATCCATACTCTATACGCATAAATATATATGTACGAACCCGTCGAATAATTCCTCTACTGTCTTTCATCACAAACATTCTCAAAATTTATACCCCGAATTTCATTCCCACAAATCCTAATGGTCACACAACACTCATTTAATCATCTAGACGTTCTCCCACTATATTTATGATCCCCTACTATTCATCTCCAATTCCTTTTAGTCCAAGAAATTTTTTTCAAATTGTTCTTTCATAATTAAACCGTACCCATGACCCTAAAATGAACCGATCTAGTTCTGACATAATCGAACAAAATCTATAGCCCAAAATGAAACGGTCCGGTATCCCAAAAATGAACCGAACTGATGACCAATAAAACAAACCTATCCGACGATCTGATTAGTTTGGGAGTTCATCTTCTTCTCAAACTCCAAAATTTATGGTTTTTACCCTCACCAACCATTTCTTTAAACATTTAGACCCTTAGATATACCCAGTACACTAATTTATTCTTGGTATTCATCAAGTTAATTGAGATTTAAAACCTATCTCAGTTAAGACCTAGATTTTTTTCAACCCTTCCAATTTCTCACCAAATATTTCACCATTATCACGGATTTTAATTTAGATTTCATGTAGGATTATTATCACATCAAGATCATATGAAATCATCTCCCAAAAACCCATTTTTGTGCAAAATCCCAAGCCCAAAATCTTATAGTTTTTATCACCAACTATAATATGAAAAATAAAAGTACTTAAATTATTAAAGCACGTTTAACACTTGCCTGGTTGGATAAATCCAACGATCTCATGCTGGAATCCGTCGGAGCTTGGCCCGAGTCTCCTCTTTTTCTCACTTTTCTTCCTTATTTCTCTTCTTTATTCTTTCTTTATTTTTTTCCCTCTTTTCTCTTTCTCTTGTGACTTATAAGAGAGAAAATAAGGGTTATCCACTTATTAAACCCAGAATTGACTTCCATACTCAAATGCGAGTCCCTACTGATCCAAAAAGTCCCCGTAACCCAAACATTACCCCCGGGTACTCTATTCGAACTATATCGGTCCTTTTGAGACCAACTGTGCACTAGAAATTTCCATCTAAGTCACTTAACAAAAATTCACGTCTTAAACCCAACACATATCCACACGTGTTTTCCGCATAAAATAATATCACATGTCACTTTTGTTCGCCAACGACATGAAATATAATTACTCCATCTCATTTACTTTAAATTCTCAAATTATTAAATTACACCCACTCCAGTAATTTAATTATCCATAAAAGTACGAAGTATTACATTCTCCCCACCTTACAAAGGAATTTCGTCCTCGAAATTCGGATAAGACTGGTACCAAAACTGAGGATCTTGAGCCAAACATAACACCCTTTAGTACCAAAATAAAATCATACTTACATAAGGGTCACTCCACTATATTCCCGCTAGTGTTACCCAGTTGTATAAAGGCGTACGCACTATAACCCCATCTTAATGACAAGCTTGTTCGATTCTCTTCATACTGATATACTCCGTCAGTCATAAGTTCTCACTTTAATAATGGCACATTACACATTGTGCTTCTACCAACGACATCCAAATAAGATGAGCCTACAAATCACTAGCGACATTGCCCCAATATTATTGGAAGGATGCACATCACTAATTGATGGCATCCTGTATCCACCCCAACACAAAATTCCCATCCTGAGAGAAACCATAAGAACATCTTACCGCTCTTATCAATCCTTCAAATCTCGTTTCATGGCGACATAACTCTTATGACACTCAAAATTCTACATAAAACATTATGTGGTTAATTCCCCTCTCGACGACGAACTGTAAATCACGTTTGATCCAAAAGTCTAGTTATTCGCTTACATCTAAACAAATAATCAAGGTAAGCTAATCGAAGTGACTCTAGAATCGCATTCATATCACTTTCCTAGTCGTTAATCACCTCCCGTCTACTCCTTGAAACATAGGTGACAAGACTTACCCAAAACAAAACATCATCCCCACTACTTCCCTAAAAATCCCAGTCGGAGTAACAATATTGGGTGGCACCTTATACCGGTGCAATCCCTTTTTACCAACATGTCTGCCCATTTCGTCATTGGAATCGTCAGCGTCATATAAAATTTGATGGTTGATCATCTCGAACCAACCTATTTCAATCTAGGATTGGTGCACCCAAAGACAATTTTTCTATGTCTCACCTAACACCAATTCCCAATTATAACGTCTCGCATTAAGTGGTACTTTATACTCCCCTTCTTCCTCTAGGGTGTACCAAAAGTCTCGACGCTTGCACTTTTTGACACCATGCGCATTTCTGGGGCCATTTATCTCATATAGATTAACATATTATTTATGTGAAAGACACTCTCAACATTCGATTGAGTAAGACTCTGATCTACTTTCCCACAATAGTTGGATTTTCCTGTCATTGAGAGTCATCCTTTTAAATGGCCTCTCACAGCCTTTCAACTTATTTCAAGTGTTCTGCTCTTATTCCACACATACACTTGGATTAACGTCATTCTCACAAGACATTCAATCCATCATGCCATGGCAGCTTATTTATAACTATCCCACAGGAATATATTCCACACATTGATTCCCACGTCCTCCTATCTTGGACACTTTGAAATTAGCTAACTAGGGTGCCCACACACCCTATAATCAGTGCATATTTGCATAACCTTTGAAATGTCATACACTTTCCTCAAAACTGGCCTCGCATTATCGATGTGGCTATAACAGAAGGGTGTTCTCAATCATCCCAGAAATTAAAATTTAATTCTCCTCGACATTGTTCCACTCTTCAAGTCATGGTGAGAATAAATTTTTTTAGTGCTATCTCACGACACTACTGACTCTACTGGCCTTATACTATATAATAGTTCTTAACTCATAGTGTTTTCTCTACACTTTCATTAATAATCATTCAAAACTGATTCCCTAGCATACATCAACGTCTATCTACTTACGACGTTCATCAAGGTCTATACGTATCTCATCATAAAATAACATCCAAACATGGAACTTCCCCCAGTACTCTATCACTCAGCATTGGCGGTAATGAAATTACATAAACCTCAAACACATAACCAGGACTCTCAGAATCTTCTCCCCGGACATATAAATATCAATTTCAACTCTCGCGTCTCTATAGAAGTGATATAAAAATACGCTCTCCCTATCACCAAGTTCGGAGCCCTAAATATAGTAACGAGATAAGTCTCTTCACTTGACAGTAAATCCAATATACCCTAAATCACCTCAATAAAGTCCCTAGACACCGGGATCAAATATGTCCAGACAACTATACTCTCTGAAGTCTCTATCATAATATAATATAAAATCAAGCTCGACCTTCTTTCAGGTGAGGCATTGCCAAAAAAACACATCCTTCCCTAGAATAGCAACCACGATAGCCTTATAATATCAACCCACTATCATTCTAACCAGTCTATACTCAGGATAATATCATAATCTCATAATGTGTCACTTAAATGAGTAATTCTAATAAAATATATACCATTATTCCCACACTTTCTTCCCCATGGACGAAACCAAAATAACCACGCTAGAACACGGAAAATATATATAAACATAATAATGTTATCGATGTACAAACTAAACTCCTCTCATACACGAATCTAGTTCAAATCAAGATATCGTGTCTCACTCGTGCCACACAAATCATACCTCATTCAATCGAGGTTAAAACTCATTTCTCTGCCTTTTCGATCGCCCTAACTTCTCAAATGGTTCTCGAAAATGACACACTTGTTCGAACCGAACTGAAAGTATCCAAGTTATTGAACAAGATAGGAACCATACTCTTGTCCCATTATTCACTTCGGGCAAAAACAATGCATGTGGTCCTACTCCCCACATCAAAACACCTCTTCATATAATCTACTTATCTTTGACCACGTTGGATGTATTAGGGTTGTCCTTCTCTTGAAACCTGGTAGACTCAACCCTAATAGCTAACCCCCTTGTTCCATTCATTTCGCTGACCATAAGGAACTTACTACTAGCTTTAACAGTCCCTACTGAATCCACTATTACTCGGTAATAATTCAGCTGTCCAAATCTTTTAAATCGGCCCCTGATGGGTCTCCCCTACAGTGTTTTGCTAGAACCGTTAAAACCGATCTTACTCCCTCACTTAATTCTCCAATCCATTTTGCTCCCTTAACATAGAAGAATTAATATCTTCATGAGTCCATTACCCACTTTAAAGGATCTTTTCTCCATTGTACCAAACCGGGTAATTAACTTCCACTATTACAACACTGCTCCCACGAGACAAGAAAAATAATTTCCTCAATTTCACTTTTGGGTATACTACTCCCTTCTATATGCCAAAGCCTTTGGGTATCTTACATCTATTGGATAAAATGCACAATCTCCGTATTTACAAAAATTCCCACAGGTGGTCCTCCTCAAAGACCCCTTCGACTCTCTCCCATTCTAACCACACTAGGTGAGTATAGTTTAGCACCACTTTCTTCTATAGCGTTACTTGAAATTGTATATTGTACCCTAGAAGTCCTTACAACCCAAACTTCTTGAGAAAAAATAGGGGTGACCTAGACTACGATCATCATCCCCAAAACATTCTTCAACTTAAACTGAGTCCCGCCTACTACTACCCTTCCAACAGCCCTCACTATTTATCCTATGCGTAATCAGCATATGAAGAACACTCGAACGCATATAAGATTCACTATAATTATATATTATGGCAAGGGAACAAAATATCACCATAAGAATCAACAATTCTAAACATAGGAATCTATATCAAATAGAAAGCAATGCGAAAAATGTAGCAAGTCTGCATAGATTCATAAGGACACTAAAACCTGATTCTGTGACAACCCACCTAACAAAATACCAGGTGATCAGTCCTACATCAAATTAAGCAGGAATCTCAAATGGTTCCATTCTCAGCATCATTGCCAAAAACCATTTCATTACTAATAACCTATTAGGCCCGGCATCAAATTTTAAACATTCTAATCTTTTTAACGAAAACACAAAAGTAAATCCATCCATACAAAGATATGAAAAACAATTAAAATGAATAGATAATAATCAACAACTCTTGGTAAAAAAATTATACAAGCATATTGAAACAGCGTAAAATAAAAATGCCAAAAATAAACTAAAAGACAATAGTTGGGAAATATGCCCGATTGTTACAACAGTACCACCTATCTAGATCACAAGGAGAGAAGCTTCTATCCAATTTCCTCCCAGCATCCACAGTTGCGGCAACAACGTCTGACTCAAAAGAATAGTCATCCATGTGTCCCTGGGTTTGGACACCTAAAAAGTATAACGAAATGGAAGAAAAAGAAAAGATAGCTACGAGCAAGAGCCCGAGTTTTGAAAAATGTTATTAGGAAGTGCTTAACGTACTTTAATATTAAAATATTATATTCTCCATATTTAAATGGTTCACACTCACATGAGATACCCCTCACCTCTCATATAACAGTGCACACCTAACGCTTGTGTTTTAAACACCTTAGTTACGCTACCTGGCCTAACTAGTATCTCACCAAACTTTCGAATACCCAACCACTATCTAATGTCTCACGTATAACATTTAAGCTTTCGCACTAGCTTATACCTTTTAAATTTCACGCTTAGTATATATTCCTACATTTTTAATAACGTTCATTAGTTATACAATATTCACATTTTAGTGTTATTATTTCATATATAATATTCTCATCTTTATATACGTATACCCCATTTTTATTCCAGATTTTATACTCCCAGATGATCCAGAAATTATTCTACATTTCATTACTAATATATATATATATATATATATATATTATTCATATCTCATATATATATACACAATATACTATACATATCAAGTATATCCATACTTATATATCACACACTATATAAGTATAATAATCATCCCTCAGAGATATAACTCAATGGATGTAGTCTCTACAATGCTATCATCTTCTAGGGAATTACTCACATACCATCATGGGTTACCAGTGGTCGGAGTCTCACACCGACTTGGTAAAACCAAATCACAACGTATGGGAAGTAGTCATAGTTTCTCACTAGAAATGAGAAAGAAACATACCCACCACGTCTCACCCATGATAAGAATCACACAACATAAAAATGGACGCTATGACTTAGGGACTATACACTCCCTGCTCCTCAAGCCAGGGGTTTCACACACGTCGTGCAACTTTCCATGATAGCACTAGACGGGTATGCTACACATAACTATATAATTCACACCTAGATATATTGATAATTAAATCATATATATACCGCCTCTATAGCCCTATATCTATAGCATCAAATCTCGCTATCATGCCTATCTCGCGTGGAATTAGCCTATAAATTCCAAATATACCAATTCGTATTATGTCATAAGTATACACACAACTTATTTTAATCTCATAAGTATTCACTCAATTATGATACAATTCTCACATAAATAATTTATGGAATATTAACTTATCCCGTCCAGCTAGTATTCTTATATCATCCTATTCGCACCTTAGGATTTACTCATATATATTCGTCATGTGTGTGTATATATATATATATACACACACACACTAGGGTATGCTCATGCCAGAAGGAACGTAGATAATCGTAAAAAGGCAAAAAAAATCATTTGATAACAAAACAAAATGCAATTTTAAAAAAATTAGTCATGATCTGATTTCTTTATATGACTAACCACCCTGGTTAACAAGTAAAAAATAGTCCAACAATGTTGAAATAGTTTAAATTCATCACTTGAATTAACAAAGTGTGAATTCTACAAAATAGGTATAGTCTCCTTTGTATTGGACTATCCGTCCTCGTTAAGGGGTAACAACCAATCGTACAATATTCGAAATGTCCAAATTCATGAAACAAATGCTTGAACGAAACAAACTTCTTTAAAAAATCACAATGATATTCGGGGTAAACAAACATAATAACAACAAAATAACGGTCTACCTGACTTAAGGTATAAAAAACACTTCAACAACAAAAATAGAATTACCACAGTATACAAAAAAAGCCTAGGCATAATATACAAAAATACCTTAGCAATCATCCATCTGTGCGTAGTAACTCTAAGCCTAAGCTTTTTAAAAAGTAAAAAAGTTTGACATTCCAAAAAATTATACTTTTGATAATCAATCATAGATTCGCAGTTAACATCCTTGTAATAACTCTACTAAATGTCCGCGTATCTAGCTCGACGTACTTCATATGAAGATTGGCACAATTTACAACCACCTATATTTATAGTTAAGACTAATTTTTAAAAATGAATGAAAAGTGGAAATATTTTTAAGGCGAAGTACCTTGTTGTGAGAACCCCATGTAAGCAGCCTGCAGGTATTTATCCGCTCTTGATGCCTTACCATTGTCTCCCAATCCTAAGAATAATTAAAAAACATTATCAAAAGATGATATAAATGGGTCATATGTGTAGTTTATATGAAAAATAACACTACTTACTTTATAGGAGGACTTTCGGATACACAATGTTTGTTGTCGAAAGTGAACAAGCATTAGAAAGAAGGGTAATGTGATTTGCACTTGTGCATCGAGATAACGTCACATATAACGGGCCATGACTAAAAAATGGCATGTGTAAGTCAATTACCATAAATTTTACAGATTGACCCTATGATTTGTTAATGGTCATTGCATATGCCAGTCGAATTGGGAATTACCATCTCATCATTTTTATAGGGATCTCCGTCGATGAAGGAGATAGTGAGACTCTGGGAATGAATACTAAATTTCCACACTTATCACTAGTTAATATTTGGTCCTCAATAACATGCTCTCCACATTTTGTAATGACTAATCGGGTGCCATTACAAAGACCATCCTTCGGAGCAATGTTTCTCTGAAGCATAATTGGATAACCCACCTTTAATTCCAACTTAAAAAGGGGTAAACCGGAAGGACTGAGAGAATTCAAAAATTCATTTGGGTATTGGTTGTGTACGTCTCTACCGGGCTCGTCATCCACATTTTATCGGCACCAAAATAAGTTTTTGTATCACCCGAGAAGATATTCAATGCCAAATTATTTATAGCCGTCACATCGTCATTTCGCGCTGAAAGAATTGTTCGTTCGGTGATGAAGGTTGGTGTAAAAGTATCGATCACATTAAACAATGGATGTATTAGGGATGTCCCTCTCTCGAACCCTAGTAGCCTCAACCCTAATGGCTCACCCCGTTGTTCCATTCGTTTCACTGACCATAAGGAACTCACTACTAGCCTTACCATTCCCGACCGAATCCACTATCAATCGATAAGAATTCAGCTGTCCAAATCTTTTAAATGGGTCCTATGATGGGTCTCCCCTTATAGTGTTTCGCTAGAACCGTTAAATCCAGTCTTACCCCCTCACTAAATTCTCCAATCCATTTTTCTCCCTTAACATAGAAGCATTAATATCTTGATTGACAAAACACAACATAGTCTCCATCTGCTTCGACATTCCAAGCAAAATTTCCCTTAATTGCTGGCGACTCCACTCATGATTCCATTAACCACTTTAAAGGATATTTTCTCCATTGTACCAAACAGGGTAATTAACATCCACCATTACAACACTGCTCCCAAGAGACAAGAAAAAAAGTTTTCCCAATTTCACTTTTGGGTATAGTACTCCCTGCTATATGCCAAAGTCATTTGGTATCTTACATCCATTGGCTAACACACCTACTCTTCGCATTTACCAAAATTCACACGGGTGGTCCTCTTCAAAGACCCCTTTAACTCTCTCCCATTCTAACCACACTGGGTGAGTCTAGTTTAGCACCACTTTCTTCTATAGCGATACTTGAGAATGTATATTTCACCCTAGTAGTCCTTACAACCCTAACTTCCTAAGAAAAAATAGGGGTGACCTCGACTACAGTCATCATCCCCAAGATATTCTTCAACTTAAATTGAGGCCCGCCTCTCGTTGTCCTTCCAACATCCCTCACTAGTCATCCTCTGTATAATCAGCATATGAAGCACACTCGAACGCATTTAAGATTCACTATATTTATACATTATGGCAGGAGGACAAAATCTCACCATAGGAGTCAACAATACTAAACATAGGGCTCTATATCAAATAGAAAGCACTGTGAAAAATGTAGCACGTCTGCATAGACTCCTAAGGACACTAAAACCTGATTCTCTGAAACCATCTATGACACCCCACCTAACAAAATACCAGGTGATCAGTCCTACATCAAATTAAGCAGGAATCTCAAATGGTTTCATTCTCAGCATCACCGTCGAAAACCATTTAATTACTAATAACCTATTAGGCCTGGCGTCAAATTTTAAACGTTCTAATCTTTTTAACTAAAACAAGAAAGTAAATCCATCCATACAAAGATATGAACAAGAATTAAAATGAATAAATAATAACCGATAACTCTTGGTCAAAAAATTACGCAACCATATCGAAACAAAGTAAAATAAAAATGCCAAAAATAAACTAAAAGACAATTTTTGGGAAATTTACCCGATTGTTACAACAGTACCACCTATCTAGATCACAAGGAGAGGAGCGTGTATACAATTTCCTGCCAGCATCCACAGTTGCGGCAACAACGTCTGGCTCAAAATAATAGTCATCCAGGTGTCCCTGTGTTTGGACACCTAAAAAGTATAACGAAAGGGAAGAAAAAGAAAAGATATCTACGAGCAAGAGCCCGAGTTTTGAAAAATGTTATTAGCAAGTTCTTAACGTACTTTAAAATTAAAATATTATATTCTCCATATTTAAACAGTTCACACTCACATGAGATACCCCTCACCTCTCATCTAACAGTGCACACCTAACGCTTGTGTTTTAAACACCTTAGTTACGCTCTCTGGCCTAACTAGTATCTCACCAAACTTCTGAATACCCAACCACTATCTAATGTCTCGCGTATAACATTTAAGCTTTCGCACTAGCTTATACCTTTTAAATTTCTCCCTTAGTATATATTCCTACATTTTGAATAACGTTCATTAGTTATACAATATTCACATTCTAGTGTTATTATTTCGTATATAATATTCTCATCTTTATATACGTATATCACATTTTTATTCCGGATTTTTTACTCCCAGATGATCCAGAAATTATTCTACATTTCATTACTTATTTTGTTATATATATATATATATATATATATATACACAATATACTATACATATAAAGTATATCCGTACTTATATATCACACACTATATAAGTATAATAATGACCCGTCAGAGCTATAACTCCATGGATGTAGTGTCTATAATGCTATCATCTTCTAGGGAATTAATCACATACCATCATAGGTTACCAGTCGTGGGAGTCTCACACTGACTTGGTAAAACCAAATCACCACGTATGGGAAGCGGTCATAGTTCCTCACCAAAAATGAGAACGAAACATACCCACCACGTCTCACCCCTAATAAGAATCACACAATATAAAAATGGACTCTAAGACTTAGGGACTATACACTCCCTCCTCCTCAAGCCAGGGACCTCACCCACATCGCGCAACATTCCATTATAGCACTAGAAGGGTATTGTCACACCCCAAACCCAATATCCATACTAATCATTTATTATTAGAATAATTAGATCATAATCTTGAGCCCATTGGAAATATGATTCATTCATCAATATTTTCCTACATAATGAACATAATATTATTCTTACATCATAAAATTCAATACCAGAGTCATAATTAAGAAAACATGCAATCCCGTGATTAACTATGATCAACCCAATCCATACTAAATCAATATATACAATGTGTGAGTATATTAAAATATTCAGTGTGACAACAATAACATCCCATTTTTAAATCCCAGCTCTCTCCAACGGTGCAACTCTCAAAGCTACCGATCATATGGTATCCTAGCTGGCAGCGTGAGAACCTGAAATTGTTAAAATATAAACCGTAAGCATTAAGCTTAGTGAGGTACTCCTTCCCTGCAATAGAATAACAATTCTATATCGAATATATAGATATAAAATCCGAACAATCCTGCCCATTGGCAATAACAAATCATGGATCATAAGATCCAAATAATTCTGCCCGTTGGCAATAACAAATCCTGGATATTTGAATATCCAAACAAATCCTGAATACCGAAGTATTTAAACCAATCCTGGATCATGAGACCCAAACAAATCCTGGATATTTTAATATCCAAACAAATCCTGAATACCGAAGTATTCAAACAAATCCGCTCGTAGAGCTATATTCATATTTATATATGAAACAAATCATAAGTACACTCACCTTGGCAGTTTAACTGGATTTGCCCTTGCCTTTATCCAGTACTTGTTCAATCAGCTCTTCTTCCCTTCCTTAGGGGCTTTTTCGTAATTTTCTATGAATTTTCTTCAATTTTCTCCTCACACTTTCTTCCTAAACTTCAAAACTCTCTTTCCTTAAGCTTAAAATCTCTCATGGCTGCATTTTGGCTGAATAAAGAGGTAATTCTAAGGGTTTGAGGTCGGCCAAAGCCACCACCCTTCCCAACCAATGAGAATAAAACATTTGTTGCCATATTAAGACAAAATACTACTTAACGGATGGACTACTTTACCCTTGTTTCGTAATTTTGGGATAACTTATCACTCGAACCTCCGTTTCACACACCGTTTGTTGTGTTACAACCATAACTCACTTGTCTACAACTATGTAGTTTTCACCTCAAGTCAATTGTTATGTCATAAAGGTCAAAACTAGACTTAAACATGAACATTCCTACCGAAACCTTCAAAATTTTGTATTTGTAACTAATTCGACATTTCATGCTTTTTGAAGGTAGGATTAGACTAAACATAATAAATTAACATCACGTGTATTAATGACACACTAATCATATCACATAAGCTAGGCATGATTTAAGCATAATTAATCATAATTATATTCGGGTTGTCACAATTCTCCCCCTGTTAGGAAATTTCGTCCTCGAAATTGACATACCTTGGTTGTCCGAATCAAACAAATACGGATAACGCATTTTCATGCTATCCTCACTCTCCCATGTAGCTTCTTCCATGGAATGCCTTCTCCACACAACTTTCACAAGTGGGATCACCTTTGATCTCAATATTTGTTCTTTCCTATCGACGATAGCAAGCGGTTCTTCCACGTAGCTCAAATCTTCCTTCAACTCAATAGGTTGTTCCACCAATACATGTGAAGGGTCTGCTACATACTTTCTTAACATAGAAACATGGAAAACATCATGTAACCGAGATAATTCTGGTGGTAACGCTAACTTGTAGGCAACCATCCCGACTTTCTCAAGGATTTCATAAGGTCCAATGTAGCGTGGACTTAATTTCCCTTTCTTTCCAAACCTCATAACTCCTTTCCATGGCGATATTCGAAGAAACACATAATCCCCTTTCTGGAATTCCAAATCTTTTCGTCGTTTATCGGCATAACTTTTCTGTCTGCTTTGAGCTGTTCTCATTCTATCTTGAATAATCTTCACTTTTTCAGTGGTGACTTCAATCAATTCTGGACCCTCTATCTTCCTTTCACCAACTTCACCCCAACATATTGGTGTACGACATCGTCTACCGTACAATGCTTCATATGGAGCCATACCAATAGTAGACTGAAAACTATTGTTATATGCAAATTCTATCAAAGGCAAATATTCATCCCAATTACCTTTGAAATCAAGCACACAAGCTCTAAGCATATCTTCCAAAATCTGTATTGTCCTTTCAGACTGCCCATCTGTCTGGGGATGAAAAGCCGTACTAAACTTCAAGTTAGTACCCATAGCATACTGCAAGCTATCCCAAAATCTGGATGTAAAAGTAGGGTCTCTATCTGAAACAATAGATACTGGTGCTCCATGCAACCGAATAATTTCATTAACATACAATCTAGCATACCTATCAACTGTATACGTAGTCTTGACTGCTAGAAAGTGAGCGGACTTTGTCAATCTATCCACCACTACCCAAATCGAATCTGACCCCTTCTGAGATCGAGGAAGCCCAACCACAAAATCCATCGTTACATGATCCCATTTCCATTCCGGTATCGGCAATGGCTGAAGCAGACCAGTAGGTTTCTGATGCTCCACTTTCACTTGTTGACATATAAGGCATCTAGCAACAAAATCAGCTATTTCCTTCTTCATATTATTCCACCAATAATGCTCCTTTAAATCCCTATACATTTTAGTACTGCCAGGATGCATAGTATAAATGGAATTATGAGCCTCATCTAAAATTTCCTCTTTCAATCCACACACATTAGGCACACACAACCGCTGCTTATATAATAAAGTGCCATCATTCACAATACAAAAATCTTCAGACTTACCATCTCGGATATCTTGTCGTTTCTTCTCAAGGAAAGGATCTTGACTTTGCAAATCACGAATACGGGTAGCTAATAAAGGCCTCACGCTTACATGAGCAAAGAATCTATCCCTATCCACTAGTTGCAATTCTACTCCCATCAATCTCAACTCCATAATATGAGCAACTCTAGAACATCGAATACAAGATAACCTGCCTGAAGCCTTTCTACTCAAAGCATCTGCAACTACATTTGCCTTTCCTGGGTGGTAGTGAATTGTACAATCATAATCTTTAATTAACTCCATCCACCGCCTCTGCCTCAAATTCAACTCCTTCTGAGTAAATAAATACTTAAGGCTTTGATGGTCAGTAAAAATTTCACATACCTCACCATATAGATAATGACGCCATAATTTCAAAGCAAACACAATAGCAGCAAGTTCCAAATCGTGTGTAGGATAATTACGTTCATGTGTACGCAACTGCCTAGAAGCATAAGCAATAACTTTACCATGCTGCATAAAAACACAACCCAACCCCTGGTGTGAAGCATCTGTATAAATAACAAAACCATCTCCACCATGCGGAATAGTAAGAACAGGTGCAGTTACCAACCTCTTTTTCAATTCATCAAAACTATTTTCACAATCAGAATTCCATTCAAACTTAACATCTTTTCGGGTTAGTTTAGTCATCGGTAAGGAAATCGAAGAAAATCCCTTAATAAACCTTCTATAATACCCAGCTAAACCCAGAAAACTCCTCACCTCAGTGACATTATTGGGACTCTCCCATTTTACAATAGCCTCTACCTTTTTAGGATCAACACATATACCATCTCCCGAAACAACATGGCCTAAAAATACAACTTGTGATAGCCAAAATTCACACTTGCTAAACTTGGCATACAACTTCTTATCTTTCAACAGATTCAAAATAGTTGTGAGATGCCTTTCATGTTCAACCATATCACGTGAATAAATCAGAATATCATCAATAAAAACTATCACAAATGAATCAACAAAAGGATGCAGTACCCGGTTCATAAGATCCATAAATACAGCTGGAGCATTAGTCACCCCAAAAGGCATCACCAAAAACTCAAAATGACCATACCGAGTGCGAAAAGCAGTTTTAGAAATATCACTCTCCTTCACCCTCAACTGATGATACCCTGATCGCAAGTCTATTTTTGAAAACACTTTAGCACCCTGTAACTGATCAAACAAATCATCTATACGAGGTAAAGGGTATTTGTTCTTAATTGTAGCTTTATTCAGTTGCCTATAATCAATACACAAACGCATGGTACCATCTTTCTTCTTCACAAATAAAACTGGCGCACCCCATGGAGATACACTAGGCTGTATGAACCCCCTATCAAGTAAATCTTGCAACTGAATCTTGAGTTCTTTCAACTCAGCAGGTGCCATTCTATACGGTGCCATAGAAATAGGGGTTGTCCCTGGTGCTAATTCAATACTAAATTCAACTTCTCTTTCTGGAGGTAACCCTGGGAACTCACTAGGAAACACTTCAGAAAAATCCCTTACAATAGGAACATCAACTAATTGTAAAGCTCCCTTCCCAGTGTCAAGAACATATGCAATAAAACCCTCACAACCCTTACTCAATAATTTCCTCGTCTGAATAGCAGAAATGATGCAACTGGGAACAATTTTCCTTTCCCCCACAAATTTAAATTCAGGCTCACCAGGCATATTAAAAACAACTTCCTTACAGAAACAATCCATAGATGCATGATATTTAGATAACCAATCCATTCCCAGAATTATATCAAAATCAGAAATATCCAATGGAAGTAGATCTATAACTGTATCTCTAGCCCCCACAGTCAAAACACAATCACGAAAAGCATATTCAGCTACAACCATTTCCCCCATAGGCATATAAATACCCAACCCCACATCTAAACGAGTACATGGTCTATTCAGGTATACAGCAAAATCATAGGACACAAAAGAATGCGTGGAACCAGGATCAATCAAAACATAAGCACTTCTATCAGTAACAGAAAGTGTACCTGTCACCACATCTGGAGTAATCTGAGCTTCTTTCATTGTAAAAACTCGTCCACCTGGCCTGGAACTACTAGCTTGTCCTCTGCCCATACTTTTCACTGCAATACCCGGAGATAACATTTTACTTGCTACTTCACTATGTGCTGCTGGAGTCTCTGCCAATTGCGGACAATTCTTCTTAATATGCCCCACTTGATGACAATGGTAGCATTCCAATCCCTTAAGCTTAGGACACTCAGATTTATAATGCCCTTCCTCTTTACAAAAGAAACATGTAACAACTCTTGTCGGTGCCTCACCCTTTCCTGACCTCCTAACCAAACTAGAAGATTCTCCACCCCTAGTATCTCTGCCAAATCTCCCCAGACCTCTACCACTATCTCCACCACCTCTCTGAAATTTATGAGGTTCCATCTTAACACTTCCACCCTTACCTTCCTTAAAGTGAGATGCGTCGAATCTACTCTTTTTAAAACTCTCTCTACTTGCCACCCCTTGGTTCATTTGCCTTTCTGCTATCGTGGCTTTGTTTACCAGAGAAGCATAATCTTCTAACTCATAAGTGGCCACTCTATTTTGAATAGGCCAAATCAGTCCATCTTGAAATTTACTACATTTATCTTCTTCCTCCTGCACATACTTAGTAGCAAATCTAGACAAAGCAGTAAATTTAGCATCATACTCCCTCACAGACATGTTCCCTTGGGTTAAATTTATAAACTCCCCCAGCTTCTCCCTCCTATAGACCTTAGGGAAATACTTAACATACAAAGCTTTAATAAATTCAGCCCAAGTAATGACATCAGTACCTTCCATCCTTGGCACTAAATGGTTGCTGGCTTCCCACCAATATTTCGCCTCTCCTTTGAGCTTAAACACAGCTAGATTCACTTTCTGGTTATCTGGAACCTTCATAACTGCAAAGATAGTTTCTAGATCCCTGACCCACATCTCAGCTTCTGTAGGTTCAACTGACCCTGTATATTCTGGGGGATTCAACTTCAAAAACTTCTCATGCATGGAATCTTTCATTTCCTTCCTTGCCTCTTTCTCAATCCTGGCCAGTGTCTTTGATTCTAGATATCTAGCCTGTTGTTCTGCCATTTGCGCCATATTTCTTTCTTGTTGCTCTGCCATCCTCATCATTGCCTGTGCCATTATTTGCATCTCTGTAGGCTGCTCTTGATCTCTAGCCCTTCCAGCAACACTTTGCTCTACTTCAGTATTCTCTGCACGAGAAGCCACTCCCTCTTCTCTATGTTGTCCATTCCCAGGTTCCATATGAAATTATCTGTAATACAACAAAGTTCTAACAACCAATATAAACAGTTTATACTACTAAACTATTGGTTAGTACATAAACAATTCATAAAAATCAAATCAACTCAATACTGCCATCTAACCGTCACACACGTCCAGAATTAATAACCACGCTCTGATACCACTAATTGTCACACCCCAAACCCAATATCCACACTAATCATTTATTATTAGAATAATTAGATCATAATCTTGAGCCCATTGGAAATATGATTCATTCATCAATATTTTCCTACATAATGAACATAATATTATTCTTACATCATAAAATTCAATACCAGAGTCATAATTAAGAAAACATGCAATCCCGTGATTAACTATGATCAACCCAATCCATACTAAATCAATATATACAATGTGTGAGTATATTAAAATATTCAGTGTGACAACAATAACATCCCATTTTTAAATCCCAGCTCTCTCCAACGGTGCAACTCTCAAAGCTACCGATCATATGGTATCCTAGCTGGCAGCGTGAGAACCTGAAATTGTTAAAATATAAACCGTAAGCATTAAGCTTAGTGAGGTACTCCTTCCCTGCAATAGAATAACAATTCTATATCGAATATATAGATATAAAATCCGAACAATCCTGCCCATTGGCAATAACAAATCATGGATCATAAGATCCAAATAATTCTGCCCGTTGGCAATAACAAATCCTGGATATTTGAATATCCAAACAAATCCTGAATACCGAAGTATTCAAACCAATCCTAGATCATGAGACCCAAACAAATCCTGGATATTTTAATATCCAAACAAATCCTGAATACCGAAGTATTCAAACAAATCCGCTCGTAGAGCTATATTCATATTTATATATGAAACAAATCATAAGTACACTCACCTTGGCAGTTTAACTGGATTTGCCCTTGCCTTTATCCAGTACTTGTTCAATCAGCTCTTCTTCCCTTCCTTAGGGGCTTTTTCGTAATTTTCTATGAATTTTCTTCAATTTTCTCCTCACACTTTCTTCCTAAACTTCAAAACTCTCTTTCCTTAAGCTTAAAATCTCTCATGGCTGCATTTTGGCTGAATAAAGAGGTAATTCTAAGGGTTTGAGGTCGGCCAAAGCCACCACCCTTCCCAACCAATGAGAATAAAACATTTGTTGCCATATTAAGACAAAATACTACTTAACGGATGGACTACTTTACCCTTGTTTCGTAATTTTGGGATAACTTATCACTCGAACCTCCGTTTCACACACCGTTTGTTGTGTTACAACCATAACTCACTTGTCTACAACTATGTAGTTTTCACCTCAAGTCAATTGTTATGTCATAAAGGTCAAAACTAGCCTTAAACATGAACATTCCTACCGAAACCTTCAAAATTTTGTATTTGTAACTAATTCGACATTTCATGCTTTTTGAAGGTAGGATTAGACTAAACATAATAAATTAACATCACGTGTATTAATGACACACTAATCATATCACATAAGCTAGGCATGATTTAAGCATAATTAATCATAATTATATTCGGGTTGTCACAGGTATGCTACACATAACTATATAATTCACACACAGATATATTGGTAATTAAATCATATATATATATTGTCTCTATAGCCCTATATCTATGTCATCAAATCTAGCTACTATGCCTATCTCTCGTGGCATTAGCCTATAAATCCCGAATATACGGATTCGTTTTAGGTCATAAGCATACACACAACTTATTTTAATCTCATAATTATTCACTCACTTATGATACAATTCTCACATAACTAAATTCTCGAATATTAGCTTATCATGTCCAGCTAGTATTCTTCAATCATCCTATTCGAACCTTAGGATTTACTCATATATATTCGTCATGTGTGTGTGTCTATATATATATATATATATACACTAGGGTATTCCCATGCCTGAAGGAACGTAGATAATCATAAAAAGGAAAAAAAAATTCTTTTGCTAAGAAAACAAAATGCAATTTAAAAAAAAAAATAGTCATGTTCTAATATCTTTATATGACTAAACACCCTGCTTAGGAAATAACAAATAGTCCAACAACGTTCAAATAGTTTAAATTCATCACTCGAATTAACAAAGTGTGAATTCTAAAAAAATAGGCATAGTCTCCTTTGTATTGGAATACCCTCCCTTGTTAAGGGGTAACAACCAATCGTACAATATTCGAAATGTCCAAATTCATGAAACAAATGCTTAAACGAAACAAACTTCTTTTAAAAATCACGACAATATTTGGGGAAAACAAACATAATAACAACAAAATAACGATCTACTTGATTGAAGGTATAAAAAACACTTCAACAACAAAAATAGCATTACCAAACTATACAAAAAAAGCCTAGGTAGAATATACAAAAAGACCTTACCAATCATCCAACAACGTGTAATAACTCTAAGCCTAAGCTTTTTAAAAAGTCGAAAAGTTTGACATTCCAAAAACTTATAATTTTGATAATCAATCATAGATTCGCAGTTAACATCCTTGTAATAACTCTACTAAATGTCCGCATATCTAGCTCGACGTACTTCATATGAAGATTGGCACAATTTACAACCACCTATATTTATAGTTAAGACTAATTATTAAAAATGAATGAATAAAGGAAATATTTTTAAGGCGAAAGTACCTTGTTGTGAGAACCCCATGTAAGTAGCCTGCAGGTATTTATCCACTGTTGATGCCTTACCATTGGCTCCCAATCCTAAGAAAAATTAAAAAAATTTATCAAAAGATGATATAAAGGGGTCATATGTGTAGTTTATATGAAAAATAAAACTATGTACTTTATAGCAGGACTTCCGGATACATGATGTTTCTTGTCGAAAGCGAACAATCATCAGAAAGAAGGGTAATGTGTTTTGCACTTGTGCATCGAGATAACGCTACGTATAACTGGCTATGACTAAAAAATGGCGTGTGTAAGTCAATTCCCACAAATTTTATAGATTGACCCTATGATTTGTTAATGCTCATTGCATATGCCAGTCAATTTGAGAATTAGCGTCTCGTCAATTTTATAGGGATCTCCGTCGATGAAGGAGATAGTGAGACTCTGGGAATGAATACTAAATTTCCACACTTATCACCAGTTAATATTTGGGCCTCAATAACATGTTGTCACATTTTGAAATGACTAATCGGGTGCCATTACAAAGACCATCCTTCGGAGAAATGTTTCTCTGAAGCATAACTGGATAACCTACCTTTAATTCTAACTTAAAAAGTGGTAAATCGGAAAGACTGAGAGAATTCAAAAATTCATTTGGGTATTGGCTATGTACGTCTCTATCGGGATCGTCATCACACATTTTGTCAGTACCAAAATAGGTTTTTGTATCACTCGGGAAGATATTCAATGGCAAATTATTTATAGCAGTCACATCGTCATTTCGGGCTGAAATAATTATTCGTTTGGTGAGGAAGGTTGGCTTAACAGTACCGAGCACATTCAGCAATGGATACACCTTCATAATTAAATCATGGATATCATTACACTTTTGAATTGAGGAAGGCATTGATACAATTTCAAGAGGATTGGACCCAATCTAAAAAAAAAAATCAAATGCATGCAGTAGGTGGAACAAAAATTATTAAAAAATAGAAAAGGGTAAATAGCGATACCTAATCCAAGAACGTAGAGAATTTAATTATTTCAGGCTCCAATGGGTTTAGTCGCATGTTTAGATGTAAGATCAAAACACGAATGTGCCTCCAAAGCACCGACCTCCTTATTGAAGCGAAAAAAATTTATTCTCTAACTCCTCTAGGGATAACTGGTAAAATTTGTCGAAAATAACCACTAAGAACTACTGTAATTTCTCCAAATGGTTTTTTAACATCACAGATATCTTGTAATGTCCTAACTACAACCTCAACACAATTCCTATGTTCCATAGGAACTTTATCCCTTTATTATAAGCTTAGCTGATTTCAATAACTCTGCATGTATTGATTTCTTTGTAAATCCACAGTTTGAGTTTTCAAGAATGTCCAAAAGTATGAAAAATGTTGAATGTGAAGTCCAACCACCAACTAACAACAAAGAAGACTATAATAATTGTATGAACCAAACTATGACAGAAAGTTGCAATTATATTATAGAAAAAAAAATCCGGTGCCAACACCTCCATTTAAAAAATATGTAGTCCCCTTATTCTCAAAAATAGATGATGTTATCGTTGAGTAAGATATACGTTATCCCTAATTAAGGCGATCAACATCTAACTATGCGTTACCTTTCTCTGCTAATGATTTTAACTGATGATGTTCTAAGAGTAATTTGTTCCCACCGGTAGTCGTCCAAATAAAATTTGACAAAGGCATTGGCGGGAAGTCACTTAATGTCTTACTAGACTCTTGAAGCACATCATTTAAAAGATACAAACCATAATACTCAATTTGGATGTCAGTTGGATTTGGGATGGAAAATAATGTGCATAACTTATGAATCAGATCATCACATATATGAATGGAAAATTAATCACATAATAACTCCAGATGCAAAGGGAAATATTGTGTAAGTATAACACCAAACAACCATCGAATTTCATTTTCGGTGCGCATGATGGATGTTTCCTGTAAAAATTGAACACATTCTTTATCATCTTCTAGCAATCCCCTCGCTATACACGCTGATTTGAAAGTCTCGTGTAATACATTGTTCACTGTACGTAAGCACTCGAACAATGCGGGTCCTTTAACAACGGTCAAAAGTAATCACAAATAATATCTTTCTCCAGAATTCGAGCTAGCATAGTACATTTTCCCAATAACAAACTCAGATGATTTTTGTTTAGTCTAAAGTTTTGTTTTAGATCTCCAGGCATATTGTTAGAGAAACTCCTGGTAGGTAAACTCTCATGCATAAGGATTCAATGCGCAAAAAGAAAAAAAGTGGTTAACGAACTCATTTGACCCCTAGATCTTTGAGCAATCGTAGTTGATGAATTTAAAGGATAAAAAACAACATGATGCATGCCAGTTAATTGTAAATCTAATCATATAATAGGGGGTTTCTCCTGATTCATGTGATTACCATAAATTCGCCAAGCTACCTTAGGAGGTCCAATGTAACTTGCATCCAAATATTCTTGTATTTCATCAACACTCCCAAAACCATAGTTTTGCGATAATGACCCTTATATATGTGTACTTAATTATATATTTAATGCATCGTAACCCAGCACAAACCTCAACATTAATGTGAAAATTGAAAAGTCTAGAAAAATATGGATTATAGGGACAGCATCTTTATTTGATACCCTTTTTCCACAGGCAGTAGTATATTCCTTACCATCATCACGACGACAATATATTGGATATCCATTATTATCCATTGTTGTGGCTTCTGCAAATGCTCGAGTGTATTTCTTTGTGCATATACCTTTCTCCATGCAAGGGGAATTCGGATTCTGGGATCCACATGGACCGTGTACCATGCAACTAAATATAGTTTGGAAGAGTGTAGGATCATTAGTGGGATCATGAAATTCATCAGAGATAACATTATCTACTTAAGCATAGGTTTTAATCTTGCTTTGACTATCGAGGAAAAGAAAAGCCTTCACGTGGGGCAACCCTCTTTTTTGAAATTCAATTGTAAACACATGGGCCACTAGTTTAATCCTTAATCTCGTTCGTTAGTGATTTTCTCTTTGGTTCAAAAACACGTTCAATAAAATCTGGACGGTCGAGAGCATTTTGATCCGATAAAAGTTTCTTACTGATTTCAGGCCATTGTGAGAAAAATATAAGGGGTGTTGATTGTACCGAGTGATAGCCATTGAATCTTGATAAATCTCAAACATATTTCGTGCACTGCTAGTAAAAGAAGACAGTAAAATCATTCGCCTGCCAATTTGCAATGATTCAATACCCTCGGACATATAATAGGTAAGATATTTTTATAATTTTACCTGAAGTTTTCTTTGATTAAGTCTGAAATAAGTCAACCGATTTTGTTCCTTTGAAGCCCATGCATCCACAATAAACTCTTGCATAAGTTTACCTCCTCTCAAAATTGTAGAGTACTCGGTGCCATGTTGAAACAAACGATAACTATAATAATCGAGTTGAGTTAGTCGATTGTAACACCCCGTAATTTTGAAGATTTAATATTTAATTATTTTTGGGAGTGATAAAAATATTTAAATTGGAGAAACTTAAATTCATGAGTTGGGGAATTTAATTGAGTGAGCCTAATTATTTATTATTGGAGACTTTTAAGTTTAATGGTTCAAAATCTCGTGTGTCACATTTTGAGGTCGAAATTTGGAAATTTCGAAAAGTATTTCGGATGATAATTCAGAGTGTGCGGTTGCGTCCGGATGGGTTGAGACAGTCAGAAAAGAGTACACGGGGTAGTAATTGGGTCTCGGGGTATTTTTGGGCATAGCCGGGCCCACACGGGGTGAGTTGGGCCACTTTAATTAAGCACATTAGGTGAAAAACGGGATTTAGAGTTTTAACCTACGTGAGGGATTAGGAAATCAGCAGGCATCACAAATCTAAGCCTAGGGCTTCAGAGGGATTAGGATATAGATTTTAAAAGCCATATGATGTGTAGGATATAGATTAAACATATTTATATGGTGAGGTGTTTTTATTAGAGGTTGGATTTAAGGATAAAAACCTTGGATTTTCGTCAATGGTGGAAAACAGTGGCCTGGAGAAGACGAAGTCTGGATCGATTGATCGATCGATGGTTAAGGAATCTAGGCAGTTCGGCCAATTTTGATTATAAAGAGAAATTTATTTAAGATTTAATTCCATACTTTATTTAGTGACAAATTCGTGTGAGGCACTTATTCCTTAACACTTATAGGGTGACATAAATGGGTGTAGGAGGGTGGAAATTGTATGTCATGAGATGAACGGATTTGAGGAAATAATTCATAAGTAGTGATATTGAGCCGAGAAGTAATATTCCGGTATTGTAGTTGGGTGACGCTACATTATTAAAGGAATTTAGGAAAAATATTTAATTATGGACCAAGTGAGCGAGTCCGGGTATATTGGTTAAGTGACACCAAAGTATTAAATTAATTAATGAGAGATTAAATTAATTTGGAGTCGGAATATAGACTCGGAAAATATTAAGGTATGGGCCAAGTGAGAGGGTCCGGGAATAATGGTTGGGTGACTCCAAGTGAATAAATTAATGGATGTGATAATTAATGAAGGTAGAGGTGGAGGGTAGACTCGGAAAAGTATTAAATTAATTGATGTTGTAATTAATTAGTTTAGGGTCGGGTTGTAGACTCGAGATTTGGTATGAGTTAATTAATGTGTAAATTAATTAACTGGGAGTCGGACCAGAGACTCGGTTTGGTATGAATTAATGAATGGGTAAATTAATTATATTAGATTCGAACCACATACTCGGATTTGTGTTGATTAATTAATGTGTAAATTAATTATATTATAGTCGGACTATAGACTCGGATCTATGTTGATTAATTAATGTGTAAATTAATTTAATAAGAGTTGAATTGTAGACTCGGGGAGGTATTAAATTAATAAGTGTGTTAGTTAATTTAATTAGAGTCGGACGATAGACTCGGGGAAGTATTAAATTAATAGGTGTGTTAATTAATTTAATTAGAGTCGGACGATAGACTCGAGGCGGTATTAAATAAATAAGTGTGTTAATTAATTTAATTAGAGTCGGACGATAGACTCGGGGCGGTATTAAATTAATAAGTGTGTTAAAGAATTTAATTAGAGTCGGACGATAGACTCGTGGCGGTATTAAATTAATAAGTGTGTTAATTAATTTAATTAGAGTCGGACGATAGACTCGGGGAGATATTAAATTAATGGATGTGTTAATTAATTTAATTAGTGTCGGACCATAGAGTCGGGGAAAGTATTATATTAATTGAGGCGAGAATTAATTATATTAGAGTCGGACCATAGACTCGGGAAGATGATAAATTATTAAGTGAGAAAATGAAATTTACATTGAGTCGGGCCACAGACTCAGGAAATTACAGGCAGTGTACGGAATTTTTAGTACACGGTAAAGCCAGAGTTTATAATATATATATACGGTGTAGTGATAGTATATATATATGTGGGTATATTGTGTGTGATATTAAATATCAGTGACTAGATATTTATTCAATTTATATACTCTAATGCTATCAAGGGAGGTTGCGCGATGTGGGTGAATCCCCTAGCTTGAGGAGTAGGGCGTGTATATCCCCAGGTCATAGCGTATGGTATCTATGGGTGAGGGATTTATCGCACAATGAAGTAGTTCGCCATGAATGGTGAAAGATGATGGGCCCCTACCTATGAGGACCCTATCATCTACTTGAACACCATGACTTGTAAAGGCATTTGCATCATTATACTCTCTAATATGACTTTGTAAAGACTTTCATTGAACATCATTACCATCGAACATATGTTTAATTTCAGGTGGGGTTCAAGTATATGTGATAATCGAACTTGCCCTTATCTAAAACACTTCCCAAATAAAGGGAAAATTTGTGATGAGGTCGATATTCTTTCATCCATCCAATGTAAATCTAACTAATAATGTCAATTAACATCCATGGTCCTAAGAAAATGCCAACCTAATTCGACATGTGGTGCATGATTTGAACTCGCACTTGCAATGTTGCTTACAGACGATGTATCAGTAGTTTGAATATTAGGGGCATGTGTAGTAACCCCTGCAGTTGATACTTGTAAGACCTCAGTAGATATGTGTGTTACTTGAATATCATTTTGTTCAATATCATTAAAATCATTAAAAAGGTTTCTGGGAAAAATAGTGGGGGAATATAATCAGGTGATTGTGGAGTTGGTAAACTATTGGTAAGAGGACTACGATTTTGAAGTGCAAAGTCAAAAGGATTAGGAGTTCTCAAATGTGTAAATTGGCCAGATGCTGGTGACAGGACTTCAACAGATGCATCTTCCATTAATTGTGACACACATGAATGTACATGGGTAGTAGTAGGTGGTTGATTATGAAGTGGATTTGTCAATGCAAATGCTTTTTCTCTATCACGTTACTGTCTTTGTGGTAGCGATTGTTTAGAGGATGGTAAAAGGGGGGTAGGTTACTGGGACAAAACATTAGTAAGATATGAAAGATTAGGATGATGTTCAGTGCTTCTGAGGTTAAGTTCCTCGATTGAATTTCACAAGAGAGCGAGAGTAGATGAAGGATCAAGAAGTCCTTCTGAGGTTAAGTTCAATGAGAATGACATTTTTCGATCACGTCTTTGTCGTTGGTAAAGAGTGTGTAAGGTGGGAGGTTCTTGAGGCAAAACATGCATTCAGATTAAATTTTCTCATTCACGGCATTTTTGTTGAGCCCAAACACGCTTTGAGATGAAATTATCAACGTCAGGTTCCTTTCGCTTTCTCTGTGTGGAGGAAAATATTATTAATTACGAATATTAATTCAAGATATATATAAAGTCTTGTTATAAGACTGGTGCCCTGGATTGAAGATATATATAAAGTCTGAGTTGAAAAGTGAAAAATACGAAATAGGAAACATACTAGTCCGCAATAAGTGGGCTCATCCCCCATCAAAATAGCCTACATAAATAATATGATAATATATAATAAGATGACAAAATACTAATCTACAATATATTTGAACATGAACTATGGAAAGTAGTTGGAAATATCTCTAACCTGTTTATTCGTGCCAGATCCTTTTTTCAGCATTTTTTCTTTGCCTTTGTCGTTTGTGTTGCTCAATTTAGTGTGAGGCTTAGAAATATAATCACATATATAGTGTTAACTCATTGCCAAAAAAAATTAGAGAAGCAATTCTAAAGTAAAAATCATGTAGTGGCAAATAGGTACCTCAATAGCTATAGCATTAGGTTAGACAACATCACGAATAACAATATCGTTGTATTTTTGACGCGGGATATGAATCTACAGAAAAAATTAAAAAAAAAAGTGAGGAAGAAAAAAGATAGCATATCCAACCTATAAAATGTCAATATGTAAAATTTATAATAGCTTTCCAACGTTTATATGGAAAAACTTACCGATTGTGAGGATACCTTCTCCTTCCCTTTCCCTTTATCATGAAAAATAAAAGGAAACATATAAATCCAAAAAATGTAAATGAAATAGCAAATGATTCAAGTCATGACATGAATATTGGAAGAAATTAGTACGTGAGTCGGTGGTATGTTTTCCTGTCCCTTTCATATTTGGTTATTATGTTTGCCACTATTAGTTGGCTGAACTTACAAATATGAAAAATGAAATATATATATATATATATATATATATATATATATATATATATATATATATATATATATATATATATATATATATATATATATATATATATAAAATGAGGATGTTGATAAGAACTTTACACGCAAATTTGATGAATGTGATTACCATAGATTGAATAGTATTTAGTTGATTTTCATCCTCGATAAGAACATTGATAATATTGTTGCGCATCCTATGAATTTGTGATTGTAAACAAAACCATGTAAGTTAAAAAGGAAAGACATTATTAGTAAAATATGTACAATTAGAATATAGGGAAATGGTTGGTACAACATATGATGCATCGTCATCCACCTATCAGAAAGGAATGAAACAAAAACCATAAATAAGTTATAAAGGTTATAAGGAACACCAAAGGACATAAGAATGAAAAAAGCATACAATGTCGTATACGGTAATGTTCTCCATATGAAGGAAGATCAACCAGATCAGTATAAACCTGCAAAAAATAAATGAAAATGACCATAAAATCAAAACATAAAACACAAACAAACGAACTAATAAATAATAAAATTGAATATTTTTTAAAGCAACTAAAACTATACAAAATTGAATTTGTTAAAATTATGACATAAATAGCACAAATCATCTCATTACCTATAATTCTCAACCCATTTCATGTCATTTCTAGCTTATCTTTATTTTTAATATTTCTTTGTTTCCTTCCGAATATGAACAATGTGAAGAAAGATGGAAAATATATTTGGTAGAAAATGTATTATTTCTTTGTTTACATGTTTGACTTATCTATTATACAATTAATCATAACCACAAAATACATATAATTCTATTTGGATGCATGAATTAAAATTGTGAATATAGATAAAATCAACGAATCATGCAAATAAAAGGTGGAACAACTTAATACTGTGGGTGATAAACTAGGTTTCAAATTTTTATTTAACATTTGTGATAAAATGATTGAATGGATAAAAAATAAAAAGAGGGAGGAAATCACGCACAAAAAATTTAGCAAAATCTTAAAGTTCAAGTAGCCCAATTATTCTATGTCAACTCAAAAGGAAAACACATAAATTTATAACTGTACAAAGTCCAACTATAAAAATTTCTTTAGTTAACAAAACCTAAAAATAGATAACAGAACCTAAAGGTGTTAATGAAGTTTGGAAAATAAAGTTTTGAACAAAGCTAAACCCAGTTGTTTGTGTAAACCCAACCCAGTTCGTGTAAACTCAACCCAATTCGTGTAAATTGAGTATAAACCCATAAACTCATATGTGTAGCCCATATACTTCAGTAGCTTCTATTGTGTAACTGTTTATATACTTAGTGGGACATAGAAATAAAAACGTTGTTATGAAGTTGAGTTTACATAATTATCTACGCTGTTAAGTTTTTATAAAAACAATGTGTAGATACATATGAGGTTTATTTTGTAAACCCAATTATCTGTTAAGCGTAGAAATATGAGGTTGTTAAGAGTCACACTTGTTTCAACCAGGTCCCTTGATGGAGAAATTCATGTTTCTACCGATGTGAGTCGCATTTGTTTCAACCAGGATGGGGTCCAGGTCCTTGAACTTAACACATACTTCTGATTGTAGCTATCAAGATTCAAACTCTCAAATACCCAAAACTGGTTCAAAGTCCTGGGGTGTAACACTCAAGCACTCATCGAAGGCTTGGGTGCAGAAAACTACAAAACGGCGTGTGCGTCATTTTTTGAAGACGAAAAATGCAAAAAAAGGAACATGCTTTGGCCTTAGTTGTAACAAAGATGCAATCCCGACCGGGGTAATAAACTACAATGTGACCGTAAGAAAGAATTAAGATAGTGTGGTCCACTTCAATGAGTGTAGCTACACTTTTGTTATTAAAAGAGAGAAATATAACTTTTCATCCCCTTTTGAAGGGTTTGAGGTAAATGAGACCTCTTCTCGAGCCTTGCCCTCTCATCATACCGAGTCATCTAAGTATTCATACTCCTCTATTCAAGATATATCAGATTCGACCTAGTCAAGGGTGGAGGTTACAATCCCTTCTCCTCCAATGACAGTCCCATTATCATCCATTTGCGGTGATAAATTTGCACAATGGTACCCTAGTGGTGTCCCTGATGATGACGATTATTCTGTTGAGGATACACTTGACATTTCTTACACCTATACTTCTCCCAGCAATACGACTGAGGTTGATATCATAACTCGAAGGCATATCTATGGAATAGGAACCTTTATCAACATGAGATTACCTTCTGAAGATGAGAGGGATGTTCACGTTCGAGATGGAAAAGTATCAATCTATAAGTAGATGTTAAGGGTCAGCTTTAGGTTTCCCATTCGCATCGCTATACAACCTATCCTTGCCATTTTAGGCCTCGAACCTTCTTAACTTTCTCTCTCAATGCCGGGAGGATTATCCTAAGCTTTATGTCCCTCCAGAGGCTAGTTTACTCTACTAACATTCTAGTTAACATTTTTAGAGGATTTTACTATGTGTCGTCTCCAAAAATCCATCCTGGATACTATCATCTCATATCCAGGAATCTAATAAAAAAAGTTTTAAGTGTGAACCAAACATCTAACCACAACTGGAAACACCATTACTCTTTTGTATTTGGAGCTTAGGAGTTCGGCCTAAAGGCTGCCTGTAGTGCCTTAGAGCCTTGGGTTCCCTAGAGATTGGATAAAGAATCAATATCGGCCAAATTAGACCCGAGTTTGAGTGCTGATGCTCATAAGAAGGTGGCCACGATTAGGAAATAAGGTAAACTGGGTGCTCTTGTATAATTTGAGCAGCTGATGACCCTAACTTTTGGAGAAGATAGTTTTGGAGGTGGACCCCCTAACTGAGTTATGTAAGTATTTTTCATGCAACTATTGTATCATTTTTTTTGTCTCCTTTGTTACTAATATCGTCTTCACTTTGCAGATCGTCCACCCAATACACATGATTTTGTTTGGAAGACGGATTCTCCCAACCTTTCCATTTTAATGACGCGAGTGGGTAAGAAGTCTACACGCCCTCCTCCTTAGATGAAGAAGTCCACTGCCAATAACCCCATCCAGGTAGAGGGAACAAAGATAAGGAAAGAGGTCATTGTAGACTCCCCTACCCCACAACAACACTAGAAGTGTAAGGATGGGTCGTCCAAAACTGCGCCGACACGAATAATACCGATATCTTCTAAGGATGCACTATCAGCTCATCTAGCAAATTTGAAAATCATATCTGACACCCTCATAGGGAATTAAAAGAATTCCTTTAAGGTGCTAGCCTCCATAACTCCGGAGATCGATCACTATTTTGTTGGAGTCTATTGATGTCTCTATTTTAAGTGACGTTTGTCTCCACATGGTTGTTTAGGTCATCCCTTTATAGAAACTATTATGTTTTTATTTCATCTATGATTTAAGTTTAGGTAGCGTGGTTTTATACTAATGTCTTATCTTTTTTACATTTTGTCTTGTCTTTGAAGAAGTTCCATCAATGGGTTCAAGAAATGCTTCTTGATATTAGGTTTCCCTAAAAGGCCATCAAGAATGAGAAGGTTTTGAAAAAATAGGCATTGACCCAGGAGAATCACCATCAGAAGGCAATATATACCCAGAGGCCTTGGGCAAGTTGAACACAAATCATGAGGCTGCAATCAAGGCCTTGGTCGATAAGAAGGCGACCTATAAAAAAGAAAAGGTGAAATTTGTTGTTGAGTAGGACTTGGAGGAGGCCAAGAAAAAATTTATGGAGGAATTTAAGGCATCTAGTGAATTCTTAGGGCATAGTCTCTGGTACCTCAATATAGGTGCCAACACAGCCTGTCGTTTGGGCTATGCTAAAATTTCTTGACAGCTCACACTTGGCATCACAATTTGAGGCCTTTGATTTCTACCATTCATTGGTCACGGTTGTTTTTACTAAGATTGAAAGATTGACACATTGTGATCCGACCTTCCATATAAACAATAAAGAGTATGGAGATGAGCCGATCAAGGAAGAGGCTGAGACCACACAAGGCTGAGGTTAGGGCGAGATAGTTTCTACTATTATTGCTGAGAATAACAGTGATGCTGAGGCCAAAAGGATGGTGCTACTGATGTTACGATGAAGGTTGAGGACGTAAGAAATAATGGATCTTGAACCACCTACTTCTATTAGGGCGGCAGTTTGAGGCCTGATGCCCTTTACTTAAGTAATTTTTTAACAAATTTTATGCTTTGAGTTCTGAAGGTTTAACTTATGTTTGAATAATATGAATTGTATTCTTGTTCTGACTGCTCACATATTCTAATTCCGGTAAGTGTTAAATGCGAATGCTCTAATCGTTTTGTTCCAGGTCTGTTTATTATGTCGTATCTTCCTGTTTTGAGCTTAATTACTACTAACCAACCTTGCATCCTTACGATTGTGGATTTGTTCCCATACTTAGTCGAGAAGTAATTCAACAAAATTAATGAGATAATTAAAATTTTAATCACCAAATTAATGATGTTTAATGAAAAGTTCCATCTCGTCAAATTTTTGGAGTGTATGGGTGTGTATCATCTCGTCATACACCGTCGTCTCGCAGACATAGTTTTGACTCTGATCGACCACCTTGTGATGTTTAAAGGAACCATAATTAAATGATTTTAAATTTGAATCACCAACTTAATGATGTTTAAAGACAAGTCCCCTCTCATTATTTTTGACAGTGTCTCGACGAGTATCGTCTCGTAACACACCGTCGTCTAGTCGAGAGTGTTTTGACTCTAATCCCACCACCTTGTGGTGTTTAAAGGAATCATAATTAAATAATTTTAAAATTTTAATCACCAAATTAATGATGTTTAATGAAAAGTCCCCTATCATCACTTTTGAGAGTGTATGGATGAGTATCACCTCGTGATACATTGTCATCTCGTTGAGAGATTTCTATCTCTGATCCCACCACTGTGTGATTTTTAAAGGAACCATATCTAAATGAGTTTCAAACTTGAATAACCAAATTAATGATTTTTAAGATCACTAAATAAATGGCGTTTGGTCTAATCTCGTTCTTAGATGACCCGATTTAACCAAATTAATGAATTTTAACAATATTGTGATTTTCACCACATTAGTGATTTTATCACACTATTCCACCCCCCCTTGTGTTACTGAAAATCCGTGGATGAGATAAGTCTCGTACGGGTTTTCAAGTCGCCGAGAGTCAGTAAGTCAAAGTTCACCATATGAATGATATTCTTTATCTTTAGGGCAACTTGAACCATGCACGAGCAATTCATATAAGACAAATATGAGGGAACACTTGAAATTCATTTTCATCCATCACTATCATGTTTTTCTATTACAAGGAAAGTTACAAGAATTGAGTCATATACATGAGGTTATACAAGGAAGTACTGGTAGTATCTTTGTAAATGGTCAGGATTCCACGGGGTTGATAACGTCTCCACCTCCAAATTTTCTTGTCAATATGTGCCTGGCACAACCTCTCTAGTTACCGTGTATCGGCCATGCCAATTTTAACTTGTTTGGCTTCTGCGAAACCTTCTTCAGAACTAAATCTCCCACTTCTATCGGCCTAGGTACGAGCCTTTTTTTGTAACACTTTCTTGCCCTATGTTAGTATGCTGCTTGCCTCACCTCATTATCTTACCTTTTCTCTTCAATCAGATGTATGTCTTACCTCCTCTTTCATTTTTTGTTTATGGGTCGTATGTAATAACCCGTCTCGTAAATTAATTAAAGTGTATTTTAATAATAACTGAAGAGCGATTAAGTATAAATATGGAGAAATTTGAGGTGAAAAGTTGGAAAAAAATAAAAATGAAAGAGAAACAGGGTCGCGCAATGGTCGCACGATGTGTCGTGTGAAGTAGGGCTTCTCGGGACATCTTACTGACTTACAATAACACATCGTGCGAAGGTCGCGTGAAGAAAATGATCAAGCGACAGGAGATGTCATTCAAGTGACATAGGCTTGCCGTTCGAGTGATGGTAGAAGAGTTTTTAGATCTAATTTCCCATGTGAGTTCTCTCATTTGGAGCATTGATTTTATGTGTTGTCGAGCCTTGATCATTTTAGGAAGGGAAGAATGGGTATTTGGCTATTAAGGGGCCTTTTATTAAGAGTTTTTAGCATTATTTGGGTTTATTTGATGGGATAAATATAGGTAGAAGAAGAAGAAGAAGAAGAGGAAGTCTAAGAGATAAATGAAAGAAGTGGGTGGGATTCCACCACCACCCACCACCATTCCACCACCGAATCTAAACTTTTCCACCATTTACATATTGTATTCAACCCCCAAATACCCATTTTCACCATAGTTGAAGAAGTGCTATGAATTTGGGAAATTTGTTGGAGGTTTTTGGAGAATGAATATGGGATTTTTATGGAGTATGAGGAGGGGTTGAAGTGGGTATTGCAATGGAGCTTTTGGAGGATCTTTTGAAACCCTTTTAAGGCCACCTTTGGAGCTGGGGATTGCTTCTCCCACACCAATACTATTGCCACCATTGGACGCCTTAGAGGTCGGTGAAACTCTAATCTTATATTAAGACTTTATTTGTATATTTTTAGTATTGATTGTTTGAATATTAAGAGTAGGATGTTTGTGATGGGTTTCCTAGTAAGAAAATAGTAATTAACATTTTTATGGAATAAAAATGTTGGGAAATGTTATTTTGTTAAAAGTAAAGAATAGAAAACTATTTCAAGGATTTGAAATAATAAAAGTGGGTATTATGAAAATGGTGTATTTTCTAGTAATTTTTATGAAAAACATTTTATGACGTAAAATATTTGCAAATAATGTGAGTTTCTTGAAAAAAATAATATTTTGTTGAAATTAAAGAATAAGTAAATATTTCAAGGTTTCGGAAAATTTTAAAAAAAAGATATATTTTGTGGAATGGGCATTTCTAAAGATATTGTTGTTAAACATCTTGTGGAATAAAATGTTGGGAATAAATATTTATTTGGAAAATATTTTGTGAAAAATATGTAAAAGCCATGTAGTAGGATTTTCGGGTTTAACATCCATCTTCGCATGCATATGAACTTCTAGTATTTTGACATAGAATGTATAAATAAGCTTAAAGAAGATTTTATTGGGTTTAAACAACAAATAACAAAGGTTGGAATTCTAGTCTTTAAAGTATGTGTAATTGGAACTAAAATACATAATGTGTATGAAGTTAAAAGACTACATATTAAATAAAAGAAATGGCAATTTTCTTATAAAAGTAGTCTTAGGTGTGAATGTAATTCTTAAACAAAGAAGTAAGGAAATGTGTACGGAGGAAATGTTGATAAAAATTATTAATTAAGTGTTAATTAGTAAACTAGAAATGGTTAGTGAGTGTAACTTACTTACGTTGTGAAATATTAACACTTATGGAATTATAAAAAGGACTAAAGTTGTAAAAGCGTTTCCAATAAATTAAAGAGATTACTCCAAGTATAAAAAGGTGTTATGGGATTAAAACACTTAATAAGTTGGTGTGTAAAACTTAATAGTATTTTTGGGTGAAATTAACACTTGTGAAATGGAGTAAGGGGTTGTTTTCAAAACAAATGGTAATATGGTAATTTTACTTAAAGGGGAACATTTTATGAAATAAAATGTTGGAAATGATGTTACACAAAATGGTCCTAAATGAATATGATTTTTGGAATAAAAATCGAGGGAAAGTGTAAAGGACACAATATGATAAAATTTCAAGTGTAACACAATTTGGGGCGGTAAAGTCCCGGGTTGTGGCTTCGGCCGTGTAAAAAGGAAAGGAAATAATGTGGTCATTTGTTACATATTAAAAAAAATTAAAGAAATTTGGATGACACCGGGATAAAGCAAGAAGGGTCCAGAGCCCTTAGGTGAGAAGCCTAAATCACTTTCCAGAGCATATGGTGCACATATCCATCGGTGTGGAGCCTGTGTAAGTATGCAGTATTGGAAGATTCTGATAATAGATAATAGAAATATGGAACATATCAAGAAATTGGTTGTGCATTAAATGTGTTAATACAACCTAACTTTAATGAACATAATAAATGTTCCGGTAAAGGTGAAGTGGACAAGTTAATGCGTAAATATACTAATGTCCATGAGATAAGGAAATCGTCAAAGAAAGTGGGTAATTTGGTGGTTAGGCTACCTAAATGGTTAAAACCGTATTTAACACAATAATGTGTTGTAAAAAGGAGTATTTAAAGACTAAATAATTATTTTCTAACACGGTAAATGCATGCGTTGAAATGGAGATCTTCAATGAAAATACTAAAGTGTAATGAAACAACTGAAAAAGGTTAAATTCTGGTATAGGAATGGTTTCGAATCAAATCAAGTGTAATGGTTTAAAGTGTTGAACTGGGTTTGTTAAACAAGGTGAAAACGCTAAGTATGATTAAATAAAATCTTAAGGAAGATTAGGGTAAATTAATTTGGATAAGCAAGGGCTTCAAAAATATATTGATTAAGGCATTGAAATGTGTATTTTTCAAAGTTATACGCATGTTGATATATACATATTTTCGCATCCATGTGGTTATATCATGTGACTATTCCTTTTTTCCATTCGTTTATATACTCCTTGTATAAATCCCAATGGGCATAAACTCACATCCCCACTTTGTTATGGCATCTTGGGAGTGGTTCCATATTTTGAGGGAATTTTATAGGTAAGTATATTTTATTTTTATTGCGTTAATAGCTCTATTTACTTGGACTTCGGGTGCTCCACATGAGTACCTCACGTAGTTTATCTTGAAACTGGAATCGCATGCTAACAAGTGAAATGTTAACTAAAATACAATTAGACGAGCAACATTATATAGGTTGTTCTATTGCACTTCAGACTTAATGCTCGGGTCGAATCGGGTTGACTCACGAGTAACCCATAAATCTGCGTCAGAGCATTAAAAATGGTATCAAAGCTCTAGGTTCAAGGTTCCTTTCTTGTGTGATGTGGCGAGGTCGATACTGGATCTTTCGACATCGCTGTGGTTTGGATCGATCATGCTAGTTTGACAACGGTTTAGTTCATGCCCTTGAGGATAAAGACTAGGAATTTTGCACATCAAGTTAGGTTAATTCCAAGTGGCACACGATTAGATTGATGTATATTACTCGCTTTCGTATCTATGATTAGAATGGTAGTAATTTACGAGTGTCCATGAGATCCAGTAAATTGTGACGCCATTTTCTCTTTTTATGTGAGGTGAACAAAGAATCTTAGGAGATATTGATAAAATAAAATGACGCCCATTGGTCAAGTGGCATCAAACGGTGTACAATCAATGGTAGAAATTAATAGTTAGAATGTCGTAATTATATAATGTAAAACCCCGTATTTTTAACCACTTTTAAAATGGGATTAATTAGAATTAATTCTGAAATTATTGAAAATCAATCTGGATTTAAATATTACCCGGGAATAAAGTAGTATGTGAAATGTGTTGAATATTACTTCTGATTAAAAGTAATATATATATATATATATATATGATTATGACTTTACAAATAATAGTGATTTTTGTAAAATTGTTACGAGTGATGAATACGATAATTTTGGTAATTAAGTTGGGATGCGCGTGTGAGTCGTATCGGGAATATAATTAAATGGAATGAAAAATAAATTATTTTATGTCATCCGAATGGCCATTTTGACTGGGCCAAAATGTCCAGAAGGGCTTAAATTGTCAAAATTGAGTACCGGGGTCTTGGGAGTTTTTTAGATTAATTAGGACGTATTTAGGTGACTTTTGGCCTTCTTAATGGTAGGTGAAAAGCCAACAATGGGATTTCACCTTTAAAATCAAAGGTTGGGCTTAGGTAATAGTCACTTTCACAAACCCAAAGGTTAAGAAAATTATACAGAGAGTTAGAGAGAAAATGGAGAGAATGGAGAAAGAATTTCAAGAGCCTAAGGGGAGGATTTGAAGAATTTGTGAAAGAACAAACCTGGAGTGAAGATTTACGAAGAAAATTCGTGGAGTCTATAATTATCCTTCAACGATTCAGACCTGTAATCCAAAGACAAGTGATTTAACCTTTGCAAAGTTAGCATGTATAATGTCCATGTTAGGTTGTTTAGAAAATTCTGAAAAGTTTCTTGATATAAATATAAAGTATGGTGATTTTAAATTGATTCCTTGAAATGAGAAATATGTAGGATTATTATTTTTTTGAATATATATTATAATCCACAAAATTTGGAACCATTTGGTGAAGAAAATATGACACTTATAAGTTGTTTTTGGAGAAACGATAAAATATGATATTTACGAGTTTTAAAGGAAATCAGATGTTTTAATTCAACTTCTTGATGAGTTTAGGTTGTTTGATTATTAGAGATCATTTATATATATTTTTAGATCATTTGGGGTGAATGATAAGGAGTTTGAAATTATATAATAGTGGTTTTGAGGATGAAAAATGTTAAAAACCGTAGGTAAACGTATGCAGAATCTGGGCCAATATCTGGTCGATCGATCGATCGACTCATGAATGTCGATCAATTGACTAATTGATCAATCGACCAGGAACAGTCGATCCATCGACTTCCCTTATAAATGTGATTTTTTTTTAAATCCCAACTTTGAGAAATATTTGGCGATGATTAATTGAACAAATTGGGACTTAAAGAAGGGAAGTAGGGTATAACTAAGACCTAAAAGATATTATTTTGTATGGGATGGAATAGGGGAAATTAACAAGTGTGAATTAAATTCATTACGGTGGAAAAATATATGTATTAGGATTTAAATAGAATAAAAGATGATTTAAGATTAGGACCATTAGTAATGGAGTTATTATTACCGGAATAACCTTAGGCTTATGTGGGATTAACCCTAATAGGTGAAATAAAAAGGTTTAAGATGGAATTAGGGATTGTCGAGAAATAAACCTAATTAAAGATGATTTTAATTCATAGAAATTTGGGTATTGGGCATGGACTTGTAGGGCATGAGTGATTACTGAATGAACATATGTGAGAAATAAATGATTAGCCTTCGAGTGAGGAGAAAAACTCTGGAATATAATTTGAGAATTAAAGTCATAATCTGTAAATACATAGGATATATGAGATAAATATACTACGTATGTAAATATTTATATGGGTTGTGCATGTGCCCTATTGTTATTATATATATAGGTGGGGTGAATACCTATATTATTATTTATTGTGTTTACGACATACCTAAGCTACTTGCTATCCGAGTGGAGGTTTCGTGTTATGGTCAATCTTATCCTGATGAGCCCATTTGGGGGCATTTTTGATTCCTACCTTGAGCATAAAACCTTGGACACATTCTATCGGTGTGAATGATAGTTTCGACGGTTGATGGGAACATAGGTATGTGTGTGACCTATTTGGATGGGTAGTTTGATCACCTCCAATATATGTGTTATGTTATTTATGGTTCGCGAGTGACACCGAACCAATAGTCCTTTATACAGCGAGAGATGTATCAAGACATGATAGGAGAGTATGCTTGCACCGCAGCTGTATCTGGGAGGTTCTATATTTGTATATAGATAATAGTGTGATTAATATATATAATGTGATGTAATCGATTGTGAGAAAATTGCTGATTAAAAATATATATACTGTGATGGAATCTACTGTGTGCAATTATAGATGAAAATGAATAATGAAATCTGAGAGAACTAAGTAAGTAAGTACTTAATCCTAAAGATATGAAAGTTTATATTAAAGAGAAATGAACTTATTTAATTATAATACGTATTATGTGGGAAATATGGGGAAATGATATGGTATATAATTCTAATTGAGAACTTTAATTAGGGAGATGATAAGGTATGTTAGGCATGAACACTAAATGAGAGGTGAGAATTCTCAAGCGAGAGCCCGAGAATCTAACTTGTACATAATAATCGCTTAAATATACTTGTTAAGTAATTGCTATTTTAAAAATACTTTACCATGGAGCACTGACCTGTTTCCTTGCATATTCTCTTCTCTATTATATCCAGTATCAGGGATGCCGACGTAGAATATGGATATCTTAACAGGTTATAGCTACTACTGGAGAGGAAAATTTATTTAGACGCTTCCATTCTATTCAATCACACATCCGAGTGTCTACTTTCATTTAGGGCATGTCTCCCAGGATTCTAGTTATTTCATTTCTATTCCAAAGACTGTCATCATTTATGCCAGAACTGTTGATATTAGTTTTATTTGATGGTAATGAAATATATTAACTGGGGAGTTATTCTAGTCACATTTAGTCTTGTTTAGTTGTGATGTGATGTTGTCTATTATTACTACGATTTGTGGAATAGTTTTAATGAAATTATAAATGGAAGATTTTTAACAGTAGCTTAATTATTTATTAGGTGAATTAATAGAGAAATTATTTTTTGACAGTGACGCTAAGAATGAACCAACTGGATATTCTGATTTAATTTAATAAAGGACTGATCACCCAGTATTTAGTTAGGCGGGGTGTCATAGGTGGTATTAGAGCATCAGTTTCTAGTGTCCTTAGGATTTGTATGGCTTTCTACATTTCAGCGTAGCGTTCTTTCATATAGAGCCCTATTATTAGGATGTTGTATTCCTCTGCGTCTTATGACGTAGGTGCTCCTACCAGGAAATATAAATGATGTAATTCTAATATGATCTCGGTCGGGCATCGATGACTAGCGAGGGTCATTAAAAGAACAGCAGGAGGAGAACTCAGCCAAAGATATAGAGTGTTTTGGAAAATGGTGTTTTAGATAGAACTCACAACAATTATTATTCAGGCTGAGGACAATAAAGAAGACGTTTGGGAGTTGTAGTTTCCCAAGCACCGTCATGGATATTATTTGGGATGTTCCAAACCCACCCAGCACTGTTAGTGAAGGGTGAGGGAGTCGGAAGAACTTTTGTGAAGGAAGAAATCCAAAGGAAATTATGTAGGGTGAAGTGTAGTAACATCAGGACTTCAAAATTTCTCATGAAATTTTTCCTAATAAGAGAAATCTAAAGTGATGAGAGTTAGACATCTCATATAAAGAAGTATGTGTAAAGTTAAACGAGAAATTTGTGTATGGTTAGATCGTGAAATCTTCCATTTGCGATTTTTATTGGGATGTGAAAGATTTTCAAAACTTATTTCTTATGGGCAAGAAAGAAAGCCCAACGTGAGAGAGCAGTCAACTTGCTTATTCAATTCCTTAGCCAAGGAAGAATGGGGTACATCGAAGATAAGAAGAGTTCATTGTGTGGAGAACTCATGAGTTAAATACTCAAGTACAGATGGAAAATTTGAAGAAGACGACTAGGGATAATGTCATCAAGAAATTTGTAACCGCTTCTAGAAGAAGAGGAGCCCGGTGGGTTGGCAAAACCTAACTTAAGGACAAGATTGAATTAAATGGTGATAGTGAAACATTAACGAAAGGTATACCCAGTAGGGGAACCAATTTAAGTCCTTACTAAGCAGCGATGAATTCAGCCCAGACCAGCGAGGTCGACAACATGTTCTATGGGACCAGTGGAGCTAATTGAACATCAGAAATAACAATTAAGAGCTATGACTGCCAAGTTCGAGAAAAGGACATTCTAAAATGGTCAGTAGGACCAGTGATAAGGAAATTGTCCTACGTATAGAGAGTGGGACAACCAATATTGAATATGTCCACGTTGAGAAGTGCGACCGATAAGATGGTATTGGTAAAGAATGCCAGTTCGACATAACAATTAAAAGAGTGAGATTTTCAGTGGAGGATTTGGGTTAAAAGAATTAGGCCCAGGAATATACAACCAAGGAGTGATGGGTTTAGGTAGGACCAATGGAATCCTCGGTAACGGTAACATACCATCTCTGACCATCACCGATCCTCGCCGCGCGGGCGGGCGCACGAAGGGAAAGGATCCTTTGGGTCCTGCGCATCCCTCTCGGGAGCGCTTCAGTCGGCGTCATTTGAGATGAGGTGTAAAAATGTAGAGAAATTCAGAGTCGCCAATCTATTTTAATCAAAATATACAAAAGAAAAAAGGGAAGACATCCCGAAGGATGGCATCCAAAGACATACTGGTGCATGCGAAATCAAAATGATTCAAGAAGGGTTTAGAGGCTTATTTACGAAATGGGAAGGTGTTAGGCACCCATTCCTCCCATTAGGTCTCTCATGGATATTTGCTATTTTCCTTTATTTCCCCCCGTGATATGTGTGCATGTGTATATATATAGTGGAGATAGGAATCCTCGACTTGTATCATGGAAACAATAAAGCGAGTCATCCATTGGAAGGTATAAGAGTAATGTTAGAGAATAAGATTTATGCAATTACCCCTACATTGATTGTTATAATGGAATGATAAAGCATATGGAGTAATACATCACTAAGATCAAGTATATAGAATATAAGGAAAGAGGATTTAAAGAAGATAGAAAATGAGAGAAAAAGTGAGAATAAGAACTCGAGTCTCGGGATATACCCTGAGACACCTACGTATCCTATAAAGGAATCAAAGTCCATGTAAGGACATTTTTGTCCAACATACTTGTATATGTCATTAGTCGTAACACCGTTGCAAAGATTCAAAGTCCATTTATCATCAATGGAATCCGAAGATCAAAAGAAAGGAAGAATTCAGAAATCCAGACAGACGGACCGGTCCGCCTGAAATTAAAACGAACCGATCCGCTGAGACCCGGACCGATCCACCTTGCTCTTTTGAAGCCAGTGAGCCCTGAACCGAATGCGAACCGAATCAGCTTCAAATTAAAAGAACCGGTCCGCTATCGGACAGATCCGCCTAAAACCCGAACCGGTCCGCCCTGGATTGAATCAAACAGATCGTGTATCAGATTTTCTCGGCCAAAGAGTTTCTATTTAATCCCACTACGGGGAAGTGGTTTGATAAGACTTACACACGATTTTCTGAGTTCCATAACTCTTAAGTCTTCATGGTATTTGAGTCCATTGATTCATACCCTTGATTCACACAAATTCCATACATTTGTGAGTCACTTTTGGTAACCCAAGAACACCATTGCTGTTGTTCAACCTTTGTGAAGTGGACCGCTTCTTCCTCTTCATTGCTGCCCTACTGGACAGGGATAGTTCCAGCTGCCAACCCTACTGGAAAGGGATATTCCAGCCGCGACTACAGAATCCGACACCTGAGGGTAATTCTTAGTCAAAAACTTGTATTTCAGTGTAATCCGATTGTAAGCCGTTTCTCTTAAAAATTATAGTGATATACAAATGGTTTTGCCCCTGTGGGGGATTTTTCCTTAAACTTTGTGTGTTGAATAATTCTTGCATGGTTTCATATTGTTTCAATCACACCTAGTTGCATGCTTAGGGTTAATTTGGGTTAAAAGGTATTTATTATATTATTTCTTAATTGAACGCGAGCACAGACGTCTTCAAATTGGTATCAGAGCAGGTTACACTAATCTATCGCGTATTCCTTTTTCCGCAAATTTTTTCTAAGATATGAATTTTCTGAAAAAATTAATTTTTGAAAAAGTGCGTGTTCAAATGGAGAAGTCATATTATAAAATGCCTATTTTTGACGGGACAAATTATGCTTATTGGAAATCCCGTATGAGGTCGGCTTTAAAAGCCATTAATGAACGTGTCTGGATTTTGGTTGAACGAGGGTGGACTCCTCCCACCGTGACTGTTGATAATGTGACCAACTTGAAACCTGACATTTCTTAGTCTGATGAAGAAATTAAATGGTCATCTTTTAATTCTAAAGGTCTAAGTGCTATTTCTGGGTCTGTCACAGCTGATGAGTTCAAATGCATAATGACGTGTACCACGTCAAAAGAGGCATGGGATGTTTTACAACTAACCCATGAAGGAACTAATGCTGTGAAAGAGTCTAAGTTGCAAAACTTGACAACTCAATTTGAAACAATCACCATGCATGATTCTGAATGCTTTGATGAATTTTATGGTAGACTTTCTGACATTGTGAATACTAGTTTTAATCTTGGTGAACAAATTCCAAATGCTAGAGTTGTTAAAAAGATTCTTCATTCTTTACCTAAGCGTTTTATCCCTAAAGTCACTGTGCTAAATTCTATGGGTAATTTAAATATGCTAAAATTGGAAGAACTTGTAGGAGATTTGCAAACTTATGAAATTGATATGTTCCCTAAAAATGCTAAATCTAAAGATAAGGGAATTGCACTTAAAGCCCAAGAGAGAAGGAGTGAGGGGTCAGCTAGAAAGAGGGTAGAGTCATCTAGAAAGAGAGAAATTGATACGTCAGATTCTGAGTGCGATTTTGACTTAGATGATTTGGCTCTTTTCGCAAAAAATTTCAAGAGGATTATCAAATTTAAGAAAAATGGCAATTTTAAAGATAAAAAGAAATTTGAGAAAAATAAGTTTGAAAAGAAAAATGAAAAAGTTTTAAAAAATCCTCCTCTGAAAGAAAGTGAGAGATGTTTTGAGTGCGACGGTAAGGGACACAGAGCGTTTGAGTGTGCCACTCGTCTGAATAGGGAAAAGGGTAAAGCTGTCCTAAATGCTACCCTTAGTGACGACAGTGAGGTCGAGTCGGTGGACTCGGGAGATGAGTCACCACATGAGCGTAACTTCACCGCGTTCATGGCTAGTCATGTGAGTACTCCTAGTGCATCTCACAACGATGAGGATGCTACTTCACAGGGACACCTCGACAGCGAGAGCGAAGAGAGTGAGGGAGAGGAGGAAGGTAGTGAGGATGAGAGTAACCTTCAACGCGCCTACGCCGAGTTATATAATGAGTCTTTCAAAACAAAAAAACGTAGCAAGGCGTTAGTTCTTAGGATCACCGCGTTAGAAGAAGAGTTAGAAGAGACGAGAGAGAGAGAGTCCTCCACCTGCACCGCCATGAGAGAGAGAGAGTCTGCCTGGGTTAGTAAAGAGAATTTGCTTAGAGAGAGAGAGCAGTTTTGAGAAAGAGAAAGAGGACTTGACTAAACAAGTGGCTAGTCTTACGAGTGAGCTCCATTCCTCCCTGGAGACTCGGAAGAAACTTGAAGCCCTTGTTGCCCAGCTTACTCATGACCTTGAGAGAGCTAGGAAAGTCAAGGTAAAAATCGAGGACAGATCTGGGAAGATGGGAAAGATGCTCCTTGGTACCTCTTTAGGTTTTGGTGACAGGCAAGGAATAGGTTTTGATGGTGCCTCCACATCTCAAATTGCACCCGGACCAATTCCTGAGTTTACTAAGACTCCTTATGGCCGTCATCAAAAACCAAGAAGGAGAGTTCGACCAAGAAAAGCAATCCAAGGTCCTCATAATACTGTGCCCTTTTGCTCCCATTGCAAAAGAAACGGACACCTTAGGGATGATTCCTATAAGTTGGGTCGGACACGACGTACACTTTCTCCATCACATCAGACTGATGAGTTTGCCAGTCTGAGAGAGCGTGTTGAGTTTCAAGCCGCCACATCACAGAGTTTGATGGAGGAATTCCGACGAATGACCTTACCATCAATGAATGCACTCCACATTCCGGCTAAAACCTACAACAACAAGGGAATACAAAAAGGTACCTATTCTTGGGTTCCTAAGAAAGGAAAAAGGGCCCTTGTTGTCCATGTCACTCTCAAAGCCCATAATACCTCACAGTGGTATTTTGACAGTGGATGCTTCAGACACATGACAGGTGATGTCTCATATTTTACCCATCTTGAGGATTATAATGATGGAAGAGTCACCTTTGGAGATGGTAGCAAATCTAGCATAGTAGGACGAGGTACAGTAGAGTTACCAGGATTTCCAAAGCTAGAGAACGTGATGTACGTCAAAGGTTTGAAAGCAAACCTTCTTAGCATCAGCCAGCTGTGCGACGATGACTTTGCAGTGAAGTTTGAACGGAAATCTTGTAAGGTCTATAATCAAGCCAGTAAACTTTTAGTGCAAGGGGTGAGGACAGAGGATAACTGCTATGGGACTGAGCCCACATCCTCACTTGTCTGCAACAACGCCACGATCAATCCTATGGATCTGTGGCACCAACGTCTAGGTCACGTGAACGTTAGAGATCTTAAACATTTAGCTAAAAAGGACCTAGTACCTGGCTTACCATCTCTTGGAAAGTCAACTTCGACCGTTTGTGGACCCTGTCAGTTGGGAAAACAAGTTCGTAGTCCTCATAGGAAGTTGCATTCCATTACCACCTCTCGTGTTCTGGAGTTGATTCACATGGATATTATGGGTCCCACTCGTACTGAGAGTCTAGGTGGTAAGAGGTACATCCTCATGATGGTAGATGATTTCTCCAGGTACTCCATTGTAGGTTTTCTGTGAGAGAAATCCGATGCTATAGAGTTTTTAACGACCAAGTGCCGTGTCCTGCAAAATTAACACGGAGTCACTATTAATAGGATACGTAGTGACAACGGCACTGAATTTAAGGAAGCAAAAGTAGATCTTTATTGTGATAGCCTTGGGATCAAACATGAGTTTTCTGCTGTGAGAACTCCTCAGCAAAATGGGATTGTTGAGAGAAAGAATAGAACGATCCAAGAGATGGCTAGATCTATGCTTCTAGGTCATAAGGTCTCTAGGAGATTTTGGGCAGAGGCAGTGTCTACTGCATGCCACACGGTGAATAGGGTTTATCTGCGTCCACACACACTTAAGACGCCTTATGAATTATGGACAGGCAAGAAACCCAACTGGCATATTTCCGTGTTTTTGGGAGTAAATGCTTCATCCTACAGGATAGAGAGCAATTAGGAAAGTTCGACTCCCGGAGCGACGAGGGAATATTTCTAGGATATTCATCGAATAATAGAGCGTACTGGGTATTTAACCTGACGATCTCTAGGATTATGGAATCAATAAACGTTACTATGCAAGATGACGAACCTTTGACGGTTATTGATCCTAACCTTCAGTGTGAGAATGAGGATTGTCCTGACACTGATTTACCTGTTCCTCTCTCACACTCTGTGGACCCTACTCCAGTGTTAGGGGACACACCTGCTTGGGTTCGCAAAAGTCATGACCCCTCTGCCATTGTTGGTGATCCCACTCTAGGGGTCAAGACTCGTGCTCAGCTAGAGAACGTTGTTAGCCATCTTTGCTACACGTCCAAAGTCGAGCCCAAGAACCATAAAGAAGCACTCAAGGATGAACACTGGATATCTGCTATGCAGGATGAGTTGCTTCAGTTTAAAAAGAATAATGTCTGGGAACTTGTCCCCCGACCTAGTGAGATTGATGTGATAGGTACCCGGTGGATTTTTAAGAACAAAATGGATGAAAATGGTACCATAATCCGAAATAAAGCTAGGTTGGTCGCTCAAGGCTACACACAGATAGAGGGTGTAGACTTTGGGGAGATATTTTCTCCTGTTGCAAGGCTTGAGTCCGTCCGTCTTCTACTCGCCATCGCATGTCATCTGCACTTCAAGGGATATCAAATGGATGTCAAGAGTGCCTTTATGAATGGCATTCTACAGGAGGAGGTTTATGTGGAACAACCAAAAGGGTTTGAAGACCTTCAGCACCCTGAGTACGTCTACTATCTGAGGAAAGCCTTGTATGGTTTGAAGCAAGCACCCCGTGCTTGGTACGAGAGGCTTACTTCCTACCTCTTAGCTCGTGGCTTTAAGAGAGGGGGAGTAGATATGACGTTGTTCGTCAGGAGAGATGACGTTGCTATTTTGGTTGCCCAGGTCTATGTGGACGACATAGTCTTTGGATCCACATGCTCCCAGCATGATCATCACTTTGAGGAGGAGATGAAAAGTGAGTTTGAGATGAGCATGGTTGGTGAGCTTACATTCTTCCTTGGTCTCCAGGTTCGTCAGCTAGAGGATGGGATGTTCATCTCCCAATGCAAGTATGCTAGAGACCTAATGAAGAAATATTGTTTAGACTCCGCTAAGCATGCATGTACACCTATGAGTACCACTACCAAGCTTAGTAAGGACACTTAAGGCAAGGACGTAGAGCAAACCTTGTATCGGAGTATGATAGGTAGTCTTCTCTACTTGACTGCCATTCGTCCCGACATAGCCTTTAGTGTTGGAGTCTGCGCGTGATATCAGACATCCCCAAAAGAGTCACATTTACATGCTCTAAAACGTATTATTAAATACGTGAGTGGGACTCTCTCTTACGGGATTTGGTATTCCTTTGATACCGATGACCGTCTGTCCGCCTATTCAGATGCCGATTGGGCTGGGGATGTAGATGGATGTAGGAGCACTTCTGGTGGGTGTTTCTATTTTGGTTCTGCTCTTGTCTCCTAGCTGAGCAAGAAGCAAAATTCCATCTATTTGTCCACTGCGGAGGCTGAGTACATAGTCGCAGGGAGTTGGTGCACACAACTCTTGTGGATGAAGCAAATGTTGGAGGATTATGGGATTTCACAGGACACCATGTTCATTTCTTGTGATAACACGAGCGCGATACACATATACCGCAATCCTGTCCAACATTCGCGCATCCGGTTACACGAGCAATTTATACGTCAGTTAGTTGAGGAGAAGGTCGTAACCCTGAGTTTTGTTCCTACCGACCGTCAGTTAGCCGATATTTTCACGAAACCTTTAGATGCCCTTAGATTTGAGAGTCTTAGGAAGTCTTTGGGGATTTTCACAGTTGACTGAGGGGTTGGTCTATATCTAGAATAGGATGCTTCTTCATGTTCATATCATATGCTTCCTATTGCTAGTCTGTTTTATATGTACCATAAATTTGTTGAACAGCTTTTAAGTATTTTTTATTATTCTTTGAAAAATACAAAAAGATTTTATTTTGATAAAATTTTTGAAAAATTCAAAAAGAGATTTGCCTTTTATGGATGAGCATTTAAGGTAGCCAAGTCACAACTTCATTCCATATATTCATGTGACTGTTTGATAGAGATTTGAGAGGCTACATCATTTCATCCATGTGCTTAACATTGATTGGAGTCCTTTAGATGTAATTAGTGATATTTCCTACATTCTTGACTCCTATATCCTTTATTGCACACATGCACGGCTATATTTGATTGTTGCACTTGTCAATCTCATGTTGGCTTGAGTGTTTCCATCTCAATCCTGTCTATGCAATGTATTAATGGTGATAAAACTTGACAAGATTGGAATGCATGTAAAAACCATTTTGGTGAGACTGTGTGTATATTTTCATAACGGGGAGGGGCTGCGAAAGTTGATTCTTATCCTTTGCGCAAAAGCCACCGTTAAAAAGGACCTAAAAAATGGAGGAATTTTAATATCCGAGGTCCTGAGAGGTTAAAAGAGCCCAAAAAATTGATAAGGCAATAAAAATCAATTCATGCCAAATATGGGCCATTTAGGTTTTCACCATCAATTCTCCAAAGTTTGAGAATTTAGTATACCTCTATTAAAATATAAATCTGAGGGAGTTTTGTTGGAGATTGAAAAACGGGGTTGCACTTCCTTGAAAGTCCTGAAAAAGCATGAAAATCATTTTGGACGTTATTGGTGTAGAAATCACTTTGAGCTTTGATTTGTAGATTTGTTATAGTCAATGTCTTATATTTCCAATATTTTACACCAAAGGAAGCATTTGAGTTCATTCGTTAGGAATATCCAATATTCATCGTGCACATATGTCATGTTTGTATGCATTGATTTTCCTATCGAATTTGATCACACCCATTCTTTTACTCTATCATCGACTTGGTTGTTTTATGTTCATTCATGGTGTGATTTATACCTTGTGTCACCCCGGTTTTGCTTGTTTATTTCATTTATCTCATTTTGTCTATTTGGGTACATCATAAAAAGGGGGAGAATGAATTAATGTATTATCTGATTATGGGGGAGTTTTGAAATTTGAGAATTAGCACAAATCTGGTATATACGCATATATTTATTAACTCATTTCGAACTCGATACGTCACTTGGTATTTGCTTTATTTCATGTGTGTAGGTACATCCTTGATAATCCCATGTTGCACACCCTGATGAGAAAATCGGTAAGATTTCTGAAGATTCGAAGAACAAACGATGCAACCTTAGTCATTTGTACCTCTTTCAGTTTTTGGGTTCATGGAAGGGTAGATTTGTATAGGCATTGTGATTATAGATAATTCGTATTTTTTATGTTTGTTCTGGCATAGACATAGGGGGAGATTTGTAAGGACTTTTTTGTCCAACATACTTGTATATGTCATTAGCCGTAACACCGTTGCAAAGATTCAAAGTCCATTTATCATCAACGGAATCCGAAGATCAAAAGAAAGGAAGAATTCAGAAATCCAGACAGACGGACAAGTCCGCCTGAAATTAAAATGAACCGATCCGCCTAGACGGACCGATCCGCTGAGATCCGGACCGATCCGCCTTGCTCTTTTGAAGCCAGTGAGCCCCGAACCGAATGCGAACCGAATCAGCTTCAAATTAAAAGAACCGCTCCGCTATCGAACCGATCCGCCTAAAACCCAGACCGGTCTGCCCTGGATAGAATCAAACAGATCGTGTATCAGATTTTCTCGACCAAAGAGTTTCTATTTAATCCCACTACGGGGAAGTGGTTTGATAAGACTTACACACGATTTTCTGAGTTCCATAACTCTTAAGTCTTCATGGTATTTGAGTCCATTGATTCATACCCTTGATTCACACAAATTCCATACATTTGTGAGTCACTTTTGGTAACCCAAGAACACCATTGCTGTTGTTCAACCTTTGTGAAGTGGACCGCTTCTTCCTCTTCATTGCTGCCCTACTGGACATGGATAGTTCCAACTGCCAACCCTTCTGGAAAGGGATATTCCAGCCGCGTCTACAGAATCCGATACCTGAGGGTAATTCTTAGTAAAAAACTTGTATTTCAGTGTAATCCGATTGTAAGCCATTTCTCTTACAAATTATAGTGATATACAAATGGTTTTGCCCCTGTGGGGGATTTTTCCTTAAACTTTGTGTGTTGAATAATTCTTGCATGGTTTCATATTGTTTCAATCACACCTAGTTGCATGCTTAGGGTTAATTTGGGTTAAAAGGTATTTATTATATTATTTCTTAATTAAACGCGAGCACACACGTCTTCAGTCCACGCAGTTCGCATACAAAATGAGGGGTGGGGTTTATCCTAAAAATCCAAATGGGGGGTATCTTATTTGTGAGTGTGTGTGGGTGTGTAGGAAAAAGTGTTTTATTTGTGAGAAAAGTATGAGAAAAGTATGAGAATCCCTATTTGGAATTTATGAGCAAACCCACTTTTTCCTATTTTATTTAGGTTTTATTTATATGAAAATAAGAGATGTGAAATAATACTAAATAAAAAGTATATTAAGATGTATGAAATGATATAGTAAAATTGCTAAGTAATAAAACAAGTTATTACGAATTTAAGAGAATTTGAAGAGAAAGTTGAGGAAGATGGAACTTCTTAGAGACCTTGAGCTTGATCTTGAATGTTGGAGAGCAACCCTTACACTTGGATGATGATGGAGGGTGGATAATTCACCAAGTTTGATGAAATGTATGATGAAAAGTGGAAGTTAGGAAGGGATTTGGATGTTGAAATCACGATGCCTTCGAGAGAGGTTTCTGGGATTCGCTGAGAGCGATTTGTATTAGATCTGGGATCCTCTTACAAATGAGGTGAAGGCCTCCTTTTACAGTCCCAGGTCACTACCGATCGTCATAGAACTTGTCCTGCCTATCGGCACCTGCGATAGGCAGGGTCTGGAACCTGCCGTTTGGTTGTGTGTTTTAGGCCTTTTCGAGAAATTAGCTGCCGAGGGAAAACTGTTGGTCAGAATCACGCACAGGGCCTACCGTTGGAAAGGTAATTTAGATACCTTCTAAAGTCCTTGGGACTGCTCCAGGGTTTGGTAGTTGACTTTGGGTCAAATATTACTCGGAAGCGTTTATCGGTCCATTAGACGGGGAATCGTTCGGACACAAACGAATCGTTCATCCGCATGGTAAGTCCAAATCGTGCATGGGGAAGACCATTGGAAAGGTTAGGAGATGTAATTCAACATTCCAAAGAGTTTGACCTGATTTGGGGAGATGATTTTGGTCAATCGGGTTCGAGAAGCATTCCGTGACCTCTTGGAGTCAAATAGATCGTTCGTCTGCATGGTAAGTAAGAATCGTGCATGAGATGGACCATTAGAAAGGGGATTCAGTTCCCTTAGAAGATTCATTTAGCCTCAGTCAAGATGAAGAGTTGACTTAGGTCAAACAAAGCCCGGGAGCCCCGGTGGCCTTCAAATCAAGTTTCGGATGCAAATGGATCATTCATCCGCATGATAAGTCGGAATCGCGCATGGGATGGACCATTGGAAATGGTATTCAGTGCCCTTTGAAGATTCATTCAGTCTCAATCGAGATAGAGAGTTTTACTTTTTTGTCAAACTGAGCCGAGGAGTGCTCGATGGGGAGGTACTAGGGACATGAACTTGGTTTGTAGTGATGAGGGGAGGTACTAGGGACCTTAGGAAAGTTAGGGGGTAACATAATGGGGTGTCTATAGTGACCCTTGATGGGTGAGTTTAGAATAAATTATAACCGTCAAATACACACCACAAGATGCTTTTGAGGTAGTACGATCGATTCAGAGGGTTGAGACCGATTTTGTGGACCTAAGGAGTGAGCTGGGGATGGAATGACGATCGAAGGTTTAGGTCAATTCTGAGGACCTGAAGAGGTGTTGGGGGATGAATAATTCTGGGGTTCAAAGATGAATCTACGAGTTTAGGGTGAAGATCTAATAACCGAGGTCAATTCTGACCTAAGAGTGGTGACGACTGAGGACCGAGGTTAATTTTTACCCAACTCAGGTGACGATCCAAGACCGAGATCAATTTTGACCTAAGAGTGGTGACGATCAAGGATCGGGGTCAATTCTGACCCAACTCAGGTGACGATCCAAGACCGAGGTCAATTCTGACCTTAGAGTGGTGATGATCGAGGACCGAGGTCATTTCTGACCTAACTCAGGTGACGATCCAAGACCGAGGTCAATTCTGACTTAAGAGTGGTGAAGATCGAGGACCAGACTCAATTCTGACCCAACTCAGGTGACGATCCAAGACTGAGGTCAATTCTGACCTAAGAGTGGTGACAATAGAGGACCGAGAGAAATTCGGAACCAACTCAGGTGATGATCCAAGATCGAAGTCAATTCTGACCTAAGAGTGGTGACGACCGAGGACCGAGGTCAATTCTGACCTAACTCAGGTGACGATCCAAGATCGAGGTCAATTCTTACCTAAGAATGGTGACGACCGAGGACCGAGGTCAATTCTGACCCAACTCAGGTGACAATACGAGACCGAGGTCAGTTACGACCTAAGAGTGGTGACGACCGAGGACTGGGGTCAATTTTGACCCGACTCAGGTGACGATCCAAGACTGAGGTCAATTCTAACCTAAGAGTGGATAAAGATTGGATTTTAATTCCACTGGAGAAAGTGCCTTGTGATTTTGATCTGAGCTGGGGAGCTGATAGCTGGGTAAGCTTTTGTTTCTTTAGGATACCTCGCAGGGGGGGAACAACCTATTTTGTTGGTGAAATAATTCCGCTGGGGAAGTGATCAGGCGATCCTTAGAGATCCTCCGGGGCTTTGCCGAGAGGAGATTCACTTGGTTTTTTGAGGATTTTGTTGGGAAAGAGGGGTTTCGCTTGAGAGAATGCGAGATTTTCTTGGTGAAAATGTTTTAAATCCTTTCTGGGATTTTTAGGAATTTTTTGAGGAATTTTTGGGGCTTTCTGGTATTTTCTAGGAATTTCTGTACGAAATTTAAGGGGGGGTGCTGGTCGGCATGGTACGAGGGGTGCCATTCGGCAGTGGCACAGACTTTTGGGCTACCTCGGGAAGGTAAAGAGTCAGTGCCAATCATTATGGTTGGGATCAGTGCCGATCGACATGGCGTTTGGCATCCTATATAAAGGGGGTGAATCCCTTCATTTTTTCACAGCTTTTTTGCTTTCTCTCTTTCTGCGACTTCTCTGCAAATCATTCTAGCATTCCAATCTTCAAGAAATGGCCTCTTTTGTGAGCATTGTAGTCCACAGGGAGTGTTTGACCGTTGATGACTGGGCGAATGTGGAGTGTAGGGCCAGGGAGCCTCTTGCTTTTGGGAGTGAGAACTCCTTTCATGCGTTTGAGCCTGTTGCGGATGAGCGGGCCTTACTACGGGAGCCGTCGCATCATCTCTCTTCGAGAGTGACTCCTGTCAGTTATATACGTAACCTGACCTTTGGCATTCCTTTATTCTTGCTGATTTTTCTTTCTTTTTTTTCTTTTTTTTTGACTTTTGACTTTTGATGAGATTTTACCTTTTTGCTAGTCTGATATTTCTTTGAAGAACATACGCGCCTATGGGACGACGAGGCTTAGGGATGTTTGGGAGCATCTCCCACCTGTGGTGCATTAGGTGGTATCCTCAGCGGGTTTTGGGAGGTTGGCATCTGTACTGGATGAGACGCCTCGCTTGACAGCGGTCATGTGCGCTTTGGGAGAGAGTTAGTGAGATACTACCCACACCTTCCATTTAGGCTTCGGGGAGATGACTGTGACTCCCATATATGTGAAGCAGTTGTTGGGGCTGGATTATGATGGGGAGTAGATAAAGGTGGATCGCTCTTTACAGGTGAGATCGGAGGCAGTGCATGCAGAACTTGGTGCTGTAAGGAGAATAGTTTCTGGGGATTATATCCGACTGTCTCTGCTGAGTAGGATGATTGATGTGGAGGATGGGCTGCAAGTGAGGCAGATGGCCCGATTATTCATTTTGCTGGTGTTGGGAGGTTTCATTATGGCGTCGAGCGGCGACGTCGTCCATTTGTGGTTCTTACCGTACCTGAGGATGTTTTCGAACATCTCTTTCTATGATTGGGGGAGTCTGACTTTGGCAACCCTTTACTCTTCTATGGATGTATTCATTCGGTGCTTCCGAAAGAACATTAGTGGGGCCATGTACCTTCTTGAGGTATTCTTTAGTTTGCGCATTTCTTTTCATGCACTCGCATTTTCCTTTCATGCATTCGCATTTTCCTTATGCGTCTCTTTTTGCTTGTGAATTCAGACGTGGTTCTATGTGGTGAATGGGTGCAATACCCCACTGATCAGTTTCAAGGATGACACTGTTGGGGACTTCTGTTGATTGTACCAATGGCATAAGGTCATTTGGCAGTCGAAGGAATCTCTCTCTCTGGAGGTGGTGCGTCAGTTCTTGAATGACCTGATCAGTGTTAGGGTAAGGCTCTTTCCATTTCAATCTTGGTTTTTTCACCTTCTGATCTTGTATTGATTTATGCCTACTTGGGGATTTTCAGGTGACCTTTTATCCCTAGGGGATAACCATTCAGGATGCGGGGGTGACTAGGGTGAATGCGTGGATGAAGCGCTTGCCGGGGCATGAGTTTTCCCATTCCTGGTACCTCGGGGAGCGGGTGGTTCGCCAAATTTTTGAGGAGGAGGTGGTGGTGCCACCTGCACAGCCTCCTACGTCTATGAGGCGAGAGTGATTGCTATCGTAGAATGAGAGGATCGTCTCGATGATTGATGAGTCCTACTAACTATACACTGATATGGTTGTGTCGTATGACTATATGGACTTTGCGAAGAGCTGGCTGATGGCGCCCAGAATATATGATGCCCTGACTTTCCTCCTGTGGGTTCGATTCAGGCGGTGGGATCTTCCCACAGCGGCGGTGGTCCGTCGACATCTACGACGACGGTGATTTTAGTGGTTCCTTTTGTGCGGTTGCATACCCCTCCGTACAACATTCGACGGGCTGATGGAGGGATGGTGCCTATGTTGCATTGCCCTCATGCTATGGATCCGGGGGAGTTGGGTTTGATAGAGAAGGTCCTCTGACATGCGATATACCTTTCAACTCCTCTCTTTCTTTCTTTTCTGTTTTGGTCATCTCTGTTTTGATACTGATTTCGCCTTATCTTGCAGCAAGTTTGGGTGTCGACCATTTGGCTAAGGAACCTCAGAGATTGGATATCTTTGGCGACTGCCCATATTCGGGATGCGGTTCCTATTCCTTCTTGCTTGGTTCCGTCTTCCTTGTCCTGGAGAGGACTCGATCTCGGATAGTGGTGGTGCATCGCCTCGCTGTAGCGGAAAGAGAGCACGTCGCAGGGGTGGAATCTCTTGAGAGAGAGAATGTGGGTTGGGGCTGAGTCCCATTGTTTTTTCTTTTTCTTTTTATTTCCTGAAAAATTGATGTAACACGGAAAAAAAATATATGGAATGCAATGGAGTTTTTTTATTATCTTTTATTAATGATGAATGAATGCATGCACATGCGCTTTTTACTTTGCTGCTGAGACCGTAAAATGGAATATTTTTGAAATCTTTTGAAGGAAAGTTTTTGATTAAAAAGGGGAAATTGAAGGGATTTTGAAATTCTGTTGAGAATATAAATTTATTTTTATTAAGTTTTATAATTTGACAAAAGAGGAAATTTCTAAAATGGGGGGTTGTCGATCGGCAAGCACCCTGACCTGCCTATCGGCAGTTCAGTCGAGTGCCATCAATTCAAAGCTTTAATTGGTACCCTCTTCGTCCTTTGGTACCTTGTGGGGTAGGATTCCCTCCGATTTCAGGATGGAGTATGCCTCTTATGAGGGTTTTCAAGTATAAAAGGGTGGAAGGGTGGAGTGTTCTCATCACACCTTTGCAATGTGCTCTTGTAATGTCGACTATGATGCTTTTAACATGCATCGAGTTTCTCTGTGGCGCAATCGGCCTCTTGAGTGGAACGTACTGATGGCGGCGGTACAATTCTGGTACCCCAAAGACCACGTATTCCGCTTTGGGTTGGATGAAGTTTGTCCTACCTACAAGGATTTTTCTGCCATGTTGGGTGTAAATCCTAGTGTTGCTGCGGCTTTTCCCAAATTTTCCCGTTCTGCCAGGGATTTGTTGGCCGGGCTTTTTCATATTTCGCCTTCGGTGGCCCGATCATTGGTTATTGGAGGAATGATCTCCCTCTCGGTGGTGCTGTAGTCTATGCATTTGCGAGAAGTAGGTGATGCTGGCTATGCTGGAGTAGTTGTTCTGGGTCTGGTTTCAAAATTATTACTGGTGACTAGAGAACTGTAGGTGGACCCGCAACTTGAAACCATTACTTCATGGATGTCATACCACGCTATCATGCGGCGGTGATATTGGCGGAGACCCTGAAGGGCCTAGATGCCTGGACAGAAGGTCGTTCTGACTTTTTGAGGGGCAACCCCATGATGATATTCATGTGGTTATTTGAAAGACTCCACATGGTGGTCCCTCCAGAGTATCCTTTGTACCCAACTTCTTTTTGTGCTACTTCATCAACGTTGGCATGTATGTTGAGAGCAGGGAGAATTAGCTTAGGAAGTATGGAGCTCGGAGTTTGCACTGGTCAGTGACTTGGTAGGGACAGTTGCAGCCTGTTCTGGAGCTAAGAGAGTACTCATATGTGGGGATGGTTGGTCTGAGGCAAACCTCTTTTTATTTCCCTTGGCGGCTTCTGTGCCAATTTGGCTGGGCACAGGTCGCACCACCTCGGACCTTAAAATATCTTTTCAATAGAATATTTGACTGAGCACCTGCGTCTGTTGCTTGGCTCCTTATGGGAAAATTGGCGTCTGTCGACCCATCCCTCCCAGTCTTTCGGGAAAGTTTTGCATGTCCCCAAAGATTATATGAAGTGGTTGTGGAGGAAAGTAGTCAGCAAGATGTTGGAAATGGAGACTGGTCAAAGGTGGTTTGTTTTATTTAACACCAGGGAAGGGGGCGTTGTGGTCTTTTTGAAGCTGGTTAAGGCTCATCGGTCTATGAAGTGTTTACGGTACTCTATTCAGGCAGGGGAAACTTTGGGACCTCAGGATGTAGATGATGAGGGTGAAGGCTCCTCTAGTAGCTGTGGGTAGGACTCTTGGAGAGTTTATTTATATAATAGGGAATAGATGTGGGGATTTTTTTTTGGGTTTTTATGGTAGTAGGGGAAGGGATTTATCCATTCCTTTTCTTATGTAATCCATACTGTAATTTCTTATTAATGAAATAAACAAGTTTCTGATCATCTAGCCGTGCCTTTCGGTGAGTTTTGTATTTTAAAATATCTATACTGATCCCTAAGGCATACATAATCCTTTTGTTAAAATATTCCTTAGAATGAACCGCCATTCTCGGAGGTAAGAAGAGAATTTTATTTTGTGAAAAAAAAGGCCACACTCATGTGAGGTGTATGAGCTGCGTACGTACCTATGGGGTTTTTGAAAAAGTTTTTTATCTGTTTGAAAATAGTTTTTTACATAGGATCAGGCCCATGTAGTTTTGGGTAGAGGGAAATGAAGATTTTTTATTTTTTTATTTTTTTAGAATAGAAGGGGGATGAGAAGAGTCGTAGCGCGCCGAGATTTCATACTAGGGGTAGAATTTCTTGAGACGGTCCAGGTTGACTGGACGAGCCATATCTTCCCCATCTAGGTTAGTGAGCATGGCGGCACCGCCAGATAAGATTTTTTTCACAATGTAGGGGGCGCTCCAATTGGGATTGAATTTCCCTCTGGGGTCCCAGATGGTATCTATTATCTCTAAGAGGGCTAAATCCCTCTCCCGAACACCGCGATCCTTAACTCTCTTATTGAATGACCATGCTATTCGGCGATGGTACCCCTATATGTGGTAAAGACCTTTTAATCTTCTTTCACCTAGGATGGCTAGCTCATCAAGACGGCTTTGGCACCAGTCTTCTTCGCTAACTTTCGGTCATCTTGCTGATGATAGCTTTGAGGTTCTTATTGGTAGCTTCAACTGCACCTTTGGTCTGAGGTCGGTAGGGAGAAGATTTGTGTCTCTGAATCCCATACTCATTGATTAATTCTGTGATTTCTTCTTCGAAATCCGTTATCTGACACTAGCTCGTGCGGGACCCCATATCGACAAATAATATTCTTCTTGAGTAATTTGGCCACTTTCTTGGCATTCAACACTGTGTATGACTCAGCTTCGACCCATTTGGTGAAGTAATCAATGGCGACTAGGATGAATTCATCTCCATTTGAAGCCTCTGGTGTAACCTTCCCTATGATGTCAACACCCGAGGTGGAGAACAACCAGGGAGAGGTCATGTTATATAATTCTCGCGGAGGTAGGTGTTGAAGATTTGAGAATTATTAGCATTTGAGGCATCTCCAGACATAGGCGAGGCAGTCCTGGGTCATGGTGGTCCAATAGTAGCCCTGTCGGATGATCTTTTTGGCAAGCATGTGACCACTCATGTGGGGTCCGCATTCCCCGCTGTGGATTTTCTGCATTATCTTCTCAATCCCAGCCCCATCGATATAGTGTAGATGAGTTCCATCGAATTTCCTCTTGAGTAGATATTTATGACATATGATGTACTCGACGGCCAGTCTTCGGAGGGTCGTTCAATATTTCTTGTTGGAACCCTTAGGATACCTACCATCTTTGAGAAGGCGCCAGATATCGTAGTACCAGCAATAGGCTAGTTCAAGATCTTTTGGGGAGATAAGCTTAATATGGTAGCAATGGGTCAATTTGTCTTACTTTTGAACTAGTAAGGGGGTCATTTTTATTCCCTCGGGAATGCGACCATGGAGGCTAAGGTGGCGAGAGCATCGGCTAGGTTATTCTTTGCTCGGGGTAGGTAATGGAAGGTGATATCTCAGAATTGGGAGACTAAATCTTCTAAGTGGGAATGGAAGGGTTGGAGGTTTTCCTCCTTGACTTTTTACTTTCTGAGCACTTGACCGATGATAAGGGTAGAATCCCCTTAGACATCAAGGTATTGAATACCTTTCTTGAGAGAAACTTTGAGGAATACAGTGCATGCCTCGTATTTCATCATGTTGTTTGTGCATGGGAAATCCAATTTAATGGAGATGGAAGTGTGGGAGTCATGTGGGGAGATCAGAAGTATCCCAATGCCATATTCCTTTTTATTGGTAGCGCCGTCAAAGAACAATTTCCATCGAAGGTTGTCTTGAGCGGTGCAGAGGATGTTTTCATCTGGGAATTCGGAGATCCAGATTTCTGCTTCTTCTATGGTATAATCGACGAGGTAGTCAGAGATAGCTCTTCCTTTAACAACTTTCTGTATGACGTACATGATATCAAACTCGATTAAGAGCATCAACCATCTGGCCATTTTACTGGATAAGGAAGGTTTCTCAAGCAGGTATTTGATGTGATCCATTCGGGATATAAGTTTGATGGGGAAGGCGAGCATGTAGTTTCGCAACTTTTGGGTGACCCAGATAAGTGCGGCCCATGCCTTTTCCAAAGAAGTGTAGTTAACCTCGTACCCGACCAATTTGCGACTGGCGTAATAGATGGCTCTTTATTTATGGGAGTCTTCAAGGTTTTGGGCTAGAAAATCCCCAACTGCAGTGTCGGTTATGGTTATGTATAGGAGCAAAGGGAGACCAGGTTGTGGTGGCATGAGCACTAGAGGTTGGGTCAGATATTTTTTGATTCGGTCAAAAGCTTCTTGGCAGACCTCATTTCCAAACCTTGGTTAAATCCTTTCGAAGGATCTTCAAGATCGGTTCAGAGATGGAGGTTAGCTAGCGGATGAACCAATTGATATACTGTAATTTCCCAAAAAAACCTCAGACTTTTTTCTCTGTTCGGGGTGGTGGAATCTCAAGTATGGCCTTTAGCTTTGCAAGATCTGCTTTTATCCCCTTCTCACTGACCATGAATCCTAAGAGTTTTCCCTTTGTAACGCTGAAGACACACTTCTGTGGATTAAGTCGCATCTGATACTGTTGCAGTCGTTCGAAGAACTTTCGGAGAGAGGGATCATAACCTTTTCTAGTTTTGGACTTGATAATAATATCCTCCACATAAACCTCGACTTCTTTGTGAATCAGATCATGCACGAGGTTGTGGAAGCCCTTTGGTAGGTAACCCCAGCATTCTTGAGACCAAATGGCATAACGGTGTAGCAAATGGTTCCCCATGGGGTGATGAATGCGGTTTTTTCTTGGTGGTCTGGGTTCATATTGATTTGGTTGTATCCGATAAACCCATCGACGAATGACTTGAGAGCATTGCTGGCTGTGTTATCCACGATCATGTCGATACTGGGTAGCGAAAAATCATCCTTTGGAGAAGCTTTGTTTAAATCTCAGTAGTCTACACACATTCGAACCTTCCCTCCAAATTTTGGCACAGGTACTATGTTGGCAAGCCATGTGGGATATTCGATCACCAGAATGAAGCCCATGTTTAACTATTTGACCACCTCTTTTTTTATCTTGAGCGACCATTCGGTGAGGAATTTTCTCAATTTTTGTTTGACCGGCTTGTAATCTGGGAGAGTGGGAATCTCATGCTGAGCTATTTCAGGATCAATGCCGAGCATATCATCATAGGACCATGCGAAGACATCCATGAACTCCTTCAGCAATTCTTTGAGTTGTTCATGCTCATGTTCCTCAAGGGTTGCCCCTATCCTAATCTCTCACAATTGGCTACTAGAACCGAGATTAATAACAACAGTCTCTTCTTCATTAACTTGAAGGCGGTTATATTGTTTATTACTAACCTTATTTAGATCAGTTAAGAATTGTTCATTTGCAAAATCATCATCATCAAAAGTTTGATTAGAATCCAAGCAGTTAATGTAAGGCATGGCAAGATACTCAAAATCTTCGTTGATTTCATTGATAGGTAAAAACATCATTGAGAGCCTTGTCAAAAGAGGTCTCGATTACATTTGAACAAGGATAGACAACAGAAGAAGAAATAGGGTGAACATTTGGGTTAGGGGAGATTTCAAGAGGTAGAACTGGTGCAACATGCAGTTGAGGAGGGGTGTATCAGCAGCTTTAATCAGACGGGATGGACGAATTGGTGTAGTGCCTGAATGAACCATGCAGAGTGTCGACACATTGTCTGTAAGTTAAAGGAATCTTAGGAATCACTTTTCTCAGTCTCTTTGCTATCTTTGATGAGTGGTTGTACGCGATGTTGGAAACTTTCGGCCCATGGGTAGCCATCTCGAAAAAAGATCTCCATTCCAGGCTTCATATTCTTGTCTGTGTGGTCATAACATGGTTCTAGAAAACCGCAAAAGGGGAAGTCTTCGCCTTCTTCGATGAATCGTCCATTTAAGGAGTCTCCTGGGATAGTTTGGATGCAGTCTAATCTTATCTTTGGTCGAGACTGGTGGATCATTATGAGATCTTGTTCTGATGGTTGATACCCCAAGCTACAAGGAGGAAAATATTTCTTTAGTTCGATGGGATCAAGTATCCCTTGCGACCTTTGCCCTAGCCCCAGTCTGGGCATGAAGTGCATATTTTTGAACATTTAAATCACATTGGCATTGCCATGAGGGTCATATTTTGGACAAACCCTTTCTTTGAAACCGTCCCCTGCTAGGAGTAGGAGTGGATCAACTCGAAATCCTGATAGGATCATATCATTTGACCCATGTTGTATCTCAAGGATTGGACTGCTGGTGCTTTCACCCTTGACATTTTTGTCGTCGTCTAAAATGGTGATAACTCGCCCGTCAGCGAAGAACTTCAATTTCTGATGGAGTGAGGAAGAAACACCCTTAATACTGTGGAGCTAGGGTCGTCCGAGAAATAGAATGAAACAAGCTGGGATGTCTATGACATGAAATTCAACGACAGGGTTTATAGGGCCAACCCCTATTACAAGTTTTATGAATCCCATAACCTCCCGATGGGTATTATTGTAGGAACGTACAGCGGCAGGGGTTGGAGCGAGGTCGCTTTCTTTCGGGCCTAAACACTTGAAGGTTCTCAGTGGGAATACATTCAAGGCGTATCCATTATCGACAAAAGAGAGTGGCACAGCCTTCCCCATAACTTCGACGGAGATGTTGAGTGCATGATTGTGATTTGGCCCAATTCTGGGGATTTCTTCTTCAGAAAATGATAGCATTCGGGTAGAGGTCAAGGATCCGACCAGATTTACCGCTTATTCTAGTGAGGTAGAGGGAGGAACTGTGGGTCCCATGAGAAATTTGATTAAAGCATTTATGTGTAGCTGAAAAGACATGAAAAGTCCCCATAGAGTGATGTTAGATTGAGTTTTCTTCAGTTGATCGAGGATCTTGCTCTCCTCAATGGTCACCTCTGGCATAGGATGGTTTTCAACGCCCTTCCCTTTGTCATTGCTGGAAATGAGCTTGGAACCTATTAATGTCTCCCTGATCTAGTCATGTGATTTACTGAAGAACGAAAGAACATGAATCCCATTTCCTCGTCAATCTCAGGTTGTTCTGCCACCCTGTTTATTTCTTCGAGGAATTCTTCAAATGATATTATCCCACATATGTCGGCTACTGGTCCAGATCTTCCTGAAGCTTGTTCTTATCTCGAATCTTCGAATTCTTCCCCCCATCCGATGGCAACAATTCTGTCTTTCCATGTAAAGTCAATGCATTCCACAACTTCAACGGCTTCTTCACAGATGGTCACTCCAGTCACTCTGAGAGCTCAGAAGTGGGGATAGTATTGTCCTCCCGTCGTCGCTCGAACATGGGGCAAGAAGTTCTTCTTCACTATGTTGATTTGTTCTTCCTCGGATGGCCGAATGGTCAATGTAGCTGCATGCTGCCTCCATCAGGTTATGAAGTTACTGACTGATTCTCCTGGATTCTGCTTGAGTAGCTCTAAATCACGATGGGTGACCTCAAGCTCTTCGTTGTATTTATATTGCAACATTAATTCTTGGGCTACATCCTCCTAGCTACGGATTTTGGATTCCTCAAGGGATAAAAACCATCGGAGGGCACTATCCTTCAAAATTTATTGAAACAATTGGGCCATCACTTCTTTAGAATCCCCTAGTAGAGTCATGGAACGATGGTAACTGCAAAGATGAACAATCGGGGGCCCACTCCCTCTGAACTTCTCGATATTTGGCATCTTGAACTTCTCGGGTAACCTCGCTTTAGGATAAGGAGACATGTGGGTGTAGTCCATGTAATTCTTAGAGATCCTGCCTTGGTCAAACTTCTTAGTGAGCATCTTGAGATCCTCCTTGACTTTATTCAACTCCTCCTCTTTTGGATCAACAACCATAGGCTGGCTAGCCATAGGCTGGGTAATGTTTGGCATCGAAAGTTGGGCAGGCGGCGGTCCATTGACAGGAGGTGCACGCGGAGCGTGCTGATATTCTTTGGGAACCCAAATAGGCTCGTGTGGACCCATAGCACGGGGGAATAGGGCCTCGAGCTCTTGAGGAATACGAACCTGGTTTCGTTGCATCTCTCGGACCTCAGTTTGGAGGTTGTTAATCTTAGACAAGAATTGAGCTAGGACTGTCGTCAGATTTGGTTGTATGACTGGTGCTTGATATGTATTCTCCATGGGAAGTGGATGGATTGCAAACTCGGAAGAAGTAGTAGAGGAATGGATGAAACTCCGGGGTGAATTGACTTAAGACCAAAGACAATAGGGAGCCAGGCTAAGGGCTTGCGATCGACCTGAGGAGGCGTAGAATGGGATTTATTTTTTAGAAAAAGGGAAGAAACTATTTTTCCTTTTTTTCTTTTGATAAAGAAAGGAGAAATATTTTTGGATTTTTGATAAAAAAAGGGAGAAATGTCTTTGGATTTTTGATAAAGAAGGGAGAAATGTTTTTGGATTTTTGATAAAGAATGGAGAAATGTTTTTAGAGACGGAACTCCGCATGATTATTACAATTATTATGTTCTCAAGTGTATTTAATTCTCCTAAATGCAATGCCGGACGGGGCCCAAGCCTGGAAAAGTGGGATTTTTAATATATGCAAATCCACGGCTAGTGATCGAGTCGGAAACCGAGCGTCCGTGTAAATACGCTAGTCGTTGTTATCGGCTTCTAACCACAATACAAAAACCTAAACTGTAACTACACTCTTATGGAATATAGTGGCTAGTCTGGGTATCGAATCCTCAGGGAACTAGGACGAGTGAACGTGACAACGTTGGATTGACAGAGAAATCCTAACTTTGACTCTAAAGAAGAAGGAAAATTGATTTGGTTTTGGGAATGATTAAACTAGGTGCAAATATGAAATGATGAAAAGATGAAATTATATTAATTTACCTAAAATACTGATCAAAAAATGATTTGAAACTTTAAAATATGTATGAGAAAAATAGGACGGGAATACAATCCCCCAACCCTAGTGTATTGCATTTATTATACTAATTGTAAATTTAACTGATTGATTTGACCCAGAATTTAGTACTCCCAAGAATTATGTATACGAGGTTCAAGCCCGCGTCATACCTAATCTGAGGATGAGTAAATAGGTATTGCTATAGTAACACTCGAATTGCATTCTAAATCATCACGGTTACCCAGAAGCAAACGAGATATAAAGACCTACAATTATTATATTCCTACGCAATACGGTCGTATTCAATCATTAAATTTAGAGGATTAATGTTATACACGTACAATTAACACATCAAGCTGGGTTCATGTACCCCAGCCTTAGAAAATCTAGCCTAGCATGATGAAAGTGATGGAAACAGTGATTGATGTGCAGGATTTCATAATTAATCTAAGGAAACTTGAAAATTAATGTAGAATGAAATTGAAAAGAAGAAATAACTCAATAAAATCACCAACGCAGTAATTGCAACAATGAATGAAACTGGTAATCACAAAAATCACTGAATAAATCTTCAATCTTTTTATTAAAACTGAAACGGTTAGCTAAACTAGGGTTTCTAGAAAAAGAGAGGAAAATCTTACTAATTCTCTATCTCAATAACAATAATGAATCGGGTTTTTATGCCCTACAACAATTTCGGAGTTCAGCCGCACTATGAGTCTTTTTAGGAAGAGAGAGGATTTGCAAATCTCGAAGCCCGGACCGGTCCGGGCCTTAGGCGGACCGGTCTGCCTCCAAGGTGGATCGGTTATTTTTATTTTGGGGCAGACCGGTTCCTTTTATTTTTTCCTTCTTCGGTTTGCTTGTGGTTCGGGGTCTTCTGGAGTTTGGCAAAGCGGACCAGTTCGAGGTAGGGGCGGACCGGCCTGCCTGTTTGACTTTTTGGTTCAACTTTGACTGCTCATATCTTTTGTTCCGGGACTCCGATTGAGGTGCTGTCTCTTCCTATGTGCTTGTGAATGAGATTTCTTCAACTTCTCTTTAGGTACCTCATCTAAATTCCGGGTGTAAATTCCAATTTTTCTCTTTTGACTTTTCCTTCTTCCTTTCTTGATTCGTCTGGTTTCCTTCTTTCGTTTCTTGACATCAAATACCTGGAAAATCACTACAAAATACCAGAAAATCGGTGTACTCATTAGGATCAGTCAGTAATAAGATTATGAGATAAAGTCAACTCAATTACGTTGTTCGAGGTGATAAAAGTAACTAAATCTAGAGATAAATTAGGAAGAATTTATGCCTAATCAAACCCCCCTAACATAGAACTTTGCGCGTCCCGAGCAATGTAAAAGAATCCTAACAAGGCTCAACTCTTGAAAATCATTTTATTGGGATAAAATATATTTTTCGCGAGCAAGCAATTGCATTTAGCGTATGCAACAAGCCTTTAAACCCCTAGGTTACCCTAGTAGGACGAGTGTTGTCTCGTGAGAGTTTGCAGAGAATATACCCACAAAATTCGACTCAAAGAAAATTCAAAATACGCAAAAATTGTGCAATTCAAACTTTTCCAGAAAATAGTCATCATCAAGCCATGTTTTACAAGTCTCAAACCATAGTGCGTGTGTACGAAGCCGAGAATATAATTGCCAAATTCCACCGATTGATCATTACGTTACTTATCCGAAAATTTATTTTGATTTTAATTTCTCATGGAATGCTCTCACAAACGAATCTCTCGAAATGTGGCTATTCTATCGGTATGCGTGATGTAGAGAGTAAATATAATGGACGCAAGATCGCGCATACAAATAGAAAGACGAAAACTTCATGCTGAAAGGATCTCATCAACGGATTACGGTTTTTAAAAACGGGAACATTGCCTCTTTTTCTGCGCATTATCTCTGTTATTATCTTTTGGTGTATTAGCTCTCCACGCGGTAACCAATTTTTGCAATTTGGACTCGGTTAGGAATTTTTCGTGTTTTAAGGTATATGGGGTAAAATGAAAATGGTAGGAAGGATTGGAATTGGAAAAGTCATTAATGATGTCCGTTTGTGCTTTTTCCGGGCTATTGCTCATTTTTTCTTCTTTTTTTCTGTTTTTCACTTCTTTTCTTTTCTTTCTATTTTTGTTGAGCATATCTATTTTTTCTTGCTTGCCCCTTTATCTACACTTTCCGGACTTAAAATCTGATTTTTTTTCATTTTTCACAATTCCGGCTATTTGGGTTTTTCGGGTTATCAAACGAAAGGAAATATTTATTCGGCTCAATTAGGGTTGCAAAAGGGGTAATTTTCGCTACTATTTCTGGCCAATATTTTTGGTGACAAACGAGGGACTACTTCATTGACCAAAATGCCAATTGCATTACCGTATGCGTTTTGAGGTGAATTTAAGTACAGAGATTAATTTGGCATGTTTTTCAAAGCAATATTACACACATTTTTCAAAACCGATCAAAATGAAAGAATTGAGATCCTCGACAACTTTTTATGCGCTGAAAAGAACTTTGAGTTAACAATTAACTCGGATTGATTTAAAAACTCGCAAAAAGTGATAGGCTCGAATCTCACCGGGTTTGTTAATCTCCACACTTATTCGTAAAGCGTCAATTTTCGCTCAATTTCCATCTTTTGTCAATTTCGGCTTTGTGTATGTTGAATGTTTACAACTTGAGACTTTAAACCGACTTTTAATGATATGTTGAAACATTTGAATTCCAATTTTTATTTATTTTGAACAAAAATATTTTTGGATTTTTCTAACTTTTTTTTATTTTTTTTGGAAATTTCTGGGCATTTTGAAAATTTGTGAAGTTTTAGACATACGCACTTGTGACCCCCCCTAACTTAGACTTTTGCATTGTCATCAAGCAAACAGAACTAAAATCTAAATAAGGCAAAATAATAAGTGCGATAAATAAAACAAATAAATGGAGAAAATGCAGTTTTTATTACAATAGGACTGTGTTACATGTGCAGGGAAAGACATACAAATGTGAACAGGAAAAACACTAGCAAAATTACGGTAACCATAACAAGCTTCACTGGGGTGGGCGATGGGAAGAACCGGGCTCATTGGGGTAATAGGGGTTATGGTAGTAGGAAGGCAGTGGCTCATTAGGGTCCCCTTGTCGTCGATAGATGTCTGCTTGGAGGCGGAGAACTAAGTTCATGTCACGCTCGTAGTTGGTCTGAAAGGTGTTGAAGTTCGTTTCAAGCGCCGACATTCGATAGGATAGGTCGCTTCCCTTTCCACTCAAAATCCGGGTCATCTTCTTCGTTCGCCGACTCCTCGTCCGGACCGATATCTCCCATTTCGACATCCTCACCTGCTGCCCCTGCTTCGTCCTCGCTCTCGCTCGAGGCAGCCTCTTCGTCACTATCACCTCCCCGCCTAACCTGGAGGACAACAAGTTGTTTGACGCTTTTGGTGCGGGTCCCCTATCCGAAAGGACCGAGGATGCGAGTGTGGTCGACCGAGGGCGCTATGCCAGCATCCTTAAGAATGGAAGTGATCAAACGGGCATAGGGAAGTGGGGTGGTGCCCTTATCATCCAAGGACGCGTTAATGATATCCGCGTATAAAGTGCGGCCCAAATGGATGGAAGTTTGGGGGTCGAAGAGACGATAGGTCAAAGTATCTTACCGAGGCCGCATGGAGGAATCATTGGACGTTTGCAATATGTTGGCGCACACAATCTGAAATGTGAGGCGCGCCTTCTCGTTTAGGCGTCCAACGACAACGGTTTGCCCCGTCCAAGCAACATTTGGCGCAATTCGGGCATGATGATATCCTTATCGACCGGGGGGACGTTTTGGGGATAGGTAAATTTGGGAACGTCCGGGACGTCATACTTGGCCAACTTGGCGGTGAGACGGGCCAAGGAAAATGGGTTGACATTCCCATCCACGAAATCTTCGGCCTCGAATTGGGTCGTCCGAACTAGAGTGCCATAGAATGAGCGGACCTTGGTTGCCCAAACTGCCTCGTAGGGTTGGTTGAGGAATCGGCACCAGCTCCGAGCCATGAATAGGGTTGTGACGGGGTTGGGCAGCTGTTCCCATTGGACAGCTCGCTCCATATGGAGTTTACGGCCCAAACCGTAGAATTGATTGCACCATCGTTCCTCTTAGCAAGAGCGGAACTCGCCGTGACCGGAGGGTTGGATCTCGATGGAGTCATATTTGGTGGGGGCAACACGGAGAGCCATTAAAACAGAAGGTATTTTTTCTAGGAAATCTAGAAAGGGAGAAGAGCGAATTTGGGTTGAAGGTGTGAGGATAAAGGGAGGGGTGGGGTTGTATTTATAGTGGAAGGGGTGAGGGGGGTTGGAATTGGAGGGAAAAGGGGGTGGATTTGGGAGGGAAAGGTTGGGGTTGGGAGTGGGAAACACGGATTGGATGGAATGAATAGGATTGGGGGGGGGTAAGGGGTGAATCTTGGGACGGGGAGAATTCATAACTGCAGAAGGCGGATCGGTTCAGGGTAGGGGCGGACGGCCTTTGACTTTTCAACACTCGCCAGGTCGACCGGTTCCTTTTATAATTAAAGGAACCTGTCCAGGGGCGGACTGGTCCGACCATAAAAAGGAACTGGTCCAGCCCCAAGGCTTTTGGGCTGGAATTCTCCGAACTTGGTTTCGAGTTCTCTTCTCCGAAAAATTTCACTTTCACGACATACTCTTTATCAATCTAGACTAAAACCCTCTCTATTTCACTGGTCAACACCATTTTAACTCAAAATTCCTAAAACACATGAATGCTTCTCCCGATCGAAACCTAGTCCTAACGACTCTCGAAACACACACGACTCTCACCCCATACGCGTCGGGGGTGCGACGACCTTGCTGCAACAGCTCACTCAACCCTGTAAACTGTATCCGACAACCAGATGGTGTCGACTTCTTCTGCACACGCCTATCGATATGGCTTTAGGCGTTGTCCATTCACTTTGAATGTATTTACCCCTTTTAAATCGTCCAATTCAACAGCTCCATGGTGAAAAACATTCTTCACAACGAACGGGACAGACCATCGTGACCGCAATTTGCCCAGAAAGAGGTGAAGCCGAGAGTTCTAGAGGAGAACTTTTTGCTCGAGGAGAAACTCTTTTCGTCGAATGATGCTATCATGAGCGAGTTTCATCCTCTCTTTCAAAATTTTGGCATTCCCATACGCATCATTGCGTATATCTTCTAACTCATTGAATTGAAGCTTGCGGGCTTCACCGGCCTTGTCCATGGCATAATTCAATTGCCTAATCGCCCAATACCCCTTGTGTTCAAGATCAACGAGAAGATGGCAAGGTTTGCCATATACAAAGCAGAAATGGGACATGCCGAGTTGATGCTTAAATACGGTACGATAGGCCCATAGAGAATCGTTCAATCTAAGTGACCAATCTTTCTGGGTAGGATTGACGGTCTTTTCGAAAATATTCTAGATTTATCGATTCGCTAGTTCGGCCTGCCCATTCGTTTGAGGGTGATAAGTCGTTCCAACCTTGTGAACGACACCATACTTTCTCATGAGCTTCGTAAGGACATTTTTCACATGTCCGAAATGTTTCACATTTTTCGGACATTTTTCACATTTTTCACCTAGTTCGGCCTGCCCATTCGTTGGCACCTATTGTAAGGACATTTTTCACATGTCCGAAATGTTTCATTTATTTATGTCGTACGCCGCTACATTTGGCACGTCTCCTCACGATCTCACATGACGGCCTCTATCTGAATTCCGGGAATCAAGCATGCATTATCTTCACTAATATGTCCCACATCTGCCTCAATGACTTCACGTCCCAAGATTTTAGGTACTTAATGCAAGTGGTACGCAAGGGAAGTCAAAACAGTGAAAAAAAGGCACAATAGGAGAGTTCAAGGGCATTTTCGTAATTTCACATCCATAGTTCGGAGGTCTGGTCAACTATAAAGTTTAAGAGCTCGCCGCAACAAAGATACTGGAAAAAACGGCACCTCAATCCGAGCTACGGTGAAGTAGTTATGACCTTTTGAAGATAGAGAAAATTCCTTAAAGAATGCTGTTTTTTTTTGTACACTGGATAGAATTTTAGAGTTTTAAGAACGTGGGACTCTTCATATTTTTTCCTATAAATACCAACTTCGGGAGAGTTGTTTTGCAAGACTTTAGGAGACGAATTTGAGAGTCCAAATACATCTAGTCTTCATATTTTTGAGTCCCAAGACTCATGTTTTGATTCACACATCATTGCCAAACCTTTGTGAATCCTTTTGCAACCCAAGAACACAACTTTGGTTTGTTCAACCCTTGTGGAGGAGACTGTTATTCTTCTTCTTCATTGCAGCCCTACTGGAAAGGGGTAATTCCATCCGCGACTACAGAATCCGATACCCGAGGGTAATTCTTAGTCAACTTGTATTTTCATTGTAATCCGATTGTAAACCGTTCTCTTACAAATTATAGTGAAAATAAATGGTTTTGCCCCTGAGGGGGATTTTTCCTTAATTGCATGTGTTTGAATGTTCTTGCGTAGATTATCAATTTATTCAATCACATACTGCTGCATGTTTAGGGTTTGTTTGGATTAAAAGGGTTTTATATATAATTTGATCATTTGAACGCGAGCACACACGTTCTCAAATTGGTATCAGAGCAGGTTACGCTAATCTATCGCGTATTCCTTTTTTTTTCCGCAAAATTTTTCTAAGATATCAATTTTCTGAAAAAATTGATTTTTGAAAAAGTGCGTGTTCAAATGGAGAAGTCATATTATAAAATGCCTATTTTGACGGGACAAATTATGCTTATTGGAAAGCCCGTATGAGGTCGGCTTTAAAAGCCATTGATGAACGTGTCTGGATTTTGGTTGAACGAGGGTGGACTCCTCCCACAGTGACTGTTGATAATGTGACCAACTTGAAACCTGACATTTCTTGGTCTGATGAAGAAATTAAATGGTCATCTTTTAATTCTAAGGGTCTAAGTGCTATTTCTGGGTCTATCACACCTGATGAGTTCAAACGCATAATGACGTGTACGACCTCAAAAGAGGCATGGGATGTTTTACAACTCAACCATGAAGGAACTAATGCTGTGAAAGAGTCTAAGTTGCAAAACTTGACAACTCAATTTGAAACAATCACCATGCATGATTCTGAATGCTTTGATGAATTTTATGCTAGACTTTCTGACATTGTGAATACTAGTTTTAATCTTGGTGAACATATTCCGAATGCTAGAGTTGTTATAAAGATTCTTTGTTCTTTGCCTAAGCGTTTTATCCCTAAAGTCACTGTGCTAAATTCTATGGGTAATTTAAATACGCTAAAATTGGAAGAACTTGTAGGAGATTTGCAAACTTATGAAATTGATATGTTCCCTAAAAATTCTAAATCTAAAGATAATGGAATTGCTCTTAAAGCCCAAGATAGAAGGAGTGAGGGGTCAGCTAGAAAGAGGGTAGAGTCATCTAGAAAGAGAGAGACTGACACGTCAGATTCTGAGTGCGATTTTGACTTAGATGATTTGGCTCTTTTCGCAAAAAATTTCAAGAGAATTCTCAAACTTAAGAAAAATGGCAATTTTAAAGATAAAAAGAAATTTGAGAAAAATAAGTTTGAAAAGAAAAATGAAAAAGTTTCCAAAAATCCTTCTCTGAAAGAAAGTGAGAGGTGTTTTGAGTGTGATGGTAGGGGTCATAGAGCTTTTGAGTGTGCCAATCGTCTGAATAGAGAGAAAGGGAAAACTGTCCTTAATGCTACCCTTAGTGATGACAGTGAGGTCGAGACGGTGGATTTTGGAGATGAGTCACCGCATGAGTGTAACTTCACCGCATTCATGGCCAGCCAAGTGAGCACTCATAGTTCTCCTCACGACGATGAGGATGATGCTTCACAGGGACACCTCGACAGTGAGATCGATGTGAGTGAGGGGGAGGATGACACAAGTGAGAGCGAGAGTGATATACAACGCGCCTACGCTGAGTTATATTCTGAGTATTTTAAAACTAAAAAGCGTAACAAAGCATTAGTTCTTAAGATCACTTGCCTAGAGGAAGATTTAAGGAAAGCGAGAGAAAGAGAGTTCTCCACCTGCACCGCCCTGAGAGAGAGAGAATCTACTTGTGTCGAGAATGAGAATTTGTTTAGAAAGAGAGAGAGAGTACTCTAGAGAAAGAGAGAGGGGACTTGATCAAACAAGTGGCTAGTCTTACGAGTCAGCTCCATTCCTCCGTGGAGACTCGGAAGAAACTTGAAGCCCTTATTGCCCAGCTGACTCATGATCTTGAGAAAGCACGGGAAGTCAAGGTACCAATCGAGGACAGATCTGGGAAGATGGGAAAGATGCTCCATGGCCCCGCTTTAGGTTTTGGTGATCGTTAAGGAATTGGATATGATGGTGCCTCCACGTCCCAAATTGCACCTGGACCAGTACCTCAGTTTACTACAACTTCTTATGGTCACCGTAAAAAACCTCGAAGGAGAGTTCGACCAAGAAAAGAAAACCAAGGTCCGCCTTTGACTGAGCTCTTTTGTACTTATTGCAAAAGAAAAGGCCACCTTAGGGAAACTTTCTATAGCATGGGTCGGACACGACGTACTACTGCTCCACCACGACATACTGATGAGTTTTCTAGTCTGAGAGAGCGAGTTGAGTTCTTAGCTTCCACGACTCAGAGTTTGATGAAAGAATTCCGACGGATGTCTTCGCCGTTAGTGAATGCTTCTTACATTCCAGCTAAAACCAACAAAGGCAAACAAAAGCTCATCTCGACTTGGGTTCCTAAGAAAGATAAAAAGGCTTTTGTTGTTCATGTTGCTCTCAAAGCACATAATACCTCTCAGTGGTATTTTGATAGTGGGTGCTCCAGACATATGACAGGTGATGCCTCATTTTTTACTACTGTTGAGGATTATCAAGATGGCAGAGTCACCTTTGGAGATGGGAGTAAGTCTAGCATTATAGGATGAGGTACTATCGAGTTACCTGGTTTTCCTAAGATAGAAAATGTTTTGTACGTCAAAGGTTTGAAAGCAAACCTTCTCAGCATTAGCCAGCTGTGCGACACTGACTTTGCAGTAAAGTTTGACCGGGACGCGTGTAAAGTCTACAATCATGCCGGTAAACTTTTGATGCAAGGCGTGAGGACCGAGGATAATTGCTATGGGACTGAGCCCACATCCTCACTTGTCTGCAACAGCGCCACGATCACTCCTATGGATCTGTGGCACCAACGTCTAGGTCATGTGAACGTTAGAGATCTTAATCGTTTAGCTAAAAAGGACCTAGTACGTGGCTTACCATCTCTTGGAAAGTCAACTTCGACCGTTTGTGGACCCTGTCAGTTGGGAAAAGAAATTCGTAGTCCTCATAGGAAGTTACATTCCATTACCACCTCTCGTGTTCTGGAGTTGATTCACATGGATCTTATGGGTCCCACTCGTACTGAGAGTCTAGGTGGTAAGAGGTACATCCTCGTGATGGTAGATGATTTCTCCAGATACTCCATTGTAGGTTTTCTGAGAGAGAAATCCGATGCTATAGAATTTTTAACGACCAAGTGCCGTGTCCTACAAAATCAACACGGTGTCACTATTAACAGAATACGTAGTGACAACGGCACTGAATTCAAGGAAGCAAAGGTGGATTTGTACTGTGATAGCCTTGGGATCAAACATGAGTTTTCTGCTGTGAGAACTCCTCAGCAAAATGGGATTGTTGAGAGAAAGAATAGAACGATCCAAGAGATGGCTAGATCTATGCTTCTAGGTCGTAAAGTTTCTAGGAGATTTTGGGTAGAGGCAGTGTCTACTGCATGCCACACGGTGAATAGGGTCTATTTGCGTCCACACACACTACAGACACCTTATGAGTTGTGGATCGTCAAGAAGCCCAACCTGGCGTATTTCCGTGTTTTTGGGAGTAAATGCTACATCCTACGGGATATAGAGCAATTAGGAAACTTCGACTCCCGGAGCGGCGAGGGAATATTTCTAGGATATTCATCGAATAGTAGAGCATACCGGGTATTTAACCTGAAGAGCTCTAGGGTTATGGAATCAATAAACGTTACCGTGCAAGATGACGAACCTTTGACGGTTATTGATCCTAACCTTCAGTGTGAGGATGAGGATTATTCTGACAGTGATTTACCTGTTCCTCTCTCACACTCTGTGGACCCTACTCCTGAGTTAGGGGACACACCTGCTTGGGTTCGCAAGAGTCATGACCCTTATGCCATTGTTGGTGATCCCACTCTAGGGGTCAAGACTCGTGCTTAGCTAGAGAACGTTGTTAGCCATCTTTGCTACACGTCCAAAGTCGAGCCCAAGAACCATAAAGAAGCACTCAAGGATGAACAGTGGATATCTGCTATGCAGGATGAGTTGCTTCAGTTTAAAAAGAATGATGTCTGGGAACTTGTCCCTCGACCTAGTGAGATTAATGTGATAGGTACCCGATGGATTTTTAAGAACAAAATGGATGAAAATGGTACCATAATCCGAAATAAGGCTAGGTTGGTCGCTCAAGGCTACACACAGATAGAGGGTGTAGACTTTGGTGAGACATTTGCTCCTGTTGCGAGGCTTGAGTCCGTCCGTCTTCTGCTCGCCATCGCATGTCATCTGCGCTTCAAGGTGTATCAGATGGATGTCAAGAGTGACTTTTTGAATGGAATTCTACAGGAGGAGGTTTGTGTGGAACAACCAAAAGGGTTTGAAGACCCTCAGCACCCTGAGCACGTCTACTATCTGAGGAAAGCCTTGTATGGTTTGAAGCAAGCACCCCGTGCTTGGTACGAGAGGCTTACTTCCTATCTCTTAGCTCGTGGCTTCAAGAGAGGGGGAGTAGATATGACGTTGTTTGTCAGGAGAGATGATGGTGCTATTTTGGTTGCCCAGGTCTATGTGGACGACATAGTCTTTGGATCCACATGCTCCCATCATGCTCACCACTTTGAGGAGGAGATGAAAAGTGAGTTTGAGATGAGCATGGTTGGTGAGCTTACATTCTTCCTTGGTCTCCAGGTTCGTCAGCTAGAGGATGGGATGTTCATCTCCCAATCCAAGTATGCTAGAGACCTAGTGAAGAAATTTGGTTTAGACTCCGCTAAGCATGCACGTACACCTACGAGTACCACTTCCAAGCTTAGTAAGGACACTTCAGGAAAGGACGTAGAGCAAACCTTATATCGGAGTATGATAGGTAGTCTCCTCTACTTGACTGCCAGTCGTCCCGACATCGCCTTTAGTGTTGGACTCTGTGCGCGTTATCAGGCATCCCCAAAAGAGTCACATTTACTTGCTTTAAAACGTATTATTAAATACGTAAGTGGGACTCTCTCATACGGTATTTGGTATTCCTTTGATACCGATGACCGTCTGTCCGCCTACTCGGATGCCGATTGGGCTGGGGATGTAGATGGATGTAGCAGCACTTCTGGTGGGTGTTTCTATTTTGGTTCTGCTCTTGTCTCCTGGCTGAGCAAGAAGAAAAATTCCATCTCTTTGTCCACTGTAGAGGCTGAGTACATAGCCGCCGGGAGTTGTTGCACACAACTCTTGTGGATGAAGCAAATGCTGGAGGATTATGGGATATCATAGGACACCATGACCATTTCCTGTGATAACATGAGCGCGATACACATATCCCGCAATCCAGTTTAGCATTCGCGCACAAAACACATCAGGATACGTGAGCACTTTAATCGTCAGTTAGTTGAAGAGAAAGTCGTATCCCTGAGTTTTGTTCCTACCGACCGTCAGTTAGCCGATATTTTCACGAAACCTTTAGATTCCCTTAGATTTGAGAGTCTTAGGAAATCTTTAGGGATTTGCACAGTTGACTGAGGGGTTGGTCTATGTCTAGAATAGTATGCTTCTTCATGTTCATATCATATGCTTCCTATTGCTAGTCTGTTTTATATGTACCATTACTTTGTTGTACTGCTTTGTTTTATTCCTTTTGCTTTTTATATTTCTTTTGAAAAAAAAAATACAAAAAGATTTTCCTTTAAGAAATTTTTTGAGAAAAGCACAAACAGATTTTATTTTATTTTTTTTTCCAAATTTTTGAAAAAATCCAAAAAGATTTTTGTATTTTGCTTCTTTTATGGATGAGCATGTAAGATAGCCAAGTCACAACTTCATTCCATTTATCCATGTGACTGTTTGATAGAGATTTGAGAGGCTACATCATTTCATCCATGTGCATTACATTGATTGGAGTCTTTGAGATGTAATTAGTGATATCTTCCTACATGTTTGACTCCTATATCCTTTATTGCACACATGCACAGCTATATTTGATTATTTCACTTGTCTATCTCATGTTGGCTTGCGTGTTTTCATCTCAATCCTGTCTATACAATGTACAATATGCGATGAAACTTGACAAGATTGGAATGCATGTAAAAACCGTTTTGGTGAGACTGTGTGTTTTTGTATAACGGGGAGGGGCTGCGAAAGGTAATCATCTATCCTTTGCACAAAAGCCACCGTTAAAAAGGACCTAAAAAATGGAGGAATTTTAATATCCGAGGTCCAAAGAGCCCGAAAAAATTTAAAGGCAATAAAAAGCAATTCATGCCAAATATGGGCCACTTAGGTTTCACCATCAATTCTCCAAAGTTTGAGAATTTAGAATGCCTCTATTCAATACAATATCTGAGGGAGTTTGGTTGGAGAATCTAAACGGGTTTGCACTTCCTTGAAAGTCCTAAAAAAGCATAAAATCATTTTGGACGTTATTCGTGTGAAAATCATTTTGAGCTTTAATTTGTTGATTTGATTGAGTCAATATCTTATATTGTCACTCTTTTACACCAAAGGAAGCCTTTGAGTTCATTCGCTAGGAATATCCAATATTCATCGTGCACATATGTCATGTTTGTATGCATTGATTTTCCTATCGAATTTGATCACACCACTTCATTTACGCTATCATTGACTTGGTTGCTTTCTGTTTATTCATGGTGTGTTTTTATCCTAGTGACACCCCGCACTTGCTTATTTGATTTATTTCTCTAATTTGTCCATTTGGGGACATCATAAAAAGGGGGAGAAAGAATTATCATATTATGGGGGAGTTTGAATTCTGGGGAAGTTTTTGAGATGTTGCTTATATTTTTATCATATATTGATATCCATGTTATCTCATTTCAAACTCGATATGTCACGTGGTATTTGCTTTGTCTCATGTGTGTAGGTATGAAGATTGCAGATCTATATGTTGCACACCCTGATGAGAAAAGTTTTGAGATTCCTGAAGAATTAAAGAACAAACGATGAAGACTATTCATTTGTACCTTTTCCAGTTTTGGGTTCATGGGAGGGTAGATTTGTATAGGCAATTTCATATTTGATAATTCGGATTTTTTATGTATGTACCGGCATAGACATAGGGGGAGATTTGTAAGGACATTTTTCACATGTCCGAAATGTTTCATTTATTTATGTCGTACGCCGCTACATTTGGCACGTCTCCTCACGATCTCACATGACGGCCTCTATCCGAATTCCGGGAATCAAGCATGCATTATCTTCAATAATATGTCCCACATCTACCTCAATGACTTCACGTCCCAAGATTTTAGGGACTTAATGCAAGTGGTACGCAAGGGAAGTCAAAACAGTGAAAAAAATGCACAATAGGAGACTTCAAGGGCATTTTCGTAATTTCACATCCATAGTTCGGAGGTCTGGTCAACTAGAAAGTTGAAGATCTTGCCGCAACGAAGATACTGGAAAAAATGGTAACTCAATCCGAGCTACGGTGAAGGAGTTATGACCTTTTGAAGATAGAGAAAATTCCTTAAAGAATGCTATTTTTTTGTACGGTGGATAGAATTTTAAAGTTTTAAGAACGTGGGACTCTTCATATTTTTTCCTATAAATACCAACTTCGGGGGAGTTGTTTTGCAATACTTTAGGAGACGAATTTGAGAGTCCAAATACATCTAGTCTTCATATTTTTGAGTCCCAAGACTCATGTTTTGATTCACACATCATTGCCAAACCTTTGTGAATCCTTTTGCAACCCAAGAACACAACTTTGGTTTGTTCAGCCCTTGTGGAGGAGACTGTTCTTCTTCTTCATTGCAGCCCTACTGGAAAGGGATAATTCCAGCCGCGACTACAGAATCCGATACCCGAGGGTAATTCTTAGTCAACTTGTATTTTCATTGTAATCCGATTGTAAGCCGTTCTCTTACAAATTATAGTGAAAATAAATGGTTTTGCCCCTGAGGAGGATTTTTCCTTAATTGCATGTGTTTGAATGTTCTTGCATAGATTATCAATTTATTCAATCACATACTGCTTCATGTTTAGGGTTTGTTTGGATTAAAAGGGTTTTATATATAATTTGATCATTTGAACGCGAGCACACACGTTCTCACCTATTGCACAATTTGCAAGCATCATTCACTTCCCGGAAGATTGTGGGCCAATAGAGGCCGCATTGCAGAATTTTAGCGGCCATCTTTTTCATCGAAAAGTGGCCTCCACAAGCTTCTGAATGACCAAATTGGATGACTTTCGGGATCTCGTCATCCGGTACACATGGTAGGATGATTTGGTCGGCACAATATTTAAAAAGGAAGTGGTTATCGTAAAAGAGCATGCGCGACCAACTAAGGAACCTCTGCTTATCTTGCGGTGTCTAGTCGGGAGGGACGGATCCAGTGACAAGATAGTTCACTGTATCCGCAAACCAAGGTAAAGGAGAGGTGGCAAAAAGTTGCTCATCCGGAAAGTATTCGTCTATGGGTACAGGATCAGTAGGTACGTCGGACGAAATCCATGATAAGTGGTCATCAACGACGTTTTCTACTCCTTTTTTATCTTTGATGGAGAGATTGAACTCTTGTAGGAGTAGGATCCACCTTATGAGGCGCGGCTTGGCATCTTTCTTTGCAAGTAGGTATTTTAAGGCCGCGTGGTCGGCGAAGCAAGTAATGGGAGAACCAATGAGATATGACCAAAATTTATCAAGGTAAAAGACTACCGCTAGCAACTCCTTCTCCGTGGTAGAGTAGTTGAGTTAAGGCCCGATAAGGGTCCAGCTAGCGTAGTAGATGACATGGGCTTGCTTATCTTTTCGTTGGCCCAAAACAGCCCCGATTGCATAATCGCTTGCATCACACATAAGTTCGAATGGTAAGGACCAATCCGAAACTTGCATGATGGGAGAGGACACAAGCATGTTTTTCAATTTTTCAAAAGAGCTTTGGCATGCTTTCGTCCACTCGAATGGGGTGTCCTTCATGATTAGGTTGTTTAAGGGTCTAGCGATGGCACTAAAGTCCTTAATGAACCTTCGATAAAACCCCGCGTGGCCCAAGAAAGAGCACACGTCCTTAAGCGATTTTGATGGGGGTAGGTCAGCTATGACATCGATCTTTTCCCTATCAACTTCTATTCCTTTGGATGATACTATGTGGCCAAGAACTATTCCCTGGGTGACCATGAAATGGCTTTTTTCCCAATTCAGCACTAAGTTCTTTTCCACACAATGGGTAAGTACTTTTCCATCTTTTCTAAACAATGATCGAAAGAGGTGCCAAAGATGCTGAAATCGTCCATGAACACTTCGAGTCCTCTCTCGGCCAAGTCGCTAAATAACCTCAACATGTACCTTTGAAAGGTCACGTGTTCATTACACAAGGCAAATGGCATACGTTTGTAGGCAAACGTACCAAAAGGGCAAGTGAAGGTTGTCTTCTCCTGGTCAAGTACATCTACCTCAATTGGTTATATCCGGAATAACCATCAAGGAAGCAATAATAAGGGTGGCCCGCTACTCTCTCAAGAATTTGAACAATAAATGGTAAGAGGAAATGGCCTTTCCTAGTTCCCGCATTGAGTTTCCGGTAGTCAATTCAAACGCGCCACCCGGTGGTGGTACGTTGGGGGAGGAGCTCTCCCTTAGCATTCTCAATCACAGTCATACCCGACTTCTTCAGGATGACTTGAATAGGTCTTACCCACTTGCTATCCGAGATTGGGTAGATAATCCCGACATCCAACAATTTAATAATCTCGATTCTCACAACTTCTTTCATGTTGGGATTCAGTCTTCTTTGCATTTCTCTAGAGGGATTGACATCCTCTTCGAGATGGATCTTGTGAGTGAAAATCAAAGGACTTATCCCCTTCAAATCAGCAATGCACTAACCAAAAGCACTTCGGTGCTTCCTCAGAATTTTCAATAATTTACCCTCCTGGCCTTCGTCTAAGCTAGAGGAGATAACAACAGGAAATGTCTCATCCTCTCCTAGGTATGCATATTTAATATGGGAGGGGAGTTTATTTAATTAGAGGGTTGGAAATTTATCACTAGAGGGAACCATGTGTGTATCCCTCAGAGGTAATTCCTTGAATCTAGAAACCCAATTAACCTATCTCACGTCCTCGTCCGACGTACTCTCATCGAGTATCTCTCTCCACTCTCCAACCTCCATCTCAAAGTTGGTGTACATCCCCGCACTCTCGTATCTCACCGCTAAACAGGACTCTAAAGCATCGCCACAATAATTCTCCTCAAAATACTCCTCTACTATCTCATGTATAAGGCTCACCGCGTGAAGATCATCTTCCTCCCCTGCATTTTGGGCTATGTGGAAGATGTTGGTTTCCAAGGTCATGTTCCCAAAGGTGAGTTGAATTCGCCCATTCCTAGTATTGATCATTGCGTTAGACGTAGCTAAGAAAGGGCGCCCAAGGATGATGGGAACATGATTGATCGAGTTGAAGGCGGGCTCCGTGTCCCAAATGACAAAATCTACCGGAAAGTAGAAAGTGTCAACTTGGACGATCACGTCCTCGACTATGCCTCGTGGGATCTTCACTATTCGATCCGCTAACTTGTGCATGAAACTTTCCCTTCTCTTGAACACTCAATGAGGATTGTATTTTTGACAGATTCGTATTTATGTCTCCAATCAGACGATCATATTTGGCATTGGTTGCGGTCTGGCTTGTGATGAATTGATTCATGGAATCCTCGAGAGTTCTTCGCTGTGGCGGGATATAATTTCCTTGAGGTGGTGGTGCTTGCACATGTCCTTGCATGTGTGGAGCTTGTTGAAAGTGTTGTGGTAGAGGAGGGGCAACATGCAAAGGAGGGTTCATTGTGGAATGTTGTTGCCCATAGCTAAAACGGGGATGATTTTTCCATGAAGGGTTGTAGGAATTCCCGTGAGGGGCACCGAAATGACCCTTAAATCCTCCTATACCACTAACTTACTCCTGAAGCATTACTTTGTAGGCGGGTATCGTCGGACATTCTTCAGTTGAATGGACCGCCTCACAAATATCACACACTTTCTCGACGGGGTTCGGTATGGATCCAGTTAGTCCCCTCCCACATATCCCTCGTAGGTCTCGCATCTCTTTCTCAAGTATATCAATACGACTGTCTGCTATAGAGTTCTTTTCTACATGATATAGGCCGGACGCTGACAGAGTGGTGGTTACTTGACGATTTCGATTTTGAGCATTAGGGTCGGAGGTATCCCATGATTGGGTAGTCTCGGCGACATACCTCATATGAAGCTCCGCATCTTGGGTGTCTAAGTCGACAAAGGGACCACTTCCCATGGTTTCAACAAGTTTCTTGGAATTGAGCTTCATCCCATTATAGATAAAAGAGATGATTTGCGCTGCATCAAATCCGTGATGGTGGCATGAAGTAACTAACTCATTGAAACTCTCATGACATCGATGAAATAGCTCATTTTCAGGTTGTCTAAATGCTTGAATTTGAGCCTTTATGGAGATTGTTCGATGTGGTGGGAAGAATTTCTTGAGAAATCTCGATTGTAACTCGTTCCAAGATGGAATCGAGCTCGGAGGTAAAGACCATATCCTGGTCTTAGCTTTATCGTTGAGCGAGAAAGGGAAGAGTTTGAGGTGGATCACCTCTTGGGTTCAAGTTTGATCATTGAGCGTATCTCACACATCCTCAAATTCCCTAATATGGAGGTATGGCTTTTCAGAATCCATACCATGGTAATGTGGTAGCATCTGGATCATTCCATTTTTGAAACAGAATTTCCCGACATTATACGGGAGTATAATGCATCCCGGAGTGATAGTACGCTCGGGATATAGGAATTCTCTCAGCGGGTGGTATGGGGGATCTTCCTCATCGGTGGGTGCATTACTGTGTTGCGACATCTCTCTCTCTCTTAACGACTCGGTGCACTGACTTGGGGTGCTCGAAGTGTGCTCGGAGGTGTGTCCTAAAAAGTAAAACGGAGTGTTAGTGGAGATTGAGTGTGACGGTGTGGGAGGTGGAATCCAGAACTGTGGGGCGTTAGGAGTGTGGGGACTATCGGGGTCGTACTCAATGATTGGATTTTCTTGAATGTTGGTTGGAGTATTATGAGGTGTGGGAGTGAGTTCAGAATTTTGCATTAACAGCTTATGAGAGATGTTGGCGAATCTTTTTGGGCTTTTTGAATTTTTTTTTTATGTTTTTGGATTTTTGGAAATTTTTGGTCAAAGCTTTGGATTGACTCAATCTAATCCTAAGTCTAACCAGTTCCCCGACAACGACGCCATTTTGATCGGGTCGGAAACCGAGCGTCCGTGTAAATACGCTAGTTATTGTTATCAGATTCCAACCACAATATAAAAACCTAAACTGTAACTACACTCTTGCGGAATATAGTGGCTAGTCTGGGTATCGAATCCTCTGGGAACTAGGACGAGTGAACGTGACGACGTTGGATAGACAGAGAAATCATAACTTTGACTCTAAAGAAAAAGGAAAATTGATTTGGTTTTGGGAATGATTAAACTAGGTGCAAATATGAAATTATGAAAAGATGCAATTATACTAATTTACCTAAAATACTGATGAAAAAATGATTTGAAACTTTAAAATATGTATGAGAAAAATAGGACGGGAATACAATCTCCCAACCCTAGTGTATTGCAGTTATAATACTAATCGTAAATTTAACTGATTGAATTGACCTGGAATTTAGTACTCCCAAGCATTATGTATACGAGGTTCAAGCCCGCGTCATACCTAATCTGAGGATGAGTAAATCGGTATTGCTATAGTAACACGCGAATTGCATTCTAAATCATCACGGTTACCTAGAGGCAAACGAGATATAAAGACCTACAATTGTTATATTCCTACGTAATACGGTCATATTCAATCATTAAATTCAGAGGATTAACGTTATACACGTACAATTAACACATCAGGTTGGGTTCATGTACCCCGACCTTAGAAAATCTAGCCTAGCATGATGAAAGTGATGGAAACAGTGATTGATGTGATGGAATTCATAATTAATCTAAGGAAACTTGAAAATTAATGTAGAATGAAATTGAAAATAAGAAATAACTCACTAAAATCACCAACGCAGTAATTGCAACAATGAATGAAACTGGTAATCACAAAAATCACTGAATAAATCTTCAATCTTTTTATTAAAACTGAAATGGTTAGCTAAACTAGGGTTTCTGGAAAAAGAGAGGAAAATCCTACTAATTCTCCTTCTCAATAATAATAATAAATTTGGTTTTTATACCCTACAACAACTTCGGAGTTTCAGCTTCACTAGGAGTCTTTTTAGGAAGATAGAGGATTTTCAAATCTCGAAGCCCGGACCGGTCCGGGCCTTAGGCGGATCGGTCTGCCTCCAAGGTGGATCGGTTCTTTTTATTTTGGGGCGGACCGGTTTCGGGGGGGAACCGGTTCCTTTTATTTTTTCCTTCTTCGGGTTTCTTGTGGTCCGGGGTCTTCTGGAGTTTGGCAAAGCGGACCGGTCCGGGGTAGGGGCGGACCAGTCTGCCTGTTTGACTTTTTGGTTCAACTTTGACTGCTCATATGTTTTGTTCCAGGACTCCGATTAAGGTGTTGTTTCTTCCTATGTTCTCGTGAATGAGATGTCTTAAACTTCTCTTTAGTTACCTCATCTAAATTCCGGGTGGAAATTCCATTTTTGCTCTTTTGACTTTTCTTTCTTTTTTTCTTGATTCTTCTGATTTCCTGCTTCCGTTTCTTGACATCAAATACTTGTAAATTCACTACAAAATACCAGAAACTCGGTGTACTCATTAAGATTAGTCAGTAACAAGATTATGAGATAAATTCAACTCAATTACATTGTTCGAGGTGCTAAAAGTAACTAAATCAAGGGATAAATTAGGAAGAATTTATGCCCATTCAGCTGGGCTTGTAACCAAGTTCACGGACATGGACCCATTTTAAAAATGTGAGAAGATTTGGGCGACAGGCCGACCCAAAATTTTGGCAGAGTTTTGGCTTGAAACTGGCAATCTAAAGTGTGTGTCCTAGGTTTGACACCTACATGCAGGTATACAGTTGGTTGGGTGAATCGAAATGGGTTCCCCCCTTTGGCATGACTTCCAAGATATACATCTTACTCTTGCGGGCAATCACTATGTGTGTACAAGCCATTTAATATACCTGAGTGTACGTGAATTGATTCACTATATACCTCATGGGGACGGTACGTGTGAGAGAAAATTTGATATACTCGTCATGCGTGAATGAATTCCCTGCGATATACCTCCCGTTATGACATCGGTCAAGTGGTACGATGCAGGGGAACCGTTCGATATACGTCGAATGTACTTGGCTAATGGAAGGTGAGAGTCATATCGCTTAGGCTAACTGTGACCTTTCAGACCAGCGCCCACCACGAAGTGACCCTCCAGTTACTGGGTAAAATTTGGTCAATAGCAATGCTCTTTGGTGATGTCGTGTGAATCATGCATGATTCTCTTATTAGTATCTTATGATGAGAATGTCTTTCTCGATTATGCTAAAAAGGGAGCAAAGTACAAGTACCAAAGGTACACTAAGTATGGATGGGTGACGCGTGCAACATGCAGATATATGTGATCCTAGGGGCACGTGGTGTGAAGTGCACATGGAGAATTTTCTACAAGTGTGTGAACATAAGCATAAGCATGGGATAAACATGGAAAAGGGGAAACATAAATAAATGTAGCATCCATGAAAATATAGTCAAGACCTCAAAATACACATTTCCCCAGAAGAGTCGCCACTGTGGCCATCCCCGATCCTCGTTGCGCGAGAGGGTGCGCGAAGGGAAAGGATCCTTTGGGTCCCGCGCATCCCTCTCGGGAGTGCTTCGGTCAGCGTCATTTGAGATGAGGTGTAAAAATGTAGAGAGATTCAGAGTCGCCAGTTTATTTTACTCAAAACAGACAAAAGAAAAAGGGAAGCCATCCCGAAGGATGGCATCCAAAGACATACTGGTGCATGCGAAACCAAAATGATTCGAGAAGGGTTCAGAGGCTTCGTTATGAAATGGGAAGGTGTTAGGCACCCAATCTGTACTTTCAGTCTCTCATGGATATTTGTTATTTTCCTTTATTTTCCCCCGTGATATCTGTGCATGTGTATATATATAGTAGAGATAGGAATCCTCGACTTGTATCAGGGAAAAGATAAAGCGAGCCATCTATAGGAAGGTATAACAGTAATGTTAATAAGATTTATGCAATTACCCCTGCGTTGATCGTTATAATGGAACGATAACGCATATGGAGTAATACATCACTAAGAGCAAGTATATAGAATATAAGGAAAGTGGATTTAGAGAAGATAGAAAAAATGAGAAAAAGGACTTGAGTCTCGGGTTTTACCCCGAGATGCATACGTAGCCTATAAAGGCATCAAAGTCCACATAGTTAGCATACAAAATGAGGGGTGGGGTTTATCCCATAAATGCAAATGGGGGATCTCTTATTTGTGAGTGTGTGTGGGTGTGTAGGAAAAAAGTGTTTCATTTGTGGGAAAAGTGTGAGAAAAGTATGAGAATCCCTATTTGGAATTTATGAGCAAACCCTCTTTTTCCAGTTTTTTTTGGGTTTTATTTATATGAAAATAAGAGATGTGAAATAATACTAAATAAAAAATATATTAAGATGTATGAAATGAGATAATAAAAGTGATAAGTAATAAAACAAGTTATTGCGAATTTAAGAGAATTTGAAGAGAATGTTAAGGAAGATGGACCTTCTTGGACACCTTGAGCTTGATCTTGAATGTTGGAGAGTAGCTCTTACACTTAGATGAAGATGGAGAGTGGATAATTCACCAAGTTTGATGAAAAGGATGATGAAAAGTGGAAGTTAGGAAGGGATTTGGATGTTGAAATCGCTCGGCCTTTGAGAGAGGTTTCTGGGATTCGCTGAGAGCGATTTGTATCAGATCTAGGATCCTCTTGTAAATGAGGTGAAGGCCTCCTTTTATAGGACCAGGTCACTGCCGTTTGTCATAGACCAGGCACCTGCCGATAGTCAGGGTCTAGAACTTGCCGTTTGGTAGTGTGTTTCAGGCCTTTTTGGGAAATTGGCTACCGAGGGAAACCGTTGATCAGGATTGTGCATGGGGCATACCATTGGAAAGATAATTCAGATACCTTTGAAAGTCCTTTGGATCGCTCCCGAGTTCGGGAGTTGACTTTTAGTCAAATATGGCTCGGAAGCGTTTGTCGATCCATTCGGGGAATCGTTCGAACGCAAACGGATCGTTCGTCCGCATGGTAAGTCCAAATCGTTAACGGGGTGGATCGTTGGAAAGTTTAGTAGATTTACTTCAACATTCCAAAGAGTTTTACCCAATTAGGGGAGTTGACGTTGGTTAACCGGTCCCTCGAAGCATTCGGTAACCTCTTGGAGTCAAACGGATCATTCGTCCGCATGGTATGTCAGAATCGCGGACGGGATGGACCGTTGGAAAGGGGATTAAGTTCCCTTCAAACATCCATTAAGCCTCAGTCGATCTGAAGAGTTAACTTAGGTCAAACAGAACCCGGGAGGGCCTGGTGGCCTCCGAATCAAGTTTCGGACGAAAATGGATCGTTCGTCCCCATGGTAAGTTGGAATAGCGCATGGGACAGACTATTGGAAAGGGTATTCAGTTCCCTTCAAAGATTCATTCAGTCTTATTCGATATGAAGAGTTTTAATTTTTGGTCAAACTAAGTCAGGGAGTGCCCGATGGCTTCCAGGTCAGTACTCGGAACATGACCTGGGTTTGTAGTGATGAGGGGAGGTACTAGGACCTTAGGAAAGTTAGGGGGTAACAAAATGGGGTATCTACAATGTATTTTAGGTCCAGGAAGTAATAGGAAGGCCAGTAAGGCCATAATTGAGGCTTAGATATTTTGGGCCAAAATTTCAGTGATGGTCGTGTAAGTCGTAGAGCAGCATATTTTGCCCGCTAGAAGGGGGTAACTATTGGATGAAATCCTAGATGTATAATGATTGCATAATGTCATGGGTCTTGTGTAATACCCCCCCATTTTAAATGATATTAAATCATTATGAGATTAATTATTATTGTTGGATTAATTAAATTAAAAAGGTCGAGAAATTTAATTGTTAATTAATCCGAATTTAAAATAATTATTAACTAGCGTGCCAAGGGTTAATAATTAGTGATGGAAATCGTTGAATATTACTCTGTAACATGTAATATGGAATTACACAATTTGATAATTTATCGACAGTGAGAAATGCGACAATTGGTTATTAAAGTCAAACGCGCGTGTGAGTCGTGTCGGGATTAATTAATGGGAATAAAAAGAGAATTTATTTTTATTAAATCGTATGTCCATTTTGAGTGCACCGTTGCGTCCTAAACGATCAAGATAGTCAAAAAAGTGTACCTGGAAGTTTAGTTTGGATCCCGGGGCAATCTTAGGCCTAACCAGCATCCCTGGAGGGTGTTTTGGTAAATTCCATTTTTGGGACTAATTAATGGACGAGAATTAGAGTGCTTTAATATCCCTTATGTAGTTCTAGTTAGGGTTTTATCTGTAAAAGAAAAGAGAGAGTCCCAGAGGAAGGAGAAGAAGAGGTTCCTAGGAGTTGCAAGGCCAAACCCAATTATCTTTCACCAAAAATATCATCAACACGTAGATCAGAAAGAGTTGAACACGTCTATACCAATTTCAAGCGACGAATCAAACCGGCATAATCAAGCAAGTACTTATTACTTGCTTTCCATTACCAATACTCATGTTCATGTTAGTATAGGAATGAAACACCTCTGTATTGTTAATAAAAGTGATGAAAATTGGAGATTTGATATACATTAATTGAATCTGAGATTTATTTAGGTTGAACCATTTATGTATGTAGATTAGAAATCACATATAGATGATTTTTTGTGATGAACAAATCTGGAAATTTATGTTCTTAGATGATAATTGGAAGAACTAGGGTTTTATTAAATTTATTTGGGGATTCCAAATTACATTGCTGATTAGAAATTAATTAATGATGTTATATTAGTGGAAATCACACATATATCATAGGAAATTGATTTAGTATGATTGATCGGTGTTTGGGGAATGATTCGTAGAGGTTATAGCGGTCCAGATCGCCTTTCATAAAAGGTCTGGACCGTTTTAAAAAAAAAAGGTCCGGATTGTTTTTTTAAAAAGGGTACATATCGCTTTCCTAGTGGGTTCATACCGCCCTGCAAAATTTTCTAGAATTTATTTGTGGACGCTTAAGACACCTTTCGGGACATGTAAATGCGGGAATCCTAATGTAGTACACTAAGGTTTGAAGTGATGTTATATTAAGACAAGGGTGATTTAAGACTTGGGCATAAGTGGTATGAATGACCCTTAGAAGATTAGGAGGGGGATCATGTTCATAATTATTAACACATTGAGAGTATTAAATGAAAGTAATACTGCGAATAAGACACGATACTTAATTGTGTGAATACCTGGAGAATATAATTAGTTGAGTGTATACCTGTGTATTGATTTATTATGTGTATAACATACCTACTCTACTTACTATCATGTGGAGGTTTTGCTCAGTGGACAGTCTTATCCTGGGTGACCCGATGGGGGGATATTGACATGTACCCAGATCATATGAACTTGAATACGTGCTATCTGTTACGTAGGATAGTTTTGACGGTTGATTGGGAGCATAGGCATGCGCGTGACCCATTTAGCTTGTGAGTACGCTCGCCTCCAATATTTTTGTTATGAGATTTACGGTTCAAGAGAGATGCCGAACCAGTTGTCCTTTATGCAGCGAGTGATGCACCGGGATACGATAGTAGAGTATGCATTGCACCAAGTGGTCCTAACCAAGGGGTGCTGGTTATATATATATATATATAGGGATGATGTGAATATATGTAAATATATATAAATATACTTGAGAATGAATGATTCTAATACGTGAAATTAGAAAATAACAAAATATGGATAAGTGAAGTAAATCCAGAGGATAAAAGATTTCCTATCAAAATAGCGAATATAAAATGGGTAACTGGCATAAAAGAATATTATTAACTTATTGTATAGGCGATACGGGTTAATCCCGGGAAATATATTCAGGAGTTCATGTCTGTAACCTAGTTGTGAATATTATATATGACTACGTCGGGAACAGGTACCCTAGTTTTGCACATTAGTCGAGCGGTGAGAATCCCAAGTGAGAGTTCGGAACTAACATGTACATAATAATTGTATCTTTACACTTTTTAAATACTTGCTAAAACAAATATTTTTACAAATCGGGCTCTAACCCGTTTCCTATTATTTCTCTTCTCTTATATATATATATATTTATATATATATATATAAGTTACAATGGTGTTTTTACTATTCATAAGTTTGGGAGACCCTTCTCAGTTCAGATCGAAGCCAACAAGGCAACGATCCAATGGTTGAGATTAAAATACACCTCATACCATATTTGCCCCTTAAATATTTGAGTTAACCTTATTTTTTTACCCTCATTTCCTTTCCTCCTCTTAGCCAAAATTCAAATACATGGGAAATTATACACTTGCTGCCAAATACCAATTAGCAAAGCACAGACTCTCTCTCCCCAACCCTCATTTCACAAGCACCACCTCTCTCTCTCCCTCTCTATCACTTTCTCCCGTTCCCTCATCTTCACTCCACACAAAACCTACTCCCCCCCGCCTCAGCCACCAATCTCCTCGCTGCGCCTCACCTCTCTCCTTGCCACTATTCCTCTCTCCACGTCACCTCTTCCCTTAGGTAAGTTTTGAATAGTTTCAATTTTAGGGTTTTATGGTTTTGATTTCAGTTTTAATCTATTTTAGGTTTACAATTTGAGGGATTACGATTTAGTTTTTACTTTTAGGTTTCAAATGGGTTGGGTGGAGGTTTTGAAGTTGTTCAATTTTGATTTTTGTTCTTTTTAATTCCATAATGTGTGACCTAGTTTCTTCTAACCTAGTTGTTGTTTCTTCGTTATTTTGTAGATCCAACCCTGTTCAATCTTATTTATGTGGATTTACACTACAAATTTTAGGCATTTTTTCTCTCTTTTTGTTTGATTTGAGAGTTGAGATAGCAACACAGATTTATACTTCAAAATCCGTTATTTTGAGGATGTTGTAAATGGATCAATTTTTGTGTATTAATTAAAGAGGTAGACACACTTACCGTTTTGTTTTTCTTAATAGTCATACATTTTTGCGCTTAGTTTTTATATTTTTTATTCATATTTTTGTTTCAGGGGAGTTTCGAAGGGTGATGTCCTTCCAAACTTGTTGACCATGAAGGTGCATCTTCAACCAAGTAAGTTAAACCCTTAAGAATTATCTCATTTGATTTCAAAGTTATTTGTATTTAATTTTGAAATTAATTGTATTTAATTTTGCAGGTCATTCGTCACAATGGTACCATGGAAACACAAACGAAATGCTATACTATTGTTTTTTTTTTCATTTTAGATTTCTTTTGTATTAGATTTAGGGTTGCATGGGCTTATTGAAAGTAATTTAGGGTTTTGTGGGTTTATTGATTTTTTTATCTGTTCTTGGTTCTCTCTCCCAGATGCAACATACATTTATACCGTTGTTCCCAATGCAACCTACTGGTACTCTCTCGCTCTCAGACAATATCTTTATCTTTGGGATTAAATATTTAGTGTATATTTTTTTAATTTTTATTTAGTGCATATTTTCTAAATTTTAGTATATCTTTTCATGCTTAGTATATTATTTTCTCAGATTTTACATAGAAAGTGTATATTTAGCTCAGTCTTTAGATTCTAAATTTCAGAGGATGGTTTTCACCATGTTTGTTTAGGGGATGATGATATTTATTAATCAATTTTTCTTTCACTTGTATGGAACAATTTGTAGAACTATTATTTTTTCGGTAGTGTGACCTACGTTTTTCCGAAGTATAATGTCCATTTCCTTTTACTCATCGCTTAGTGATTTTTATTTTATTTTCGTGACTTCCATATATTTCATCTATTGGTGTTTAAGATGAGAGTAAATACTCATAAAGTTATACTTTATCTCTATTATTCGTTATATTTAGTTAAAAAGTAGTTTTCTTTGGTGGAAATGATCCAGATAAGGATTTTGTTGGCTCAAAATCAAATTTGAGCATATATTTTATTTATACATTTAAATACCTCATGGCTTATATTTTTTACATTTTATCATGATGAAATGTTCTCAAGAAGGTATAAAAAAAGGTCTCTCAGTAATCATTTATATGTATGCAACAACTAGATAGCTATATTGAAACTGTTAACAATTAGCGTAGTGACTGCGTACTATTTAATTTAATCACTTATTTTGTTTTTGTATGTGTCTAATCCATTTTTCTCTTGATTACTTTTTCTTCTTTAATTTGGAGTGTTTTTTTATGTTTTCTACTAGGAACGTGATTTTCTTAACTGAGCAACATGCATTATTTTACATTTAGTTGAACCAATATATGAATTAGGGCGTGTTCCCATTTCTCACATCCTTGAAGCCTCCTTCATGGGATTCTCCATAAAGAAACAAAATAGTTCTTTCGAGGATGGAAAAATGGAAGCTTTGGAAGAAGATAATTCCAATTTAACGGCAGAGATGAGCCATCTCGAAACATAACTTGAGACAACGACTACAAATGCAAATGAAATCACAACTGAATGCGACGCACATGATCGGTTGTATGATTTGCTTAGACATGAGAAATTAACGTTGGCAATCATTTACCATATCTATGTGCATACCAAATATGTCTCCATGCTGAAATGAATGAATTTTTAAAACATAACAATAAATGAACTACAATGGATTTAAGTCGTAATTCTTTAGAATAAATGTTCATTTTTCATTTAGTTATGCTTTAATTTATACTCTGTTCAGTTATATTTTATACTCTATTCAACTTTAATGTAATTCTCTTTATGGTTTTCTTTCCTGATGTTATGCGTATAAAATCAATTCCAAATTAATTTTGTTGTTCACTTTTAGGTCAAATACATTTCTTAGTTAGATGATTTAACTAAGTTCTCGCCTCTGTTTAATATGGATATTGTTGAGTTTTACGTTTTAAGTTTTTATTCAGTTTTAATTTTGTTTCAGTTTAAGTTTCGTTGTTTGGTTTTAAGTTTATTCAAGTTCTGTGATTTCGTTGTTTAGTTTCAAGTTTGTTCAAGTTTAAGTTTAAGTTTCGTCACGTTTGTTCGTTTAAGTTTAAGTTTCGTTTAAGTTTGTTCTATTTTAAGTTTGTTCAGGTTCGAGACAAAATCAAGACTAAGAAGATGACTTCGATGGAATATCAGACACATCGACTATACGTGCAGGCATTGGTTGTTGATTCAACTAATAATAGTTTGAGATCGGGCATCAGGCCAGCAGCGTCAAGAACAACACTAATAAGCATAGTTTGGACACGCAAATTCCCCCCCCCTAGAAATAGGCCACTTCTTAATTTCCTGGAAATTTGTGACACATATGCAACTGCTCTTTTTTGGCTAAATACTGAACAACTAAGGTGCTGCTATTTTATTCGCTCTTGATGTTGGCCCTTGAATCCAGGACATAGTTTGTGGTGCGTTTGACTCTAATGGCAACTTCTGAAGATTTAAGTCTCTATTTCAAAGGAAATGTTTTCACTCTTATCTTCTATGAGGTTCTTGCAACAATAGGTACGTCTACGCATAAATCTCTACATGTTAGTCAAATTTCTTGGGTTCTAATATGATTTTTTCCTTTGGTTACTTGAATAGTTGCATGGCTCTTTTGGTTGATATTTTTTTTCTTTCTATTGTGTTTGTATTTTCTGTAGTCGGTAGAATTAGTCACTTGGACCGTTTCAATTATATACGTATATGCATCTGCATTTTTGTGGGAATTTTATTTGCAATATTAATTTTACTAATGCTTGGCGCAAGTGTATTTAATCTAACCTTCCCAGTATATGTATTGGTGCAATCAAAACTGCAGTTTCACACATTTTGTTGACAACCAACATTTTGTTTGGAATTTGGTAACTGTATGGCATTATAGATCCTCCGGAAAATGTTATTCTCACGCATTGCAGTTTGTTTATTATTTTCTTCTTTATTTCTGAAACAGGTGGTTTATATTAATGGACGCCCTTTTGTTTTGCATGAGGTGGATCGTCCCTTCTCCAATCTTGAATATACGGTGTGTTATTTGATCATCCTTTCACACATTGATACACGCTATATATATATTCAAATATCTACATTGATATTTATTGTATAAATTGTATGATTGGTTGCATCCTGGCATCTATTTGTATGACATACGGTGTGACATATGAAAAGCATCAGAAACAAAGATAACAATTACGTACAAACTTTCACAAAATGTATTAATCATCTTCCTCCCTTGGAGAATGGGTACATAAACGTTGCTTTGAAGAAGGGAATATTTCCTAAAGGTGCTAACTAAATGCGGAATATCTCATATCCGTTTAATTCTGAAGCACTTTTAATTATGAAATTGTGCAAATACTTGTGTTTGTTTTATATGTTCTAAATTTCCAATCTTTACAACTCTTTCATACTTGTATGTTCTGTTCTGTTCTTTCTTCACTTTCACACACTCCACTTAAGTTTAAAATATGTCACTCTCACATGATTATGCTACTGTTTTCCACACCTACTGTTGATACTGTTATCGACACATGTTGTTGACTTATGTCACTCTCACACACTCCACTTTAGTTTAAAATACTTTGTGAATATTTATATTTGTTGACATATGACTCATATGGCCAAGATTCGGAACGATATATGTTTTAGGGTCTCGATAGACAAACTCATGCAGATGAAATGTATGGTCTTTTCTATTCTTTAGATATGATATTGGTTATTTTATTTCTCACATTTTTTAGAATTTTGACATAATTTTTCTATATTGCTTACATATAAAGTTATTCTCCGTCAAAATTCTCCACAAGTTGTCGTCTCAAGAATATCTAAAGCTTTGAGGGATGTGGCATACTCATTCAGCAAGGATGATTGAAGGATGTGGCATACTAAAAATTCTCCAAAAGTCGTCATCTCGAGAATTCTCCACAAGTTTCGTTGAATTATTTGTTAGATGAATTTGAGATCATATAATATTGTTGGATTTGTTGTTATCCCTTAAGAGGATGGTTAGTCCAATAAACAAAGGAGACTACGCCCAATTTTTTAAATGGATACTTTGTTTATTAGCGGCAATGTGAATTCCGTTGATGAATATAATATATTTAATGTTATATGTGAGTTGGTTTGATGAATTTAGATTATTTGAATGGTGTTGGACAATTTGTTATTTATTAAGCATGGTAGATAGTCCTATAAACCAGGGATATTATGACCATTTTTTTTTAAAATTACATTTTGTTTTGTTTTGTTTTGTTGGGGAACGATATTTTTGTTATTTCGCGATTACAAACTTTGAAGTTTTTTCGACGGTTCGCGATTACAGACTTTGGATAATTTTCTTCAAGCCTTCAGTCACGGGCATACGCTAGTGTGTGTGTGTGTGTGTGTGTGTGTGTGTGTCTGTATATATATATATATATATATATATATATATATTATACCAGGTGTCCAGCCATAGGGTCACCGCCAGAGTTAGATATGTGGATCATTCGATGAGCTCCAGCTATTGTGGAAGTTGTAGGTTATTGATATTAGATGATGATATCTCTTCATTCTATTACTACTTCAGATCTTTCATTTAGGGCATGTGTCCTCCACTTCTAGATTAACTATTTCAGGGATTTTATATTTATTAGCATTTCCTTACTGTTGGATTGACTATTATGATACTTTGGTTTTAGACTCTAAACTGGAATGTTTTATCGAGTCTCATTTATTTCAGTATTTAATTTGTGTTAAGTATTTATTCTTGTGGAATGGAATTGGCTTATATATTAAATAATGGAAATATTAATGAATTAATTTGTTATAATTAATTTTGGAAAATGTTTTGACACTTAGCTTAATTAATTATTATGTGATTAATGATGAAAATTATTTTTGATAGTGATCCTGAGAAGGAACCAACCAGAAACTTTGATTTTTCATTTATTAAAGGAATGATCACCTGGTATTTAATCAGGCGAGGTGTCACGGGTGGTCTTAGAGCATCAAGTTGTAGCGTCCTTTAGGATATGTACGGCTTCACATGTTTTTCAGTTAGCGTTCTTTGATATAGAGTCCTATATTAAAGACCTCAGTACTCTTATTTATACGTTTACGTCTTCAAATATTTGAGATTTAATAATAACTGTGGACTAATAAATCCCTTCTCATTTCAGATGCCTCCGAGAAGAGCCCCGAGAAACAGAAATGTCCAACCAGAGCGACCATCAGTTGAGGCTCATGGAATAATTAACGCAGATTACGTTGCCACAATTGTTACTCAGGCGGTAAATGCATCTTTAGTGGTGGTGTAGCAGGCCCCACCCTAGGTGCAAGCTGTGGCGCTAGTTCCAGCACAGTTTCCCACTGCGTGGGAGAGGGTCAGGGATGTTTCCAAGAGGAAACATCCCCCATAGTTCTCGGGCGGTTCTGACATCATCATAGCAAGCCAATGGTAGAAAGATATCCAGACGCATCTTTGCATGTACGAGTGTACTGACATTAAGAGGCAGTTACTGGCGTCTTGCAAGATAGTGGGGTCCGCTTTGCAGTGGTGGGAGTCCACTACTACCTTGGAGGATAAGTACAACATGTCTATTCAGAGCTTTTGGGTGCGGTTTGATCGTAAAAAATTTCCCTCCGTCGTGCAGATAAAGATAAAGTGGAGACTATTGAATCTGAAGCAGGAGGGTATGACAGTGGCAGAATAGGAGGAGGAATTCATGAGGTTACTTACTGATAATACGTGAAATCGTCCATAAAACATTCTCATACCAGCAGGTCAAGAGTGATGTGTGTGTTAAACAAATAAAGCAAGAAAACAGAAAGAAGACAAGGTATAGAGTGGTTCAGCCTCTTAAATAGGCCTACGTCCACTGTGTTGCTCCGTTCTCATTACGTACGTTGCATTGTACAATATAATCATGCCTATAGAGGCGTACAAGTATGAGAATAAAGGAGAGTACATGACAATATCGGAGATTCCGGTGAGCCCGTGAGGTGGCTGTGATGCAGATCCTTAGCCTCCAAAACCTATGTTGGGGTGATGCAGAGAGGATCTGTGTTGTTGTGCCTCAGGTGTGTGTGGAATCGATCCCCTTTCCTTCTAGGTGTGGTCCTCTATTTATGAGGAAAATGTCTTGAGTCAGATGCCCTGAGCACGTGGCGTATACCGAGTTTGCGGTAGTTGTGGATAAAGGGGGGTGTGGCATGCAAGGCATGAAGTGATGTAAGCTGGAGTGCCGCGCACCCGTTGAAGGGGTGCCGAGGCCTATGATGGAGAGTGCCGCACCCTGAGTGAGCTCTGGCCGCGCCCTGAATACATCCGCGGTAGGGTAATATATTTGTACTATCAATAAGCCCCCAAGCCGTAGTGCCAAGGGCGATCAATTGGGGCTGCGACTAAGTAGTCTAGGTGTCGAGGTACTACCAAAGCGACGATTTGTCTTTCGATCTCCCTTATATAAATTGTTTCTGGCCGTGGACTTCATTACGTTTCCAAAAATTTTTAGAGCATATCGAGAGTGAAACTCTGCACTTTCTTTCTTACACATTCCGGCGAATTTCCGAGGCGGCGTGTGGCGGTTCAAGGTGGTCTGTAGCTGATCTTCGTGACTTTATTCATTTCGAGGTGATTTTTCAACCACCATTTACAGTTTTCTTCCCTTATGATACTTTTCCTGGTTCATTTGCTAGAAATCTAGGGTTTTATTTGTTCGTTTTGCTTTTTCCACGTATGCTGCATATGAAATACGTATAACTGTTCTCGATGTTCATGATAGAACACTCCGTATTCTGTGTGTTTGATTCTAAAAGTGATTAGATTTAGGTGAAAAACTTATTTAGGATAGAGGCTGCGGCACGGTAGGATTTCAATAATCATTTCCGTGAACGGGTACAATACTTATGCGTCATACCGTGCCAAATGGCCGCGGTCCATCAAACTATCATCCGCGGCATCAAATCACCACCCTTAGTAGTCTCGGAATAGCCTTAAAACTTTCATGAACCCAAGACATTCATGTTAAATAACTACAGTTGCTGCTAGAGCATAAAGAGTGGATTGAAAATTTAGGAATGGCCGTGGCAAGGAACACCGTAAAAGTAATTCTTTCTTATTTTCGTGCCATTCTATATTCCTCTGATATGGACAGTACGATCCCATTAGTCCTTTTTGATTCAAAAATACCCTTCTGCGGCTTCTTGAAGTCTTACAAATCATACTGGCTACGGTGCCTAACTGCGAACTCTGCTTTTCAGGTACTGCTACAGCCATATGAGCTTTGACCCAGACGAGTTCCTGAGAGGCTTTTGGGCAAAGCATTTTGGGACCTCTCCCCCCGAGCTTACTTCTGTGCCCCCTCTAAGATCATTTGGGCCCTGAAAACTAAAAGATTGCCCAAACTGCGTGATAATCGACTCAGACTCCGCGGAACCTTCATATGGGAAGGATTCCCAATCTCCGCTGATGGGAGAGGAAGCCAACTCAAGTACACATCCAATGGGTGTAGGAGACAATTCCGCGGCTGTTAGAAATAACCCAGGAGGAACATCTGGGAGGGCTGAGAGCCCCCTGGACGCGCTCGATATCCGCGGCTCGATGACCCAAGATTGGATCGAGCAGGTTGCTGAGGCCTTCGAATTTCCAAAAAATTTGACATGCTCGGCCCCTGCCGCGAACCAAAGACTGTGAACAGTTCTATCCGATGATGGAATTTTCTTCCCGCTGCACGCCTTCATTTACAGGTTGCGGCTACTAGTCCTAGTTCCTATCCGTCGCCTTTTTCAGGCAATGAACCTGGCCCCGGTACAGCTGGACCCTAATGGCTGGAGATCCGTACTCGCTGTAATTGTCCTTTGGGATAAATTGTTCAAAAAGGACATCACTCCCGCGTAGTTCTTTCACTTCTACCATCCCAAGGAGAACACAGTGAAATTTGTGGGGTATTATTACCTCTCTAGCCACGGCAGGGACGAGGCCCTTTACACTGGGAGACCGACCAATGTGAAGAATTGGAAGGGGAAATATTTATACATCTCTGGTGAAGGCTGGGAGATGCATCCCGAGGAGAATGAAAGAGAGAGAACATATAAAATTCCGCAAAAGTGGGGGTCACCCTCAAAATTAGGTATAAGAATATAGCCGCGTCCTTTTTATTTCACATGTAACTTCCACTAACCTGAATTGTCTTTTCTTTCTGCAGCCCTTGACAATTTGCAATTGAGCAAGCGGCAGGAACAAAGGGTTACTAAGGCCGCGAAAGTTTCCGCTGAACACAAAAAGTTCAGCACACTTGTAACGTCAGCAACCATTTTTGAAGCAGGATTTTTCCTAAACAAATCCATTCCTCAACAAATGGGTGCGAAAGGTAACTAACTGCACCATAATTTTTACTCCGCGGTCATTTATTCTCTTGAACTCGAACTCATGCCATTCCTTTTTAGGCGAAGAAGTTGACAGGGAGTTGCTAGCGGCACAGCTAGCGGAGATGTATGAGGATGCAGTCGTCCTAAATAATACTACGCGTAGCAGGAAGAGGAAGAGGTCCAAGGCCAAGGGACCTGTCGCGGCCCCCTTCGAAGAAATTAATGCTGCCCCAGCGATGGTCGCTGCCGATAAGGCTACTGATCCTACCGCGGATCAGATGGTCAATAATGAACACCCTGCAGATCATTTTGATGATGACATAGGGGAAAACTTGGCCGTGGCTGGCCTGATGTCAACTGAAGTGCCCCTTCAATCATCCTCTCCTCCACCGCCAACTGTAGTGGTAGTTAATGCAAACTTGCCTCCTCCCCAATTCCGCCGAGACTCCGGGCCAGATGGTAGACCAAGGCCTCAATTAAGGCAGCCTAACCCAAATTCTTCCTACGACACTATCGCAAAGGCTGCACGGAGAATGAAGTGAGCCTTGGATGCCGCAGACCTTGAAAGGCTGGTTGGAGAGGATCATGAAGATCTGGAGGACTGTGGCCTCCATAGCCTTCTGAGGGTACGTACCAGTTGTCATTTGACTTTGCATGTCATATTTTTCCATATTTTCTAACGTCTTTTCTTTCAGTCCGCGGATGTTATTGTGGTCCAAAAGAGGAAGTACGAGGCCCTGTATAGGTTGAAAGAGGCCGAGAAGAGTGCACATACCGTGAACTTGCAAGCTGCACGGACTTCTGCTTTTGAGGCGGGGAAAAAGTCCGTTGCCGCGGCCCTTCAATCAGTCCATGTAGACCTTGAAAAATCCGTCAAGGCGAGGGATTAAGCGGAGGAGAATTTTAAATAGGCCGCGGAATCCCTGAAATCCTCGCAGGCCCAGACTGCGGAGGCCGCCCGTGTTGTAGAAATTTCAAACGCCAAGCTTGCCCTCCTTCAGTAGAAATATGAGGAGCTAGAAGCCAAGTCCGCTCAAAAAGATGAAGATCATGTCATGACAGTGAAAAAATTGGAAGAAGATCATGGTGACGCCCTCTAGATAGCCATAGATCATGCCGTGGAGTCATTCAAAGGCTCCAAGGACTTCTTCCTTATCAATAACAGGGCATACCTCCGCGGCTACCAGGAGCTGCTGCAGAGATTTATCAGGAGGTTCCCTGAGGACAAGGAGGATGTCCTTTCCTAGAAGTTAAGTGATGTCGAACATCAAGAGTGCATCGCTGAACTTAAGGCCTCGACAGAAGAGAGGGCAAGGCTCAGGGCCGAGGCAGAGGCAGAAGCAGAAGCAGCGGACGGAGAGACAGAGACTGCCGCGGGCGGAGAAGACGGTGATGATGATGACGACGCAGCCTCTTGAACTCCTAATTTTTATTGCATCATTAATATAGGGCTGCGTCCCTCCCTTTTGTATTCTTTGAACTTCTTTTGTGGCTGCGGCCTTCATGATGTAATCTATGGCTTATTAATACCAAGGTTGCGGCCATATTTTTACCATTACAATTGACTGCTTAATGTATTCCTTGCTCTTTTATATTTCATGACTTACATTGCTTGCTATAATGAATGGTTCTACGTTAGTGCCTCATCTCTGAAAATGCATCCGCGTCCCGACAGACGTAACATTTCAAGTCCGCAGTCAGAGGTCGATATCGTAGTTTGATTTTTTATCAGTGTCTGCGTCCATACAAATGGTGTTAAATCTCTGGCATCGACTACAACGTCACATCAACTGCGTACAAGCCACGGCTCATTATTATGTCGCGTCATGTAAACATCCTTGCTTGATTGCCGCGGACAGGATTTTAAGGCTGGGACTTACTGATTGCATGGATCTCCAGCTGCTTTCCATTCACCTGGTTGTCTGGACCGTTTATCTTTTGTTATCCCATAACCTACATGGAATATATGGTGAACTCTTTCCTTAGACTTGGTACAACTGATTCTCTTCTACCTTCGCATTCGACATTGTAGCTTTCTCATGCTTCAAGATGTTAGTGTCTTACCATTTTCATGAATGAGAGGCTCTTAGAGCTTTATAACCGTACCGGTGGGATGCGACACATTTATGGTTTATCTGAAAAATGCGCCTCTGTAGACATATGTTTGAGTTTCCAAGTCTTCTTGGGCTGGGTCATGTCACCAAGCCCTAACATGCGAGACACTATCAAGCCTCTCCAGGCTGGGTTATGTTATTAAGCCACCCACAGCTAATGTGCGAGACACTATCAAGCCTCTCCAGGATGGGTTATGCTATTAAGCCACCCACAGCTAATATGCGAGACACTATCAAGCCTCTCCAGGCTGACTTATGTTATTAAGCCACCCACAGCTACTGACATAAAGAGAGTCATCCTTGGCTAGATACTATAAGCCTCCCGACCCGATGACGCATCCCAAAGCTGAGCACGGGCATTGTAAGGCCCCATGGCTAATGAAAGCTCCTTTAATCTTCAGATGCTTTCGCGAATATCATCATCATATGATAAGATGTAGTTGCACATATATAAAGGTCGAAATCCCTCCATATACGCATCCCGAACTAATAATAATCTTCCAAGATAATTTGTTATCCGTCCTGTGAAATCTGTGTAAGACACAAAGTCTTTTTGTGATATAGCAGGTTAAGAAACCAAGAGAAATATCAGATATGGAAAAATTTTCTAATTCATATGTTTATATATGTATGCTTCTACTAATGACTTTGTTAATAAAACATAAGGTCTTAAGTATTAAGGCTACAATGAGCTTCATAAAACATAAACAGAAATAGTTGAAATTGGAAAGACTAAGGATGAGGTGCAGCATACAGCCTCTGTCAGGTTCGGCTGGGTCCTTTATGCATTCTTTAGGAATCGCTGCAGCATCCTTTGCCCAATTAGCCTTTCAACTTCATCTTTCAGAGCATAGCATTTCTCTGTGTCATGGCCATGGTCCTGATGGAATTTGCACCAGGTAGCTTTGTTCCTCTTGTGGGGTGGAGCTCTTAACTTTTCTGGCCACCTCAAAAGCTTGTCCTCTTTGATGAACTCAAATATATCTTCAACTGAGAAAATAAACGGATTATAGAAACCCGATTTCTTTTCTGATTTCTCTTCCCTCCTTTTCTGACTCCTACTGGTTGATTCCGCGGCTTCTTTAACTGTCGCGGCAGACAAAGCTTTTTCCTCCGAAATCGTGCCTATATTTTGAGAAGTCGCCGCCTCTAACATTAGCACCCTCTGTGTTAGGTAATTGACCTGGGTCTGAAGTGAGGCATGGCTGTCATAGAGGTGATTAAGGTGATTGTACAGTTGCACAATCTCATCCTTGACTTCTGCACTCTGGATGGATTCTCCTTCCATTTCTGCTCTCGTTAGCCTTTATAAAGTATATAGAATCTGAGACGAAACTAACAGAAGTGAGTGATCAAAGGAATATTGTGAAGGGGAACTTGAACTGATCCATGATATGCTGAGGAGGCCGCGACAAGTATGGCATACAAGTGTACTGCCGCAGCCCTTTAATGTTATTCACTAAGGTCGAGCGGAAGGCAACTTAAGTCCTTCCCACAGTGATTTTGAACTGTCATAATAGATCCGCACCAGTGGGGGTTGCGGCCTGATATATTTTTGAACTTACAGACCGCACCCCCGTCTAGGAAGTGGAAAAATCCAAACTGATGTCCAAGACAGGATCTGACATTTTCTCCCTCAATTACGCGAGGGAAACCTACTAGGGTCCATTGATGAGATAATTCCCTTACGGTGTGTAATACGACACAGCTTCAATGATAACCCCTAGATCATAGGTAGATGGCAACAAAAATGGGAGTAAATATAGCCCTTCCCTAATCATCCATCTTTCCGGGACTTAAGCCCACCATGCCTTTTAGCATTATCTAGATGGAGTGATATCACAGGGGTATGTAAAATAGATCCAAAGTCATCAAATGAAGATTCGAAGATAGATCCAGAGATATGAAATACCCGTTGAAGGGGGCGAATGTAAAGCGGAGCCCAATAACTAGTAACCGACCCGTGAGAAGATGATCCATAGGACCCTCAGGGGTCTAATAAGGTGTTTTAAGAACTCATATGTGTGGAGAAACAAGATTGAAATGCATTAATTTCCCACAGACGGCGCCAAACTAATGATACGATAAATCGTCCATAAGACGTTCTCATACCAGCAGGTCAAGAGTGATGTGTGTGTTAAACAAATAAAGCAAGCAAACAGAAAGAAGTCAAGGTATAGAGTGGTTCAACCTCTAAAATAGGCCTACGTCCACTGTGTTGCTCCGTTATCATTATGTGCATTGCATTGTACAATATAATCATGCCTATAGAGGCGTACAAGTATGAGAATAAAGGAGAGTACATGATAATATCGGAGATTCCGGTGAGCCCGTGAGGTGGCTGTGATGCAGATACTTAGCCTCCAAAGCCTACGTTGGGGTGATGTAGAGATAATCTGTGTTGTAGTGCCTCAGGTGTGTGTGGAATCGATCCCCTTTCCTTCTAGGTGTGGTCCTCTATTTATGAGGAAAATGTCTTTAGTCAGATGCCCTGAGCATGTGGCGTATACCGAGTTTGCGGCAGTTGTGGATAAAGGGGGTGCATCCTGCAAGGCATGTAGTGATGTAAGCTGGAGTGCCACGCACCCGTTGAAAGGGTGCCACGGCCTATGATGGAGAGTGCCGTGCCCTCAGTGAGCTCTGGCCGCGCCCTGAGTACATCCGCGGCAGGGTACTATATTTTTACTATCACTTACTATGGTACCAAATGAGGCACCGACTAAAGAGAATAAGATTTTGTTCTTTATGGATGGATTGCCCTGGAGGATTCGTCAGCACCTTATAGGTAATCCGTTATTGGGTACTTTCACTAAAGTACTCAATGTCACTCTGTTGCATTGCCAGGACCATTGTTTCCATCAGCAGGGGAGCAAACAAATAGGGGAGTCCAACCTGTAGGGTCAGACTGGAGGTAGTAGTGCCAGTGGGGCACCCTCATCTCAGGGCAGGTCCGTTAGGGTGAGAAAAGTTCCCACCAGGGAGACCTTACTAAGAGATTTCGATCTGGCGATTATAGGCAAGGATATGGGGGTTATAGACAGGGACAGGGCCAGTCTACTCAGCAGGGCTAACATCGTTATCAATAGGGCCATCAGGGCCAGTAGTAGGGCCAACATAGGCATCAGCAGGGCTAGTGAAGGGGAGGCAATGGCTAGCAGGGACATGTCCAACAGGGAAAAGGGGAGGTAACTTTAGCGGAAGATGGTTTTCATAGGAAACGGGATTTCCCCGACAAGGGAAGGTTTCTTGAGTAACAGGGTGCCCATCAGGAACCCTAGAGACCCATCTTTCCCGTCGCCCTACCAGCACCAGCGCGGGCCTCAGCTTTACCAGCACCCCTAATTCAGCAGGGACAATTACAGTATGGACGTGTTTATAACGTCCATAAAGTAGCACCGCAATAAGCACCACCCGCGATTGAGGGTATGTTTACTATCTATGGCACTGTGGGGTGTGTTTTATTTGATACTGGGGCATCACACTATTTTATAGCCACTAGCTTTGCACGGGCCACGGGGTTTTTATCCACAACAGAAAGTACAGTGACTAGTGTAGACTCACTGCTGGGTAGTTTGTCTTTGATTTTATTTATATGCCGAGAGGTAGGGATAGAGATTGGGAGTTTAATTTTGCCTACCGACATTCTAGTCCTAGATATGCACGAGCATGATGCCAATATAGGCATGGATTGCCTTTCTACTTATAGAGACATGATAGACTATTACGGTGGGACTATTATTTTTACAATACCGAGCCAGGAGATGTTTCTAGTGGCGGTGCCTCATCCTGAGGGAGGATCTTCCACCCACTTGTCTTACATAGAAGAGGAGACCTCTAAGGAGGTGGTGATTCCTCTTGACTCGATTCCTATTGTTAGAGAGTTTTTTTATGTATTCTAGGAGATACCGGGACTACCTCCTAGCTAAGAGATAGAGTTTGTTATAGATTTGATGTTGGCCCCCCTATTGATAGCCTGTGTACCATACTATAAGAGTACCTCACCTTGGGGTTCTCTTATTCTGTTTGTGAACAAGAGGTATGGTTCGTTATGGTTGTGTGTGCACTATTGAGAGTTGAACAAAGTTACGATATGAAATAAGTATCTGTTGCCCTGTATCGATAATTTGTTTAACCAGTTGAGAGGAGATGCCTTCTTGTTAAAGATAGATGTGAGATCGAGATACCATCAACTACGAATTAGGGAGTAGAATGTGTCGAAGACTACTTTCTTGAACAAATATGGGTCCTATGAGTTCAGAGTCATGCCGTTTGGCTTGACATATGCTCCAGCATTATTCATGAACTTGATTAACAGGGTGTTCAGAGAGTTCTTAGATCATTTTGTCATCGTCTTCATAGATGACATACTGATTTACTCACAAACTGAGGATCATGTCGATCACTTGAGATGGGTTGTTACAACTCTACAAGAGCATCAACTGTATACCATGTATGAAAAGTGCGGATTTTGGTTATGGGAGGTACAGTATCTGGGGCACGTTGTGTCAGAATTGGGGATATCAGTGGACTCGAGCAAAGTGTTAGAAGTGAGGGAGTGGGGAGAACCCATAACACTGATAGAGATGCATAGCTTCTTGTGGTTAGAAGGATATTATAAGTAATTCATCAGGGGGTTCTCGAAGATTGCGGGCCCATTGAAAAATTTAACGCACAAAGGGGTGACGTTCAATTGGGACGATGCTTGCTAGTTAGCTTTCGACGAGCTAAAGGATATGTTGACGTCAGCACCAGTTCTTGATTTACCTAGGCCAAGAGTGGAGTACTTGGTGTACACTGACGCCTCTCTACAAGGACATAGTGGAGTACTTCAGCAGGAGGAACAGGCTATAGCTTATATCTCCCGCAAGCTTAAGCCTCACTAGAGGAATTACTCGACCCATGACTTGGAGTTAGAAATAGTCGTGTTTGCCCTACGAATTTGGAGACACTACTTGTTGGGGGAGAAATTTTGCCTCTTCACAGACCACAAGTCACTGCAATACTTGTTCACTTAGCGGGAGTTGAACATGCATCATCACAGGTGGCTAGAGTTTGTGAAAGATTACCAGTTTAACATACAGTACCACTTGGGGAAGGCCAATGTAGTTGCTGATGGGCTGAGCCGTAGGCCAGTAGGTGAGGTGGCATAAGTGTGGAAGGCGAGGTGGAAAGAATTAGGACATCAGGAGGCAGTGGCTCGATCCTTTATGCATGTTATGACAGTCACTCCACAGATTGATACGAGAGTGATCCAGGCCTAGGATGCTGATTCGTTTTCCCAGGATCAGATTGTACGACTCCTAGCGGAGGGCACATAGTCCTACTAAGTGAGCTCAGATAGGGGACTACAGTTTAATGGGAGATTAGTGGTCCCGAAAGGAGAGCATTTATGTCATACAGTGATGAGACAGTATGATGGATCCTGATTTGCGGTGCATCCTGGAGGGGATAAAATGTAGCAGGATATGAGGCCACAATACTGGCGCAGTGGGATAAATAAGGACATTACAGAGTTCATGTCCGTGTCTGATAGAGATAAGACTTTTGTATCTCACTTTTGGGAGAGATTTCAGGAGGCTATGGGTACTGAACTGCGGTTGAGTATGTCTTATCACACACAGACAAATGGGCAGACTGAGCATACTAATCTGATGCTGGAGGATATGTTGCTCATGTCTGTCCTTGATTTTGGAGGGAGTTGGGAGCCGTATCTTCCATTGGTGGAATTCACTTCTAATAAATCCTATCAGTTTACGATCGGCATGGACCCATTCGATGCATTGTATGACAGACCTTGTTGTTCTCCTAATTTTTGGATAGAGGTGGGGGAAAATAAGTAACTCGGGCTAGAGGTAATTAAGGAAGCTTCAGCCAGGGTTGAGATGATCAGGAACCGTATTCGGGTAGCCCAGGACAGGCAAAAAAGCTACACCGACACAAAGAGGTTCTTGAGGGAGTTCAAGGTGGGGGATCAAGTATTGTTGTGGGTGTCTCCTATGAAAGGGGTGATGAGGTTCGAGGAAAAGGGAAAATTGGCTCCGAGATACATAGGACCATTTCCCTTTATTGACAGGATCGGACCGGTGGCATACAAACTTGGGTTTCCAAAACACTTGCACCGTATTCACGATGTGTTCGATATCTCATCATTGAGGCAACTTCTTAGGGATGAGTTATCCCACACCCACATCGCGATTGAGAAGATTTATTTACATCCCAATAGTTAATATGAGCAGAGGCTTGTGTCTATCCTAGACCATAGCGAGAGGGCATTGTGGTCAAAGGTAGTTCCACTGGTGAGGGTTCAGTGGGAGGATCATAACGTAGAGGAGTCTACCTGGGAGCGAGAGGAGGATATGCGCGAGAAATATCCAGACTTATTCCTGCCAGGTATGGTTTACTTTTTGAATTTCATGGAGTTATTCCGTTATTAGGGGGAAGTATGTAATACCCCGCATTTTTTGTGAGATTAATTATTATTGTTGGGTTAATTAAATTAAAACAGTCGAGGAATTTAATTGTTAATTAATTCGAATTTAAAATAATTATTAACTAGTGTGCTAAGGGTTAATAATTATTGATGGAAATTATTGAATATTACTGTGTAACATGTAATATGGAATTATGCAATTTGATAAATTATTGAGAGTGAGAAATATGACAATTGGTAATTTAAGCCAGACACGCGTGTGAGTCGTGTCGGAACTAATTAATGGGAATAAAAAGAGAATTTATTTTTGTTAACTCGTATGTCCATTTCAAGTGCACCGTTGAGTCTGAAAGGGTTGAGATAGTAAAAATAATGTACCCGAAAGTTTAGTGTGGGTCCCTGGGCAATCTTAGGCCTAACTAGCATCCCAGGAGGGCGTTTGGGTAAATTTCAATTTTTGGGGCTCATTTATGGACGAAAATTAGAGTGGTTTAATATCCCTGACGTATCTCTAGTTAGAGTTTTATCTGTAAAAGAAAAGAGAGAGTTCCAGAGGAAAGAGAAGAAGAGGTTCCTATGAGTTGCAAGGCCAAACCTAGTTATCGTTCACCAAAAACATCATCAACGCGTAGATCGGAAAGAGTAGAACACGTCTATACCAATTTCAAGCGACAAATAATACTTGTATAATTAGGCAAGTGTTTATTACTCACTTTCCTTTAGCAATTCTCATGTTCATGTTTGTATAGAAATGAAACACTTATGTATTGTTAATAAAAGTGATGACAATTGGAGATTTGATATACATGAATTGAATCTGAGATTTATTTTGGTTGAACCATTTATGTATGTAGATTAGAAATCAAGTATAGATGATTTTTTGTGATGAACAAATATGAAAATTTATGTTCTTTGATGATAATTTGAAGAACTAGGGTTTTATTAAATTTATTTGGGGATTCCAGATTACATTTATGATTATAAATAAATTAATGATGTTATATTAGTGGAAATCACACATACATGATAGGAAATTGATTTAGTATGATTGATCAGTGATTGGGGAATGATTCTTAGATCTTATAGTTGTTAAATTGGTGAAGATAATGTTTTTGGGTTAATCTGCATCGAAAAGGATAGTGGTCCGAACCGCCTTTCATAAAGGTCCGGACCGTTTTTCTGAAAAAAGGTTCGTATCATCTGATTTAAAAATATCCGGATCATTTTTTTTAAAAAGTGTATGGATCGCTTTCCAAGTGGGTTCGGACTGCCTTGCAAATTTTTCGAGAATTGATTTGTGGACCCTTAAGACACCTTCGGGACTTGTAGATGTAGGAATCCTAATGTAGTACACTCAGGTTTGAAATGATGTTATATTAAGACAAGTTTGACTTAATACTTGGGCATAAGTGAGATGCATGACCGTTAGAAGTTTAGGAGGAGGATCATGATCATAATTATTAACACGTTGAGAGTATTAAGTGAAACTAATACTGCAAATAAGATAAGATACTTAATTGAGTGAATACCTAGAGCATATAATAGATTGAGTGTATGCCTATGTATTTATTTATTATGTGTATAACATACCTACCTTGTTTGCTATCGGGCGGAGGTTTCACGCAGTGGACATTCTTATCCTAGGTGACCCGATAGGGGGATATTGACTTGTACCCAGAGCATATGAACTTGGATAGGTGATATCTATTACATAGGATAGTTTTGACGGTTTAATGGAAGCGTAGGTATGTGCGTGACCCATTTAACTCGTGAGTATGCTTGCCTCAATTATTTGTGTTGTGAGATTTACGGTTCGTGAGAGATGCCGAACCAATTGTCCTTAAAATTTTCAACATGAATTCAACATGGTCATTTTAGGAACGAATCTATCGGGTAGGGACCTTCAAATTCTCTTTACTTCTCAATCATCCGGTATATTTTCTCCCAAATTAAAAGATGAATTTACAATATCGAAAAGTCTAGAATAAAGTTCATCAAAAGTTTAATTTTCAATAATTTTTATGGTCTTGAATTGAGTGGTGAGGTTGTGGAGTTTCGAAGATTTTAGGACACTAGTTCCCTCATGAGTGAGTTCCAAAATATCCCAAGCTTCTTTAGCGGTTTCACACGTCATGATAAGTCGGAATTCATCTGGTGTGACTGTAATAAACAAAGCATTCAAGCCTAAGGAATAAAAATTGGCTAGTTTAAGTTCATTATTAGTCCATCTCTCTACGAGTTCGGGGACACATTCATTTTCTACTAAGAATGTAGGTGGGGACCACTCGATGACAACATATAACCAAACCGTCTCATCTATGGACTTTAGTGTTGATTTCATACGCGCTTTCCAGTACAATTAATCAGAACCATCAAAAACTGGAAATTTCAAAAATGAGGAAATTTTTTTTTTAAACAAAAAAGGACCTAAACGCAATAACTTAGCGCTTCTAGCTCTGATACCACTTTGTAAAGTGCGGAAGCCCCCATATTTAAAATTCTTAAAATAAATGAGATGGTTTAATTAAATTCCCAACTAAAATTTCAATTCAAATTTAAAACAAAAAAAAAAACTTCAAATTTTAATTTCTTCCAAATAAAAAATAAACTAAACTATAAGTGAAATGAAAACTGCTCAAACATTAATTTTCACTTAAACAAAATTAATTCAACCCAAGTCCTAAAATTTGCCAAACAATAATTAATTCATTTTTCAATATAGGCCAAAATAAATAAACACAAACTTTATCGAACTAAATTGTGCCGACTTGAATTAAATTAATTTAAATTCACCCAAACATATTTTAGCACCAAATTAATGCAAGATTGCAAATTAGACCCAATTTTATTTTTTAATTTAAGAATGCATTCTAGGTGAGTTAAACAAGATAAAAGAAACAATCTCACTACACGGCGATGTACAAGGAAAACCTAAATGGGAAAAACCTCGGACGGACCTGGCCTAACAAATCCACTATATACAGTTTTAAAATTACAAGACAAAAGACTTACAACACTCGACTTGACTCTCTTCAATCCCCAATGCTTCTTCTTATAAATACCTCTGTCTAGTGGATAAACACAATGTCCATTGCAGTCTTGGAGTCCACCAATGGAGGCACAACCCTCCGTCAACTATACATGGTGCCTTTCACCATGTCAGAAAGCCGCACCACAAACATCTTCTCCTTTATGGGTACAGAATGAACCCAAACTTCTCTTCTTGTCGATGTAGAGAAAACCCGGTGCCAAACAAACACTCCAAGAAAAATATATATATGTATGAACTTGGAAGTAAACAAACTATGAGTTTATATCTCTTTTGGAAGAAATCAATCGATAAAATCAACACAAAAAGAGGACGTTTGGTTAGAATTATGGAAACGTCCTATGAAAAACTATTGCCCCGAAGTCATTAAAACTGGTAAAAGTAGTGGGGACAAGAAGTGGGAAAAATCAGAGGGAAAAAGTAAAACTTCGCAAAACCTGACGCATTCTCGTTCGAATGACTTTAAGGGGCAAAACTCGTTTGATATTTCATTCGAACGAGTTCATTTGAACGATTTCATTCGAACGAGTTTCTAACAACAATTCATTGAAAGATTGCTTAAACACGTTACAACACTCGTTTGATTTCTCGTTCGAACGACAATCACGTTTGAACGACAATTGGAACGAAAATTCAAAAAAATTTGTTTTTCATTTTTAAGCCCAAAAACTTTTGGAAAAAGTTCTAAAGATATTTTCTGAAAATAAAAATTAATAGGAAGTATTTATGAAATACACCCAACAAAATTTCCATGCTCATATATATATATATATATATATATAGCATTTATACCTTTATAGCCTTGGAATCCAATTATTGTGACGTAGAAAACATGGCACTAAACTGAGCAAGGATGAAACTATAAACCTGGGATACTACGTCTTCAACTTCTTCAAACATCATAGGCTTGACAGGAGTAAACTTCTATCCTATTACTCAAATGGTTTTGTACAGAATTAAGCCAATACTACATATGGACTCAATTGGAAATTTGTGTCCTTACATTATCTAATTTGCTTGTGAAAAGGACGCCAACTTCTTAATATATGCTCTGATACCACTTGTTACAACATAGGTTCCAAAAAAACACCAATTTTTAAGTTCTAACAGGTTAGTTCATCGAATATTTCTAATTTTAATTTTCTTTTAAAAATTAAATTATCTTCTTCTGAACCACAACTTCAATTAGAGTTCAAATATACACAAAAGCAAATTAAAACATGCTGAATTCAAGATTAACATGAATTTTTCCAAATTCATAATTCAAACTTGAATTAAAGTAAACTAAAACTACCCAATTCAGTTAAACGCTAAACAAATATTTTTGGTTAAAATAAATTTTATCTTTGTAGACATTGCATTGTAGGACCCCCTAAGTCTCTCCTTAGGTCCCTATCACCTCCCCAATTTATTAGAAACCCTATATCATACTTCAAGTACCGATCTAGAGTCCATCGGGTGCTCCTGGGACCGTTTAACTCAAGTCAACTCTAACGCCAGTGGCAAAGCTTAATGACTCTTTAAAGGTCTCTGAATCCCCTATCCAACGGTCCACTCCATGCACGAAATAGCATAACCGTTCAAACAAATGATCCTTTTACCCTCGAAAACTGATTCAAAGTCCACCAGGCACTTCAGGGCTCCATTTGACCAAGGTTAACTCTTTATCTCGAATGCGACTGAATGAATCTTTGAAGGGAACTAAATACCCTTTTCAAAGGTCCACCCCATGCGCGAATCAGCCTTACAGTATGGACGAACGACCAGTTTTACTCCGAAAGGTCACCAGATGCTTTCGAGCCCCGTTTGACCAAAGTAATCACTCTGAACTGAGAAAAGGTCTTTGGAACTTTAAATTAGATCACATAACATTCCCAATGGTCTACCTCGTGCGCGATTCTGACTTACGGTTTGGACGAACGATCCATTATCGTCCGACAATATTCCGTCAAAAGGACCGACGGGCCCTTCCGAGCCTCATTTGACCAGAAGTAAACTCCCGAACCTGAGAGTGGACTGATACGATGCAAATATTACGTATTTCATCTCTCGAACCTCCACATTTTATCCCCCTCGGGTATCTTATTCCCTATATTTATGCTCATTGACCAAACAACCTCGGATTTCTACGTTAACATGTTTTGCAGGGGTTAATTGAGCTTTTATAGGTATTTGGATGCTAAGTGTGAACTTCGGACGCATTCCGTGCGATTTTCGTACGTGATCGCATGTTCATGTGCATTTTAGTCTTTTCACAGCTTGGGCACCTAGCCCATCATCTTCATGGAAGTTTTAGCCCTCCTCGCAATCTTCATATGGCCTCGAACGGTGCACGACTCCAATTCAGAACGAAGAAGTTACGGAGATTTCAGCGAAAGGAAATGCAAACAAGCCAAAGCAGCATGGAGCTTAGCTCATACCTTCTTGATCGATCGATCGATCAAAGGGATCAATCGATCGATCCCTTAGTTTTTTCCAAATCATGGGAGACAATGGGCATGATATTTTAGCATCGATCGATTGAGACCAAGGGATCCATCGATCGATCCCCTATTTTTTGAGATATTTTGGCCTTTTCTTTTCTTTTCTCTTTTCTTTTATAATTTTATTCCTTTTACTATATAATGGATTTTTGATGTAAAAATAGGGATAATTCGTTTTAGGTAGGATAGGTTAGGGTTTTGGAGGTTTGAGATCTCATTTCTTCATTTCTTCTGGGATTGACACCCATTTGGGATTGTAATTTGTGCTACCATCTTCCATCTCAATTAATATAGTGTGTATTTACTTTATTCTTGATTTCTAGTTAATTTACATGCTTTATAATTTAGGTTTCATGCTTTGATTTACTTGCTTTCTAGTGTAGATTTATCGCGTTTCTTTACAGGTTTCATTTACCACATTTTTATCATGCATTCTAGCTAATTTAAATTAGGTTGTGTTTGAATGGAACTCACTCGAGTTGACGCATTGTTTTGCTTTGGTGGTGGTGTTTATGGGTCTATTTTGGGTGCTTTTTTCGAGTTATTGCACCTAGGATATTTGACAGGGCATATCATGTATGTCCCGTGCTTATGACCGTGCGTGCGCAATTTTTGGGGCATTTGTTGACGCCAAAATCTTATTAGGCTTTTATGAGGATTTAGGGGCGTGACAATCCTTGGTTCAATTAACTGTCGAAACGAGACGCATTCTAAATAACTCGTCGACCCATGTATCCATTTTATACAAATTAAATCGGGTGAGGGTTATTCGACGCAACCTATAGTTTTACTTTCTTTGTTAATCTAGTTTCAATACACTCTCCTAGATTAATCTTTCCCTTTTATGCATCTTTTCGTTTTTAGTTTGTAATCACCTTTTACACTTTTATTTTGGAGCACTAAATCATATAACTTATAGCAACTCATCTCAGTGAATATTTTTTATACCCGACTTACCGCTATACTCACCCATTGAGTGTAGTCGTAATTTAGGTTTTTATATTGAGGAGGTGAAGAGAAAAGAACGATCAGCGTTTAACACGCGCTACTTTTCGCCCTCGATCAAAATGGCTCCGTTGCAGGGGACTTGTTTGTTTTGGACTTTATTTGATTTAGTATTTCATAGTATTTTCTTTCTATTTGTATTATTTGCTAATCTTTTTGCAGGACTTTCACATTTGAGCACTTAGAAATGCTCGAATTTTTCCCGCGTGCACCTACTTTATGGAATTTGCCACTTTGACCGATTTTGGGGGTAAGCATGTCTTATTCCAATTCTTTCTGTAATCATTGTTATAATTCTCAAAATTCTCGTAATCCTTTGACTTTCCGTCAATACTTAGAATCCCAAAGAATTTCAGATTCAAACATGACTTTCGACGAGTATAACGAAAGTCAAAACTTGGGTTATTGGAATTTTAATGATGATGATATTGATTTTGGGCCTTTACCTCCTTATAATAGAAAATTTGAAACTAATTCGAATAGTTTTCAAAATTCCTATAATAATGAGTTTTAGTTTTAAGTCCGATGGTAATTTTCAAAGTTCCCATTTTCATGGATCCGCACCTCTTCCTATGATATTCGGTGAGGGTTTACGTATGTATGAGAATGATAAATTTTAAACTAGTATCGAGAATAAAATCATTTGTGGGAACATAAATTGGATTTATTATTTGAATCCGACGACGATTTTGCTTCCAAGAGTTTCAAATTCGAAGAATGTTTTGAACCAAATGAGGACTTTGTGCCTACCTTGGAACAAACCATTCTTGACTTTTCCCATCTTGTAATATATATTGAAAGTTGTAATAATCCACTTAAAATAATAATGGGTGGCCAACCCTATACTACATTAAATCAGGAATCTCAGATGGCTCAGTCTCAACATCAACTGACAATACTAAAATAAATAAGGCTAACTACCCAAAACTATTAAAAACGGATGACAAAATAAAGATAAGATGACACGAACAACAACCCAACCATATAAATATCTAGAAAAGGTAAAACATACACAAGTGCAGTAATAAAAGAAGTTCTAGAATTAAAATAAAATGAGCACACAAAAGGTAATATACCTGAATAAGCTATCGGGTCACAGATAGTACAACATCCATAAGGAAGAAATATGAACAGCTATAAATGACTCTTCGGTATAAACCCGATGTACAAAATGAATCCTATCTAGATTCACAATGAAATAGGAAGCGACAACAATCTAAATCCCCTAACAGTCCGCACTTGTTACGGCTCCCACAACTCTAGATAGAAGGGCATCCGACATCTATGAGGTAGGACACCTGCAGTAATATATACATATAGCAAGAGAGAAATTTAAACGGGTCAGAGCCCGAGGTGTAAAAATGTTTAGCAACTGTGTTAATCGTGCTAATAAATATCAATGCTTTATTTCATAATTAAAGTGGAATCACACCCTCGTGAAACCCCAACTCACCTCTCATCTAACATCACGCACCTATTCGCGTCTTGGAATATTAATTAAGTTACCCCACCCATAAGGACAACCTACCTTACAATAGACACTGCCTAAACCTGCGAGACGACCATTCTAACATAACCCAAGAATCCTTCCCATTCTAATCACACTTGAATATTTTTACACATATATGCCATACTAGGCTTTATTGATTCCAATTAATAGACTTAAACAGTTATCAGTATTATTAATTCACATATTAACATTAATCATTAATTTAAGAGTCTATTCTCTAAATAACATGCACAATTTAATAAGGACAAAACTTCTCTCTACTCTCAACATTGCACGGCATTTCGTGTGTGGGGCGTCTCGCAAAGAGAAATCCAACTAAGGAATCCCCCCGATACACTACTCCTTGATAATGTCGATCATAGGGATCCATTATGTCAGCCACACAAATCTACTACTACAACTACATACAAGTACAAAGGACAAAACTTCTCTCTACTCTCAACATTGCACTGCGTTTCAGCGTGGGGCGTCTCGCAAATCCAAATAAGGAACCCCCTCGATATACTACTCCTTGACAATGTCGATTGTAGGGATCCATTTTGTCATCTACACAATTACTACTATAATCTAGATTACTATTTGAGAACAACCTAAAAGTCTCCCTTAATATCCTTGGGTTTATATAACCGAAATGTTCCTTAAGTGCAATACATCAACCCCCAACAATCTAGTAAACCATAATCACCCAAGATGTACACCATAGAAATTTCATATCCTTTTCACCTATAGGATACAATAAATATGTATATATATTTACTCTAAACATGTATAAGTACTACCATTAATTCTCATAGAAACGTGTACATAACACATATAATGTACAATGGCCATACACATAATATAACCGGCTATAGAATGCCAATATACTGCACCATGCTATCATCTTCTAGGGCATCACTCACATTCCATCCCGGGGACCACCGGTGGGACTAAATATCACCCACTTCGTGGTCAAAACCAAATCACAACGCGTGGGAAGCATTCATAGTTCCTAACCTGCAATGAGATGAAACATACCCACCACGTATCATCCCAAAAAAATGTATATCACATAATAACACAATGGACGCTATGACCTGGGGAATATCCACATTCTGATCCTCGAGCCAGGGTGCTCACCCTCATTGCACAACTTCCTAATGATAGCATGTGCGGGGTATGCTTCACAATACAAGTATATATATCATTCACATACACAATATATACATCAATATGATTACATCATATACGGTTTACATATTCACAACATGAGTACATATATATATACACATCCATACCTATTGATATACCCATATGTACCCTCGGCCAGTCCAAGGGTGCCCTGCCCCTCGTCAGACTCAGACGACCCTCCAACAGGATGACCCCCCATCAGGCACATACGACCCTCGAGGGGGACGATCCCTCATCAGGCACAGACGACTCTGTAGGGGGCCGACCCCTCGTCAGACTCAGACGACCCTCCGAGGGGACGAACCCTCATCAGGCCCAGACGACCCTCTAAGGGGCCGACCCCTCCTCAGACTCAGACGACCCTACGAGGGGACGACCCCTCAGCAGGACCAGACGACTCTCCAAGGGGCCGAACCCTGCTTAGACTCAGACGACCCTCTGAGGGGACGACAGTATGAGGCCTAAATTGGGTCAGACTCGCTATGAGAAGGAACTTTCCCTTTGCCTCATATCATAGGCCGAGGGTGAAATCATCACATCGCGTGGCTTGGGAAACGCGTGGAATAGTGCGCGTGAGGCTCACAGGGCATGTGGAAGACCGTTATAACAATATCACCCCCTCACGTGAGGGAATATTATGTCATCATTAATCACAGGTGGCATGGACATGTGTCATCAGGGGATTGTCTAGATCATCATTCACATGCACCATGCATGCTTGGGGGGTACACTACACCCCCCAAGACCTATATATACTTGTCACCTTCAATCCTAGAGGGGGATCGATAATTGAAAACCCTAGCTAAAACTCTGCTTGTATACATAGTAGACAGAGAAAGTGAGCTCATGTGCATTGTATCCAAGGCCATTAGTGCCCATACTTAGTGGATCATACACTCACAGTGGATGTAGGACAAATTGGCTGAACCACTATACATCATTGTCTTATTCCTCTTATACTCACCCCCTTCTATACACTTATACACTTACATCTATATGGCTGCCATGGCTACTATTGTTTGAGCTCATCATCACTTATCTGGTGGTGTTGAATCCTAGCATCATCAGTTTGGTGCCATATGTGGGAACGAGAAGACATTTTTTCCTTTGTACAGCTTGACCTCACTGGGAACTCTGGTGGTGAACCAGTTCTCCCCCTGAGAGGAGATGTTTCACCATTGAAAGAGACCCACTAAGGTTCTCAAGCTCACCAGCCTTTTTTCCGATTTAGCTTTTCATAGCTCAAACACATGGCACCGGAGATGCCAACACCACCACTCCCTCCACTGTATAGTGGAGTAGGACCCAGTTCCAATCAGCCACCACCTCAGTCTGAGATGGATGATGTGGCGATTGCCTTAAAGTCTTTGGCAGCAAGTCAGCGGATCATGCAGGAGGAGTTCATAGCTCTAAGCCAGAACATACTAAGACCACCAGAGGTATCACCTGAGATGATTACTCCGGCAGTGGCTCCAGGGCAGCATGAGGCCACGGACCACCCTAGGCACCACGCAAAGATCTGCCACCCCCTCAGCAGCGAAGGGATGTTACTGACCCCCGGCGTCTATGCCTGGGGAGGCAAGGAAACCTTTGCCCTGAGGACAGGTATGATGATCTGGAGGGGGAGGAGGTACCCATAGAATTCTGGGACCGTATGAGGTCTCCAAAAATACTGTACGACCTCTCCAGGACAGCAGAGGAAAGATTTGAAGGAAAAATCCTAACGATCACCCGAGAGGATCTGCTTTTGACCGCTTGAGAAGGGGGTCGGCCTTTCAGAGGCTGGGCCCAGTAAATGACCTGCGGGAAAAATTATCCTGAACAAGGAGTGCTGCAAGGTCCAAAAGGGAGGCGGCAGATGGCCGACCCCATGGGGGCTGACCCAAAGGATGGGACGACGGCGAGGGGGAAGTAAATAACTGACACAAGCCTGCCACAACAGAACCCTCTGTCCACCTCAAAGAGGCGGCAGGGGATAACATCTGCAAAGTCGACCCTACAAGGACATGGAATGACTCGATCCAGCAACTGGAGGATAAGATTGGTGATATACTTAAGAGTCGGGACCCTTTTCAGAGAGGATACTCCATAGGCTCACCCTTTGTGGCGCAGATAGTCAATTTCCCTACGCCATCAAAGTTCAAACCACCTATAGTCACCTCAAGATATGACGGGAGTACCAACCCTGTCCACCATATTGAGATGTACCAATCAGTGGTAGACATATACTCTATCTCAGATAAGATGAGGTGTCGTGACTTCTCTGGTACTCTGATTGGTGCTGTACATGTCTGGTATATGTCTCTTCCAAAAAACTCCATTGAAAACTTTAAGCAGTTGGCAGAGCAGTTCATCCACAACTTTTTCTTTGGGGTGAGTCCACAGAAGAAGACCACACACCTGATCTATGTTAAGCAGAGGAAGAATGAAACTCTAAGAGACTACATAGCCAGATTCAACAAAGAAAAGTTAGAGGTTGAAGACTATGAGGAGAGCATAGCAATAACCGTCCTCATTGGAGGACTCCAGAAGGGGAAGCTGCTATGGAAGCTTACTGAAGACCCTCCGAGGATGATGGATGAATTCATGTCGACAGTAGGGAAGGTGATGAATGCCGAAGAGGAGTTGGCCGTAAAATACGAAGATGAAAAAGGAGGCACTAGTGGGGGTAAGTACCATAAGAAGAATAAAGAGGGTAAGAAGAGGTCTACGGATGATAAGTTCGCTGATTACACCCCTCTAATGGTCAGCTGTGAACATATTCTCAATGAGATAAAATGTGAACGGTCTCTGAAGTGGCCTGAGAAGTTGAGGGAAGCCCCGAATAAGAGGAATAAAAGCCTGTGGTGCGAATTTCACCAAGACCATGGCCACGTGTTAGACAAATACTTTGCTCTGAAAGATGAGATTGAAAAAATGTTAAAGGAAGGGAAGCTAAGGAAGTACGTTGATAAAAGTTCCTTTAAGAGGGGACAAAGGGACGACCCCAGGAAAAAGCGAGGTGATGCATGCCGAGAAGACCCTCCAAAAATAGGGGATGACCCTTCTGATGATGAGGACGACCCTGACCTCCCTCCAAGAGACGACCATGGCCCTATAAAAAGACTTAATATGATCTCTCTCTGCGTGGGAATGATCTTCGAAGGACTGGTAGGAGCAGGGTCAGAGGTCGCAGATAGGAAAGCCCGCGTGACTGAAGCCAAGGTAGTGACGAAGACAGTACACTCAACCTCTTTGGAGGCAAAGTCAGAAAAGAGGAAGAAGATCGATATGGATACTTTGAATGTGGGGTTCTCAAGAATGGACTTCAAAGGCCTCTTAGCCCCACATGATGACCCTCTCATCATCACTACCATAATACATGGATGTGAGGTGCCTAGGATCTTGGTAGATGGGGGTAGCTCTGAAGATTTAATGTTTTGGACGTGCTTCAAAGCCTTGGGTCTCAGCTGTGCTAGACTCATCCCATACCATCACCCATTGATTGGGTTCAGTGGAGAAAAGGTTCATCCCCTTGGAGTGTATGAGGACGATGTCAGGATGGGGGATAAGTGGCCGAGATGGCTTAGCAAGAAGGTCAGCTTCTTAGTGATGGATGAACATGTATTCTCGGTGTATAATATTATACTGGGGCGGGTAGCCCTCAAAGGGTTCGAAGTTGTGCCATCAACGGTCCATCAAATGATTAAATTTCCAACCTATTACGGGGTGGGGGAAGTTCAGGGAGACCAGACGATAGCACGGAAATTTTATTACAACTCCGCTGAAGAAAGAGAGGCACACAAGAAGGCTACAACCACTTACAATATTGATACCCTAGACCCCAGAGACGAGACGAAGCTGAAGAAAGGAGAGGCAGCAAAAGAGGTAGAATCCATCATCCTCAATGCAGATGACCCAGAAAAAATAGTCGAAGTCGGTAAGTCTCTGAAGCCAAATATCAAAGAAGACCTCATTAAACTGTTGAGGAGAAGATAGAGAGTCTTTGCATGGAGTCATGCAGATATGCCGGGGATCGACCCTGAAATAATGTGCCACAAGCTCAACATGGTAGAGGGTGCAAAGACGGTAAAGCAGAAGAGGAGAATTTACTCTAGAAAAAAGTATGAGGTCATAAGGGATGAGGCCAAAAAATTAAAAGATGCTGAGTTTATCAGAGAGGTCATCTACCCTGAGTGGCTGTCCAATGCAATCATTGTCCCAAAGGGCAATGGGAAGTGGAGAATGTGTGTGGACTTCACCAACCTCAATAAGGATTGTTCCAAAGATAGCTTCCGTATTCCCCTCATTGACCAGTTAGTAGACGCTACCATAAGCCATGAGCTCATGAGCTTCATGGATGCCTATTCAGGGTACAACCAGATCTTCATGGACCCTAAAGACTCAGAGAAAATAGCCTTCATTACCGACAAGGTGACATACTGTTATAGGGTCATGCCCTTTAGCTTGAAGAATGTAGCGGTAACGTATCAACGCCTTGTAAATAAAATGTTTGGAGACCAAATTGGGAAGTCTATGGAGGTCTATGTAGATGACATGCTGACTAAGAGTCTAAAGGCAGAGGATCATGTGGCCAATGTTGAGAGGACCTTTAACATGGTGGACAAATATCGGATGAAGCTCAACCCGTCCAAGTGTGTCTTCGGGGTTGGAGCAGGGAAATTTTTGGGGTTTATCGTGAATCAAAGAGGCATTGAGGCCAACCCTGAGACAATAAAGGCCCTCCTAGAGATGAAGACCCCCAAGACCATTAAAGACATTCAGAGGATCACGGGACGAGTGGCTGCTTTGAATAGGTTCGTATCTAGAGCCACAGACAAGTGTTTTCCAATCTTTAAAATTCTCAAGAAGTCTTTCGAATGGAGTAAAGAGTGTGATAAGGCTTTCAAGGAGTTAAATTTATATCTAGGGTCTCCCTTGCTGTTGTCTCGACCAGTACAGGGCGAACAACTACATATGTACTTAGCTGTCTCAGAATCAGCCATCAGCGCAGCCATTGTGAGAGATGAAGACGGGGTATAGAAGTCTATGTATATCAACAGTAAGGCACTCCAGGGGGCAGAGCAAAGATACCCAAGGATGGAGAAGTTATCCTAAGCCTTGATCCATGCATCAAGAAAGATGAAGCCGTACTTCCAGTCCCATACAATAGTTATCCTCACTGACTCTCCTCTTAGGCAGGTCTTGCACAGGACAGAAAAATTAGGGACACTAATGGCCTGGGCTATAGAATTGGGGGAGTTTTATATTATGTATCAACCTAGGAAGTCCATTAAGGGGAAAGCATTGGCAGATTTCATGGCTGAATTTACTAGGGAAGATGATGAAGCTGAAAATGAGAGCATAGGAAGACGGATACCCTACAAGGCAAACTCACCGATGCACCTGCAAATAGGGCTGAGACCAGCATCGCTAGAAGAAAACTGGTCAAAAACGAAGAGGGAAGATATCTCTTTAGATAGGGGACCCTCACTGAGGGAAGTTTCTCTGAAGAGCAGACTGTGTGGAGCCTCTTTGTTGATGGGTCTTCCTGCGATACTGGAAGTGGGGCTGGACTGATAGTATCAGCACCCGATGGCATATACATCTAGTACGCCCTGAGGTTCAACTTCAAAGCCTCCAACAATGAATCCGAATATGAGGGCCTAATGGCAGGACTCTCTTCGCCAAGTCTCTTAGTGTCGGCCAGATTTTGGTCCATAGTGATTCAAGGCTAGTAGTAAATCAGATACTAGGAGCCTACGAGGCCAAAGACGAGCGGATGGCCAAGTACCTTGAAAAAGTGAGGACGCTATTTAAAACCTTCAGAGAAGTAAAATTGAAGAGGATACCTAGGCTCGACAATGGCCTCGGCGACTAGGACATATATCAAGAGGACAGTCCCAGTGGAAATTTAACTTCGACCAACTATTGAAGATATTGAGGGAAAACTTAGCACTTGCGTGAATATTTCTAAGGAAGCTTATTGGATGGACCCTTTGATCAGATACATTAAAGAGGGGGAGATGCCAGAAGCAAGGCAAGAAAGGAACAAGTTGAGATACATAGCTGCAAAGTTCACTGTCATTGGGGACACCTTGTACAGAAAGGGGTTTTTGCTCCCCTTGCTTAGGTGTGTGCACCCATCAGAAGTTCCATCCATTTGGGAAAATGTGCATGAAGGATCATGTTTAAGCCATATTGGAGGCAGGTCTTTCGCGAAGAGGATAGTAACCCAAGGGTACTGGTGGCCGACCTTGGGGAAAGATATTAGAGCATATGTAAAAAAGTGTGATAAATGTCAAAGATTTGCCACCATCCCACACCATCCCCATTAGCCTCTTACCTCCATTACATCCCCATGTCCATTTGCAGTGTGGGGGATTGACCTAGTAGGCCCCTTACCTAGGGCCATCAATAACTATCGGTTCCTCATCGTGGCCATTGACCGTTTTTGAAAATGGGTGGAGGTAGAGCCGATGGTCATGATTACCGAGCAGAAGACCTTCTAGTTCATCTGGAAAAATATTATATGCAGATATGGTCTCCCCAATACCCTCATCTCATATAACGGGACTCAATTTAAGAATACATCTCTAGAGAAGTATTGTGAAAGGGTAAGTATCAAACAATTATTCTCTACCCCAGGCCGACCTCAGGCTAATGGGAAAATGAAAGTTACAAACACGACGATCCTAGACGGGATCAAGAAGAGACTTGAAGAGGCAAAAGGAAGATGGGTTGAGGAGTTATATTATGTATTGTGGGCCTATAGGACAACGACAAAGAACTCTATCGGAGAAATCCCGTTCATGATGGCCTTTGGCTCGAAAGCCGTCATCCCCACTGAGATAGGGTTTCCTACTCTTAGGGTCCAAATGTATGACCCCCAGAGAAATATGGAAGATATGAGACTTGACATAGATCTGATTGAGGAAAGGAGGGAAGACGCCTAGATAAGTCAAGCTGCTTACCAGCATAGGACTGCAAGGTTTTACAACCAAAGGGTGAAGCAAAGGCCAATTGCATTGGAGGACTTAGTCCTCAAAAAGACTTGGCAAAAGCCCAACAAGCTCCATCCAAATTGGCATGGCCCGTATAGGGTCATCGATGAAGTTGTCCCTGGGACCTATAGACTAGAAAATCTAAAAGGGGAACCCTTTTACAAACCCTAGAATTCAGATCATTTGAAGAAATACTATCAGTAGTGTTGTAATGTCCTATCGGACCACAATTGTAATGGATGTTGCTCCAACAGAACACTTGGAATGATAATGAGAAATATCAGTGTTTCCCCTCATCTTGCGTTTGTTAGTTCTAGTAAGGTCAGGGTCATCTTTGGATAGCCACCCTCGGCTATAATGAGGGTCAATGGTGGAGACGACCCCACCTTTGCCCTCAAGAAAGACGAGGGAGGACTTAAAAACCATTAAGTTAGTAAAAACAACCCTCGACTATAATAAGGGTGAATGGTGGGGATCACCCCACCTTTGCCCTCAAGAAAGACGAGGGAGGACTTAAAAACCATTAACTTGGTAAAAACAAACCTCGGCTATAATAAGGGTCAATGGTGGGGATCACCCCACCTTTGCCTTCAAGAAAGACGAGGGAGGACTTAAAAACCATTAATTTGGTAAAAATAACCCTCGGCTATAATGAGGGTCAATGGTGGGGACGACCCCACCTTTGCCCTCAAGAAAGACGAGGTAGGACTTAAAAACCATTAACTTGGTAAAAACAACCCTCGGCTATAATAAGGGTCAATGGTGGGGACGACCCTACCTTTACCCTCAAGAAAGACGAGGGAGGACTTAAAAACCATTAATTTGGTAAAAATAACCCTCGGCTATAATGAGGGTCAATGGTGGGGACGACCCCTCATTCACCCTCAAGAAAGATGATCCAGGACACTTAAAAACCATTAATTTGGTAAAAATAACCCTCGTCTATAATGAGGGTCAATGGTGGGGACGACCCCACCTTTGCCCTCAAGAAAGACGAAGGAGGACTTAAAAACCATTAATTGGGTAAAAACAACCCTCGGCTGTAATAAGGGTCAATGGTGGGGACCACCCCATCTTTGCCCTCAAGAAAGACGAGGGAGGACTTAAAAACCATTAACTTGGTAAAAGCAACCCTCTGCTATAATAAGGGTCAATGGTGGGGACCACCCCACTTTTGCCCTCAAGAAAGACGAGGGAGGACTTAAAAACCATTAATTTGGTAAAAACAACCCTCGGCTATAATGAGGGTCAATGGTGGGGACCACCCCACCTTTTCCCTCAAGAAAGACGAGGGAGGACTTAAAAACCATTAACTAGGTAAAAACAACCCTCGGCTATAATAAGGTTCAATCGTGGGGACGACCCCACCTTTTCCCTCAAGAAAGACGAGGGAGGACTTAAAAACCATTAATTTGGTAAAAATAACCCTCGGTTATAATGAGGGTCAATGGTGGGGACGACCCCTCATTCACCCTCAAGAAAGATGAGGGAGGACACTTAAAAACCATTAATTTGGTAAAAACAACCCTCGGCTATAATGAGGGTCAATGGTGGGACGACCCCACTTTTTCCCTCAAGAAAGACGAGGGACGACTTAAAAACCATTAACTTGGTAAAAACAACCCTCGACTATAATGAGGGTCAATGGTTGAGACGACCCCACCTTTGCCCTCAAGAAAGACGAGGGAGAACTTAAAAACCATTAATTTGGTAAAAATAACCCTCGGCTATACTGAGGTTCAATGGTGGGGACGACCCCTCATTCACCCCCAAGAAAGACGAGGGAGGACTTAAAAACCATTAATTTGGTGTGAAACCACCCTCGGCTATAATGAGGGTCAAAGGCGGGGATGACCCCTCCTTTACCCTCAAGAAAGACGAGGGAGGGGGCTAGTGATATTGTTAATATAAAAAATTCACAATACAAATCACACAAGAAACGAATATGGAAGACAACAAGAGAGATGATATTGTAAATGAAGTATTACAAAATGATGTTTGTTCTACAGAAATAAGGTACAAAAATGGGGTACATAAAGAGGGTATTGGCTACAAACAGCCACCTTATTGAGCAGCATCAGAGGGCAGGGCCTCAACGTCGATAAGAGAGGTCTCCTCAACGACCAAGACGGCTGATCCTCAGACGTACCGATACCCTCGACGTGTACTTGGGACTCCACGTGGGCTAAGGCCTAAGCAATTAATGGGTCGTCCAATTGAACTGCTTCAAGAGAGGGACAGACTGAGGAGACGACATCACCAAAATTGAGGACGACCCACCGACAGGGCGTCCTGATCCCCCTCTCCAAGTATTCGAGGTCAAAGGCTTGAAACTCGTCTGAGAGTTTGTAGGCCTTCACAGCATCGGCCTCTGCCTTCTTCACGGCCTCAGATAGCTCAGTCTTGAATTGATCCCCCATGTTGATTAAGACCTCATATTTCTCTTTAATAAGCACGTCCTTGGCCTCAGCTCGTCCAGGACCCTTGCATGTTCAGCCCTTGCACTATTCAACTCGGCCCTGGCAGTCTTAAGTTCAATCTGTAGGTCATCCTCGTGCTGAATGGCCCTCTCGACTTCATGGAACTTCTATTGGGTCTCAGCCATCCACTTGGTAGTAGACGTAAAGTCACAAACAGACTGCATCAAAAATGAAACTCATTAAGAAGGTGTACCTAAGCCAGAGTGAAAAATTAGTGAAAAATTAACACTCGGTGAAATGAAGTAAGAAGGAGTACCAGAGCCAGAGTGTGCAGACCATAGTCATACACCTTAATCGGGGGCATCTTGGACAATAATTCATGTTCGGCAGCCGAGGGGGCAGAAAACATAGACGCCTTAGCCACCCTTAGGTTGGCAATCAGAGAAGATAGCTCAGGCTTTAAAAATTCTAAGTTTTAGGACCAGAAGGACCCCATACTGGAAGAGGAGGCGGTCCCCTCAGACGCCTCCACCCTTGCCCTCGTCCTAGAATCTGGCCGAGGGTCAACAGGGACTTCTGGCTCATTCCACTTTTTCCTATCGATGGTCGACTCGGCATGCGTCGGCCCCACGGTCTTTGACTTCCTCGAAGCTTGCTGAGCCTCCTTGCCTTTCTTCTTACCCAGGCTAGATAGTAAGCTCGGGGAAGTCATTTCCCAAAGATGGTCAGGGATACCTGCAGGAAGACCTGAAAAGAAGATGACACGTTAGAAAAATGCAGAGGCAAAGATGAAACACTTTGAAAAAAGTAAAGATTGAGAGAAAATAATAATAACTCACATAGCTCCTCCAGGGGGGCGACCATCAGACCAGCTTCTTTGAGGAACCGAGGGGTCATCAGATCTTCAAACTTTGTGAGTTCACCCCCTTCCCTCGTTCCCTTAGATACTCAACTAGGTCCTTCTCATCCATACTAAGCCCGGGGTCTGACCTAGCCTTCATCGAGGGGTTAGACCATCTCTTTGGAACCCTCAAACCATCGTCTAAAGTTTGAGCCTCGGGGGTAAATTCCCATTCTCTAGAGATGAAGAAAAATATCTTTTTCCAATCATGGGTGCAGGTTTGGGCCACGTGGAGAAGTTTTTTATCAGACTTCCTCGCCCCCTATGATAGTATCCAGGCTGCTTGGACGAGGAAGTGATATTGTAACAAGCCAAGAACAGATCGACTGAAGGCTCATCACTAAAGGCATTCTTCTATAAGGAGACATAGACAAGGATCATCCTCCAGGAGTTGGTAGGAAGTTGAGAGGGGGCAACACCGAGGGCTGACAAGATATTCACAATGGCAGGGTGCAGAGGGAATCTAACACCGACCTTAAACATCTATTTATACATTGCGATCTGTCCTTCTTCTCCCTTAAAGACACTCTCAGACTCAGAGGGGACCCTCATACTTATGTTGGGGGAACACCAAATGCATGCCTCCACAATAGGAGGTCACGATCCCTAACTGAGGAAATATAGGATGAGGCATTGGAGGTGTCAACTGGATCAGCATCTGAGTCCTCACCATCATCCTCAGTCCCCTCCCCCTCAGCCTCATCACATGTTAGAGGCCCCTGAGGGAAAGACATCTGGAAGGCGTGGGGGGATAAAGTCATCATAAGAATACCTCGAAAAGGACCACACCCTCGGCCTGTCGGCCTGGGCTAAGATCAGATGTTTCTCTCCTCCTAGAAGGGCCAGCACCTGTTGGTGACAATGCTCTCTCATCCATCTCTCCCTCGCAAGATTGACTCTCGGTTGGACAATAGGACGACCTACAAGACTCATATGGTGTTATTGTGACTAGAGGAATGGGAAAATGGGTCGTACCCAATCAAGGTCGGCCCCTCATCCTCTCTACTCCTCTTACTCTATTCGTCTTATCTCTACAAAGAACTTCTCTATCAAGGATGGAAACTCCTCAGCTAAACTATAAAGCCTCCTAAGAATTATGGGGGAGACCCTACACTTGGAGAAATTGGCTAACCTAGTTACAAAAAATATTGGCAGTTGACTAAGTTGGTCTTTTGGATTGAAACTAAGGAAAGTAAAAGTTTTAACCAAGAACACTCAAGAACTAGCCACCGAAGAAGAACGTCGAAATATATGAAATAGCCAAAGATAAATATAGTCCTACAGACCTAAGGCAGTCAAAGTGTTAAAAAGAAATGAAATGTAAAGAGGGCACTGGCTCAGAAGGATTAGCTAAGAAGGGATGGCGAGGCTTGATGCAGAAGTCACAGAAATGGCTACGGCTATGGTGCTGTAGAAAAATCTAGAGAGATATCCTGGGCGTGAAGAAGAAGAAGAAGAAGAAAGATAAACTTCAAAAAATCTGTTTAAATACCCTTGCTAATGAGTGGGCCCATTAACCAATGCAGAGCATAGCCCACGAGGAGGTCACCATTAGGGCGCAAAGTCGCAAGCAGTGTGCAGATGCCACGCCTAGAAAATTAGAACGACAATGGATAAAATTTTAACAGGTGTCATATCATCTTGACAGGTGTCATTCATCTAACTGACCATACACTCATCTCAGTGGAAACACTATCCCTCAGCAATCTCAACAACATCGATGGCTAAGGGCTGGGGTTGATTGATATACCCATATGTACCCTCAGTCAGTCCGAGGGTGCCCTGCCCCTCATCAGACTCAACCGACCCTCCGAGGGGATGACCCCTCATCAGACACAGACGACCCTCCATGGGGCTGACCCCTCATCAGGCCCAGTCGACCCTCTGAGGGGATGACCCCTCATCAGGTCCAGACGACCCTCTAGGGGGCCGACCCCTCCTCAGACTCCGACGACCCTACGAGAGGACGACCCCTCATCAGGCCCAGATGACCCTCCAGGGGGTCAAACCCTCCTCAGACTCAGATGACCCTCCGAGGGGATGATAGTACGAGGCCTAAATTGGGCCAGACTCGCTGTCAAAAGGAACTTTTCCCTCGTCCTCATATCATAGGCTGAGGGTGACATCATCACAGTGCGTGGCTTGGGAGACACGTGGAACAATACACGTGAGGCTCACAGGGCATGTGGAATACCTTTATAACAATATCACCCCCTCACGTGAGGGAATATTATGTCATCGTCAGTCACAAGTGGCATGGACAGGTGTCAGCAGGGTATTGGCTAGATCATCATTCACATGCACCATGCATGCTTGGGGGTACACTACACCCCCCAAGACCTATATATACTTGTCACCTTCAACCCTACAGGGAGATCGATAATTGAAAACCCTAGCTAAAACTCTGCTTGTATACACAGTAGAGAGAGAAAGTGAGCTTTTGTGCATTGTATCCAAGGCCATTAGTGCCCATACTTAGTAGATCACACACTCACAGTGGATGTAGGCCAAATTGGCTTAACCACTATACATCATTGTCTTATTCCTCTTATACTCACCCCCTTCTATACACTTATACGCTTACATCTCTATGGCTGCCATGGCTATTATTATTTGAGCTCATCATCACTTACCTGGTGGTGTTGAATCCTAGCATCATCACCTATATATATATATCATACCCTCTCTCATGCGTATGTATGAAATTTATAAACTCGGCTACGCGTGTATATAATCCTCTTTATACTAGCCGTCATCCCAAATGCATTTAATTTAATTCCTTATATAAATACGATCCCTCACTAGAAGCTTATTCATCCGTTATCCCTATGATATGAATAGTCTTCCAATATTCAACATTATGGTTATCACCCCAAAGTTTAATGTGTATAACAATAACTATACATTCCATCTATATCTGAAAGAACATCAACCCATGATACTTATCTCGATCATAGGTAATCACCTAATTAATAATCGATAAGCCTCAAGCTCAATCCTAAATTCATTTCATGATCCCATCAAGTATGGGAATCTCCATTATAAATCACACATAGGAATATATCCACTCTCCCGACCAACATTAAAACACAACATATTCTAATTGATAGTGCTATCCAATCGCTTCTGATTTCCGACTACGATTCAATTGTCCCTATGGACCCTTAATCTTAACACATTTATGATATATTCCTTAAATTCATCATCAATAAGGATACGCGACCACACTCTCTCTCCTTGGCCCCCAATCATAACTTAAATAGAATCTTATCGCTATTCGGATTCGATACACTCGTCGACCCATGATTTCACGTCACACCCTAACCACTCTCTCTCAAAGAGTCCTAAAATGTACGTCATACGTAAGCTCACTTTAACCTCAAATTAGCTCTCCCATCCCCAATGAGATTTTCCCACTACCTCGATACACAACTCAATGCATACATATATTTCCTAACTAATTCGATAAGTCCCCGCGATCATAACATGTGAGAGACCTTCAAATAAACTCCAAAACGTAACTCTCTCATCATATAAATAAGTTCCAAATTGAGAAACCCAATCGAAAAGGAAGAAAACCCATCCTAGAAAAGTTTCTCAAAATAGCCCTGTTTTCGAATCGATTCGCCCCAACTGCGAATCGATTCGGTCCAAAGGACCTGAGAGAATGTCCTATTCTGAATCGATTATCCTTGGGTACTAATTGATTTGGTCACACAGACCTGGGACTCTGTAACATTCCGAATCGATTCGGAAGGGGACCGAATCGATTCGACCTATTCAGTAGGCTACGAAATGGTTCTTTTCTTTTCAAAACCTAATCCTCTAGAAATCCCAAATTAACAATTTCTAACCATAAATTTATAACCCAAATATGTTTCCAACATCAAAACTCATCCTATGTTTTGCCTCATCAATTTATACCCCTTAAACCCATGTATAAACATCAATCTCAAGATTTAAACCACAAAATCTAGGTTTTGCTAAACATACCCAATATCCAATTATCTTGCCCACAAATTATGAAATAAACTACACAAATGAATTATTTAGCAAGATTACACACTTGCCTCGAACTTGTAGAGGTTGAATCATCCTCGAGATCGCGTTTGGGCCGGAAATCTCCAAGCTTTTCCTGCTCTCTCTTCTTTTCCTTTTCCTTTTTCTTTCCTTCTTTCTTTCTCTTTCTCTCTTTCTCTTAAATGAGAATGGCTTGATCCGTAAGAGTCTTAAACCTTTAAAACATAAGTCTCAGTTTTTAAATGTTAATAGACACTTTAAATGACTCATTTTCTCCAATTTGAGTTAAAAAGACTTAAAAATGTTTTAGAACGGAAATAAAACCCAATGATAGTCATTTTGATTATCTCGACCCATTCGGAATCAATGGCACATTCAGAATCATCATTCGAAATACTTTGTAACGTCCTCTATTTTAGGACTTCAATTTCCAAATTCTCCAATTTAAATAAATTTAATTTCTCCCAAAAATTTAATTTCTCAATCCCAAAGTCACGGGGTTTTACAAAAGTGAGGATGAAAATGACATAATATCTATTTGCAATGAAATCATTCCTTATTTGGCCCCCAGAGAAGAACATTTCATTGAAAATGATATTATTTCCTTCGAAACTCAATCTTAATGCAGTGATGATTCATCTCATGAGTTTGAATTTCCTTCACCCCCATTTTTAATTTATATTATCACACCCTCACAAGTACCTTATGATTCGGTTCCAAACTTTAATATTTTAAAGCTTTTTTGCCGATGAGGAGTACTTACTCGAGTCTACTTCCATGATCGCCTTCGTGTCTTCGTGTGCTCCTCTTCCCATTCCAATTTCAAAATTCGGCTTTTCTTGGTCCCCACATGTTCGGCTTTTCTTGGTCCCCACATGTTCTTGTCACCCATTTAATCCAAATCCCCCATCGTCCCTCCAAAACTTTTAATTGGCGATGATTCATTTCTTCCGCCTTACACATGCCTTTCGTTGTTCAAACGGAATCCTTATTTTTTGGAATGCATGCTCGTATGTGAGGGTACATCTATTATCCTCCAAAGTCAAATCATTTTTGCGATGGACCCTCAGCTATTTAGACTCCTAGTATACAGTTAGTGTGAAGCCTACAGAGTAGGTTGTATATAGTTATCTTTCTTTCTTTTTATTCTTTCTTTCCTTTTTATTTTAGTCTAGTGTAATTAGTTAACTTTTTGTTATTTGTTTTTGCTATTCTCGGTACTAACTTGTTTTGTAGATTCTTTGGACTTGTTCTTATTGGCATCGCTCCAGTTTTGGGTAATATCGCTCTTTTCCTCTCTTTGACTTTGTTCTTAATTTACATTGAGGACAATTTCAAGTTTTAATTAGGGGGTGTGGGATATTCTATCCATTTTTTTTTTCTAATTTCCATGTTTTTCTCACATGTTAGTTACTTAGTAGGCTTTTTTTAGAAAAATTAAAAAATCCAAAATGATTTTCTTTCTTTTTTCTCCTTTTTTTGGCATTTTGCCTTTGTTTCTATTGATAAATTTCAATAACAGCCCGATCCAATAGACAACCCAACGATGCCTATTCTCGATTTTAGAAGTTATTAGACTTTAGTCTTGATTATTGATATTAGGAATAACTTCATGAATTAAACTTTAATCCCATGAGCACATGCACTTTTCTTGTTCTATTTATTTGGTTTAAGATTTTTATAACTCAGTAATCTTTTGTTGCATTGTATATACTTACACCGAGTAAGCTTTGTACCTTTCGTCATTTATGAGTGTATACACTATTCTTTTCTCATTGAAAACGTTGAATTCGTCAGTAATCTCACTATTCTTTCATTTGACTATTCATTAATTGAGTTTATAATTGAAATGTGTTACTTGATCATGATTTTCATATATGATTTTGACTCGATAATTGCGTAAACTTTGTGAAATGATCATAGGCATTCTCTGTTATATCACCCATATTAGCCTTGACCTCACCATAAATATTTACCCTCGTTAACCCCTTTGAGCATAAATATAGCCTTTCATTTCATAACCCCATTCCCATAACCAACTCCAAATTGGATTTATAAACCATACATACGCTTTACATACCTTTGTTTGGAATATTTCTTGGGGTTGAATGATGTCGATTGCAATTTAGGCATATGAGAGTGAGAAAAGTAAAGAAAAGAAAGTAGTGAAAAAAGAAAAGAAAAAGAGAAACCAAAAAGCAAAAGAAACCAAAAGAAAAAAATGAGAAAAAGAAGAAAAGAAAAAGAAAGAGAAAGTTGCAAATGTTGTATATAGTTAGAATAAGCTTTGATTACTCTCCCAAATGATATATCTAATGCCTTTTTGGATTGTATTTTTCCAACTTTTTTTATTGCCCGCATTTTCCCATTATCCCGAGTTTTCATCCCGAACACTTTGAATCCGTACATACATTCCTTTGATTTCATACCCTAGCCAAACCTACATTATAACCCTATTAAAGTACTATGTGATCTTTAGTTTATGTAATTCAAAGGTTTAAATAGTTTTGATAATCTGTGAAAATGCATTTCGTCTCTTTTAGTGTGCGGTATCCTTTCATTGAGATTACAATTTTTCATTTTATATATAGCATTCTTCATTTGTGACTTATGTGCGTCCTAGTTTCAATTTACAATTACTCTCTATGCCCGCATGTTCCATGTGTTACCTCCCTATTTCGAGTGCATTCACATGATGAGTGTAATGCCCGTCAGGATTGGATGTATGCTTGCTTTAATATTTATCCGGTTTATATAAGTTTTTCGCCAAATCACACTTTGCATGTGCTCGCTCCCCCTCCCACATTTTAAGTTTTCAATTCATTGATGTGCATTCTATAATGTTAATGATTCGGAATTTTGTTTGAATCTGTTCAATGTGATAATAATGCGTATGAAATCTTCTTCGCTATTGTTACTTGTCGCATGTTGGTTTGGGCTTATTTTGAGAAAACCAATTGATGTTTGTGGGTATCATCCCTGAAAACCCTCACAAGACGACACTCGTGCACTAGCGTGACCATGGGGTTTAAGGGCTTATTGAATACGCTAAATGCAATCGAATTGCCAGCAAAAGTGTCCTTTTGTTTTTATACCATACTTTTGTACTGTCTCCTGCTTTTGGTTTTCTTATAGTTCTTGTTGCATCCTATTTCATTTCTAGGGACTAGCGATGTGTAAGTTAGGGGGTGTGATACGACGCAGATATTGCTTATTTCATCCCTCGAACCTGCGCATTTTAGCCCCCTCGAGTATCTTATTCCCTATATTTATGCTCGTTGACCACACAACCTCGGATTTCTATGTTAACTTGTTTTGCAGGGGTTAGTTGAGCTTTTATAGGTATTTGGATGCTAAGTGTGAAGTTCGGAAGCATTTCGCTTAATTTCCGCACATGATCGCACGTTCATGAGCATTTTTGTCTTTCACAGCTTGCACACCTAACCCATCATCTTCACGGAAGTTGTATCCCTCCTCGTAAGCTTTGTGTGGCCTCGAACGGTGTGCAATTCTGATACAGAACGAAGAAATTACGTAATTTTAGCGTACGCGAAATGCAAACAAGCCAAAATAGAATACAACTTGGCTCATACCTGCTTGATCGATCGATCGATCAAAGGTATCGATCGATTGATCCCTCAGTTTTTACCAAATCATGGGAGACAATGGGCATGATATTTTAGCATCGATCGATCGAGCCCAGGGGATCAATCGATCGATCCCCACTTTTCTGAGATATTTTGGCCTTTTCTTTTCTTTTGTCTCTTCTTTTCTAATTTAATTTCTTTTACTATATAAAGGATTTTCGATGTAAAAACAGAGATAATTCGTTTTAGGTAGGACAGGTTAGGGTTTTGGAGGTTTGAGAGCTCATTTCTTCTTGGAATGACACCCATTTGGGCTTGTAATTTATTCTACCATCTTAGATCTCCATTACTATAGTGTGCATTTACTTTATTCATGCTTTCTAGTTAATTTACATGCTTTATAATTTAGGTTTACATGCTTTGATTTACTTTCTTTCTAGTGTAGATTTATCGCATTTCTTTACCGCTTTCATTTATCGCATTTTTATCATGCTTTCTAGATAATTTAAATTAGGTTGCGTTTGAATGGAACTCACTCGAGTTGACGCGTTGCTTTGCTTTGGTGGTGGTGTTTACGGGTCTATTTCGGGTGCGTTGTCCTAGTTATTGCACCAAGGAGATTTGACGGGGCATATCATGTATGTCCCGTGCTTACGATCTTGCGTGCGCAATTTCAGGGGCATTTGTTGACGCTCAAATCTTATTTGGCTTTTATGCGGATTTAGGGGAGTGACAACCCTTGGTTCAATTAACTATCGAAACGAGACGCATTCTAAATAACTCGTCAACCCATCTATCCATTTTATACAAATTAACTCTGGTGAGGGATGTTCGACGCAACCTATAGTTTTACTCACTTTCTTAATCTAGTTTCAATATACTCGCCTAGATTAATCTTTCCGTTTTATGCATATTTTCCTTTTTACTTTGTAATCACCTTTTACACTTTTATTTAGGAGCACTAAATCATATAAATTCTAGAAAATGGTCTCAGTGGATATTTTTTATACCTGACTTACCGCTATACTCATCCATTGAGTGTAGTCGTAATTTAGGTTTTTGTATTGAGGAGGTGAACAGAAAAGAACAATCAGCGTTTGACACGCGCTACTTTTTGTCCTCGATCATGGACTAAAAGAATCTTAAAGGTATTTGAATTACCTTTATAATGGTATCTCCCATGCGCAATTTGGATTAATGGATTGCATTATATGATAGTTTTTCCAAAAAAATATACACGAGACTTTCGATTGGCAGGTCCATCTCCCTACCTATCGACACTGTGTCTAGGGTCACCTTCTAATTGGTTAGGCTAGGTGTATGACAATCGGTAGTACCCCTACCCATAAAAGGAGGGCCTGCTCACTCTAAGGAAACACCTCAGATCCATTAATATCAGTGATGTCAACAACATTCTCTTACAATCAATGAAGTTTTCATGTGTGAAATTCCTTTCCATCTTTCATTCTCATCCTTTTCATACCCAATATAGCAAAATATCCTTCTCTCTCATCCAACATTCATCCCAAAATTCAAACATGGTCCAAGTATCTTCCCCTCTTTTTAAATTCTGTATTTTTGAATTAGTTACATAATTTTTTAATCTAGTTTTTTACTTCAGTTAATCCACATTAACATCTCCTCCTTTATTAGTTATATTGCAGACTCTTTATTTTCTTCTAAAAAAACCAAAACAAAAGAATAAGAGGGTTACACCTATAAATTCCAACGGGATTATCCACCATAATTTCTCAAAACTAAAAATACTTTTTCTACACATAAACTTATAATAAACTCCCATTTAAATTTATGGGATAAAGCCCACCCTTGTTCCGCATGCGAACTACTTGGGCTGTAATGCCTTTATAGGCTACGTAGGCATTTCGGGTTAAAACTAGATACTTTAGTCCAATTTTTCCATTTTTCCATTTTCATCCTTTTTATCTATACATTACTCATATATGTCATACTTATGGCTTACATTCGCCCTTTGTCTAAAAAATATAACTGTTCCATCATAACGATCAATATCTTGATAAAAGCATATATCATACCTTCTTAATTATTATTTTGGAAACATTCCTTTAGATAACCTCACTCTATCTTTTCCATGATACGAGTCGGGTGATTCCGTTCTCTATTTATATACACATGCACACACAATTCACATAGAAATAAAGGTAAATAGTAACACAAGCCCATGAGAGACCGAAAGCGCGGGATAGGTTCCTAACACCTTTCCATTCCATAACTTTTCTCCCGAACCTTTGAACTATCATTTTTTCTTCGATGCCGCTCTCTCGAGGCGGTGACATGTTCTTTTGCATGGTTTGTGCAAAATAGACTGACGACTCCATCTATTTACATCACCCCACATCGATGACAGTCAAAGCACTCCTAAAAAAAGGGAGTGAGACCTTCTCCACCTCCCCGAGCATGTATGTACGAGCACCGAAACCCCAAGATGGGATTCAAAATCCCCAAAAGTGTAAGGGATAGTCACATTCTTTTTAAACTTAAGCATGCATCTAAATAAAATTGCAAGATAAAATAAACACAACCACAATGCCGCCATGAACGAGGAAAACCCACAACGGGAAAAACCTCGGATGGCCCAGCCATAAGTTCACTCAGTATCGATTTATAGAGGAGATGATAGAATACTTATATAACAACTCAATGCCCTCGCAAGCCTTAACGATCCTTGTTCCTCCAACTCTGCCTAGTGACAAGGCAGGAATCCACTTATGTCTCGGAGTCCACATATGAGGCAAAGCTACCATCACTCACACGAAATCCACCGTATGAAAATCCACGAGCATGAAATACTCCACAAGAAACAATCTATATTGTGCAGAGAATAAAACTCGGTGCCAAAATAATGATCTCAAATAAATATCATGTTGAAACTTGGATCATATGAACAATTGGGTGTAAACATGTTTTTCATTTTTGGAAATTAATTCGTTAAGGATCAAAAAATAAAATGACTTTTGGAAAGATGTTTTTCCTCTCAAAGGATGGTAAGATTCTCTACAAAAAAATCAACTCCCGCAATAATAAAAGGTTGGGAAAAATTAGTGGGAGTAATGGGAAAAAAAACTACCAAAAAAACTGCCCATATTCGTAGAAAATTGCCAGGTCATTAAAATGAAAAACTCGACTCGTTCAAACGACATATTCAATGAGAAATAAGCTAACCAAAAGATTATCTTTTTGGATAGATCATTCAAATAACCCAGGGATCCCATTCGAATGAGAAGTCATAGTCTTTCGAACGACCTATAAAATAACTTCACCGAAAACTTATTTTTCATAGAAAAAATTAAAGGATATCTAAAAATATGTTTACAACATATGTTACACCTAATAAATGTATCCATGGAACATTATAGCATTTGCATTCAGACTGGAGAGATCCTTGGATAGTTGATTACGACAAAATGCACGATATGCGACATATGATGTGATATTTGACAAACATGGCGACTACGTCTTCAACTTAAATGACATAGCCTTGAAAGATCACAAACTTCTATCCCATTACTCAAATAATTTTGTCTAGAATTAAGCCAACACAAATAAATTGACTCAATTGGAAATTTTTCCTTCCAAATCTCCCCCAATTAACGATTCCAGGACAAAACCAAAAATTAAAAAACTATTGGCCATCAAGCTCATCTAAAAGACACAATCCCAATCCAAAATAAATAAAAAAATACAGATGCTTAATCGACACATATGTTGAGAAGCTATGCATTAAAACCTCTGCCGCATGGATGAAAACCCACACTCTCAACATTAAACGCATAGGGAATACAATAATATTAAATCCTCCCCCTTTATCTAACATTATCTACCTAATAAAGACGTCTCCCCCTAAGTTAGATCTCCCCAAATTAAAAGAGTTAGATACCATTTCTACCCCTTTTTGTTATGGAATAGACAAAGAGTAATGTGCACAAAATAACTCATTTCTTCCCTATTAATTCAATTCTTCCCAAAATGAAATAAGGTACAGGCATAATGGGAAAAACAAGTATATCATCCAATGATGTATTGATACAAGAAACAACAAAAAATATCTAATCCCCACATATTGCAATAGATACCAACTAAGACGCGGCAAAAAAATGATACTAACTAGAATGACTAAGATCAGCATGGGATATCAATGAAAATATGCAACAATATAGATAGATGCATCAACAAAAATTGTACATGAACTAGATGTAAAAGGAAAAATCCAAAAACAAATGATACTATACATATAAATATGACAAGGATAACAATGAAGCACAAGCACATATATATAGGTATAAAAACCACGCAAGACACTGGACACAATAATCTTTCCACACTCATAAGGAATAAATGTTTTTAAATGAACATGTGGTAAACGGAATGAATGGGTGTGAACTAGAGACAAAAACAATTATGACCCCCTCACTTAAATATGTTCAAGGAGTTTTACTTTATTGTAAAACTTTATCAAATAAGACTTAGCCTCATATTACAAGATAACATGAACTCAAAAAACAAACAAGCATAATGCACATGAGCCTAGAATTTTGATGATTCTACAAATTAATAGCATAATGACAAAATAAGAAAAATTAGGATTCATTGTCATTGTGAGAAGCCATTGATATTTACATCCAAACTCCCTCATAAATACTAATTCTTTTATTTTTTTTTGAATGATCATATCAAACCAAACTATGTGGCCCTTGGATACTTTTTACGATGCCACACTTTTTTAGGCTCTTTCCAATGGTGGCTTTCAAGAAAAGGAGATTTTCTCCTTTCATAGCCCTTTCATGTGCACCCTCAACTATTTTCTATACAGTGCAAATAATTCTCATGGGTAAAAGTTCTTAAATGAATAAGTCCTCCATATTCACAAAACATGTGGATAATAAAATTAATGGGAGAATATATCATTTCGCTTAAACATGCATGTGAAGTTAAAGTCCAAAAAATCTCGTGCATGTGTGTGAGGAGGCATATACAAAGATAATCCATTAAGTAAGTGAAACTCAAACTTCTCCATGCAATCACGATAAAGAACAATTTAAAAATCAAAATTCATAACCAAAAGTTCTTTCCACATGGAAGAGTGGCACGATATAGGATTCAAACACAAGGATATTCCACACAAAATGTGTAAAACTAAAATATACACTCAATGTTTTTTTTTCTTTTGAATAAGACCCAATAAATGAAAAAAAATTAAAATACTAAAGATACACATGTCATAATTCTAGCAATGCATATGTGATGAAGCATAAACTATAATATGGGCAACAAACATACAACTAGTAAGAATATATCATGAAGCACATCTAGTGTATGTAAACAAATCTAACACAATCAACCTTTAGATTTATCATGGGAAGTATCATGTGCAGACAAATGCCAATCATAAAGCCTAACATGTAAAGGCTCCAAATCAAATCTCCTAACCGATATAAGCGTAATGCGACGTTGTCGGGTTTTGTTGACCTTGGTAACTCTACGCTTGGACTTCCAAGAATCGTTTCTAATATCTAAACAAACCCTACTAGGTGACCCTTCCTAACACAAAATGTGAAAGTGAAAACACGTTGTGAAGTATTACCTAAGGGTTGACTTTTTCTAGCATTCATCGACGATTCTCTCAAAATCGTGGTTTTTCTTTATAAACGAAAGCATTTTGAGTATTGCGTCCAATACCACTCTTGCCATTTTTGATTTGGATGGTGCCTACCATCTTTTTCATTTTTTTCGACCTAGATTCCAAATCAAACTTCACATGACTTGAGTCTCTTAATCTCTCTTTAAGTTCCACTATTCTAAACTCAACCAAACTCCTAGTCTCTTCAAACTCAAGAAGCCATATATTCATAGCCTCCATTAAACCTCGAAGACTATCTCTCTCACCTTAAGCATACTCTCGCTTCTCTTAAAGGATTATTTCACATGTCCTAAGATCTTTAAATAAAACACTTTCATCATTACTTATGGCGTGTTCTCTCATTCTACCTTCCAAATTCAAGTTTTCCTTTTTCAATTTCAAGTATTTCTCGTACAATTCATAGAATGCAAGTTGGAGTTCACTCTCATCTTCCTCCTCTTCATTATCACTCTCTTCTCCACTCTCTCTACCATCAAACACATGGTATTCACAAACAATCGCCTCAAAAGGGTCGTGTAAAATTATCTTTATGGGAAGATTCATATCAATGCTCACATGACTAGCCATGAATGAGGTGAAGTTGTGCTCAATGGGGAAATTGGGTCCCTCTATCAGTTTACTATAACTAAGGGTGGAATTATATGAATTTGGCTTTTTTCCATCGTTCCTTACTTGTGTGGGACACTTGACTTCCCTATGGAAATAACTCATACAACCAAAACATATATTTGACTCATCCCTATTAAGATCACCATTACAATTTTTAGGGAGTTTTTTGGGCATTATTATACTTAGGCTTTTCAAATTTGTTATAATCATTTATAAGATTATCTTTATTAATCTTAAGAAATTTTCTAAAATTCTTAGCAAACATAGCCATACCATCGGAGTTGATATCACTAATCATCTGAAACAGGCGTTTCCTCCTTCTGGGCTTTCAAAGCTATGCCATTATTTTTTTTCCTTCACATCCTTGGAGGTAAACATGTCCAGTTCATAGGTTTGAAAGTCAACTAAAAGCTATTCAAGTTTGGTAGATTTTAAAGTTACCAACGAATTAAAAATATTTACTTTTGGATTAAACCTATCGGGTAATGACCTCAAAAGTTTCTTTATGACATAATTGTCGAGTATCTTTTCTCCCAAATTAAAAGACGAATTCACAATATCGGACAATATAGCATAGAACTAATCAAATTAACATCTTAATGGCTTTAAATTGAGTGATGAGGTTTTTGAATTCAAAAGCCTTAACGACACTAGTACCTTCATGGTTGAGTTAGAGTGTGTCCTAAGCATTCTTAGATGTTTCACACGTCATAATCCAGCGGAACTCCTCCAATGTGACCGCATTTCAAAGAGCATTTGAACCATAGAATTGAAATTTTCTAGCTTAAGCTCATTCTCACTCCATATTTTTATGGGTATCGGAACTCGAACATCTCCAACTAAACATGTTTATGGGGACCACCCTTTAACAATCGATAGCCAAACCTGCTCATCTAATGATTTAAGTGTCGACCACATACGTGCTTTTCAATATGAGTAGTTAGAACCATAAAATATTTGAAACCTCGAAAATGACAAATTTTCCATATTCAAACCCAAATGAACTAACACGGTAAATTAGTGTTCCTTATCATATACCACTTGAAAGGGATGCCAAATTCTTAGTATATGCTCTGATACAGCGCGTTAGAACGCATGTTTGTAGAAAATACCAATTTTTAAGTTCTAAAGGGATGGTTCACCGAATATTTCTAACTTTAAATTTCTTTCAAAAATTAAATTATCATCTTCTAAAGCACAAATTCAATTCAAGTTCAAATATAAATAAACAAAATTAAAACTTGCTTAATTCAAGACTAACATGAATTTTTCCTAATTAATAATTTCGACTTGAATTAAAGCAAATTAAAATTACTTGATTTAGTTGAACACCAATTAAAAAACTGTTTGTGGTTAAACCAAATTTTATCTTGTTAATCCAAAGCATGCATCTAGATGAAATTTCAACATAAAATAAACGAAACCACAATGCCGTGATGTACGAGGAAAACTAACAATGGGAAAAACCTCGGACGACCCATCCACAAGTCAATTAAGTATGAAATTACAAAGGACATGACAAAATACTTACATAATGACTCAACTCCCTCGTAAGCATTGTCTCTCTTCATTCCTTCCACATCCTCCTAGGGACAATGCGGGAGTCCATCTATGTCTTGGATTCCACTGATGGGGTAAAGCTATCGTCGCTCACATAGAATCCATGGCATGAAAATCCACGAGCACGGAATCCTATGCAAGAAATAATATCTATCAGGTAGAGAATAAAACTCGATGCCAAAATAATGATCTCAAACAAATATCATGCTGAAACTTGGATCATACAAACAATTGGGTGTAAATATGTTTTTGTTTTGGGAAATTAATTCATTAAGGACCAACAAAATGAAGGACTTTTGGAGAGTTGTTTTTATCTCAAAGGATGGTAATAGTCTCCACAAAAAATCAAAATTTGCAATACTATAAAGGTTTGGAAAAAGTAGTGGGAGTAATGGGAAAAGAACTATAAAAAAACTTCCCATTTTCGAAAAAAAATGTCAGGTCATTCGAACGAAAAAAACAGACTCATTAGAATGATTTATAAAATGAGAAATAAGCGAACCAAAAAATCATATCGTTTGATATCTCGTCTGAACGAGAAGCCATTATCGTTCGAACGACCTATCGAACTACTATATAGAAACTTACTTTTCTTAGAAAAAATAAAAAGACATTATATGACACCCAAATAATATATCCATGGCTCAATATAATATATGGATTCATATCTTAGAGATCCTTGAAAAGGTAATGACGACACAAGGCATGAAACACAACATATGATGTGATCTTCAATAGACTTCGCCGTTATGTCTTCAAATCAAATATCGTAGGCTTGAAAGGTCATAAACTTTTATCCTATGACTCAAATAGTTTTGTCCCAAACTAAGACAACACAAACAACTTAACTCAATTAGAAATTTGACCTTACAACTTGGTTGCTTAATTATTTTCCTTCCTTATGGATGGCACACCTGTTGGTAAACCAAATACATCCCACATCATTGGACTTTTATTCTACATTGTTTCATAAAACATTTCTAGTTACATACAGATTTTTGGTAGAAGACATGAATGGTACTTGCCATTGAGACATCTACACCACAACTTATCATCTCTCATGATTTTTGAAATATTTCCACAAATTTTATATTATGTACTAGTATGTAATAATCTAACTTTGTCCATTTCAGACTCTGTAACATAATAGGACGCTCAACATCCTGATTACTCATGAATATTGCAGAGGAGTGCCCGTTATCTTTATGCAATCTATTACTTTTTGTGTTTCGTATGCCAATATTTATGCTCATTAAAAAGACAACCTCAATTTTTGGATATATATATATATATATATATATATATATATATATATATATATATATATATATATATATATATGCTTTGCAGGGCTTAATTGAGCTTTTGTAGGTACTGGAAACGCTTAAAGTGAGGATTTGTTGCGTTTCGAAGAAGTTCTAACGTCGAACTCAAATTCAAGGTCATTTTAGACATTTTACACTTCATCTACGGTTTGGTGGGATTCCACGAAAGCATAGTTTATCGATTTAGCTTCGCATGGCCGCAAAGGGAACGTTATTTGGAGTTCGAACAAAAAAGATATGGCCAATTCCGTTTCCATCTGTTTCTCTCATTTTATAACCAAAGAAGATCATGGAACATGGGACCGATCGAACGGACTTGCCCCACCGGTCGACTTGTGAATCAAAATTTGGCTTACAACGGATCCAGTAGATTTTTTCTGGAGGGACCGGTCGACCGACTTCCTGACCGCGATCGACCGGGGGTAGCAGTAATCCGGCGTTTTTTCCCTCTTTATTTTTTTTTCATAATTTTTTTTTCTTTTGTTACTTGCTATGAATATAACCTTTTGTTTATTTTGGAAGATATATTTATTTATCTTTAGTTTAGATTAGTTTTAGGGTTTCGTTTTGTGGAGAGCTCATCTTTATTTCTCTCTTTGGGTTTACCTATTTGGGTTATTTAAGTCGTACTCTTCATCATTGTAACACCCCGTATTTCTGAGGGTAGAAATGTTAATTAATTTGGTGATATTGGATTTAATTTATCTCGAGGATTTAATTAAATTAGTTAATGGAGATTTAATTAATTTGGGTTATTTTAAAATTTACTTGTGTCGTAATTTGAGGTCGAGGTTGCAGATTTTAGTTAAGTAACTCAGATGATAAATCTGAGTGCATTGTTGATTCCAAAAAGGTCGTGATAGTCAGAAAAGAGTACCCAGGGGTAGTAATTGTGTCTCGGGTCATTTTTTGGCATAATCGAGCTCACATGGGGTGTTCGGGTAATTTAGGCATGGCCTATAGGCTTAATTTCGGGATTAGCAATATCAAACCTACATTAGGGAGTTTGTGGGAGACACAACTCAATAAGAAAGCCCATGTTTTGAATAAGAAAAAAGAGGGAGAAATTGGGAGAGCTTTTGGGAGTGAAATTAAGAAGAGGGGTGTGTTCTTTGTTAAATCTCCGTCTACATCAAATGAAATAAAACCCTACGAATTTATCCAGGAAAGTAGCTAAACTTTCTTTCAATTTAATTACAGTATTTCGATTCATATCATAGTGGGTGTGATAAAGAAATTCGTTTTTGGGTGGGTCATTACTTGGAAAAAGGGGTTTTGAGGAATTTAACATGTTGTGTAGATTAATTGTTAAATTGATGGCCAATATGATTCATGGTTGTGGGAATATGGACTGTGATAGAAACCCAAAAATTCATCTTGTGTAATTTATGTTGGGAAATCATATTTGGGAAGAAATTTCATAATGTCTGTATTAACCCAATCTACGAACTCAATGGAAATTTTGTAAATCATTAATGATTTAGGTTGCTATATGTAGTTCGATCTGGACAATGGAGTAATGAAGGTTGGGAAATACTAAATTGAAATTTAAATTAAAATCGTGATGCTCTAAGGTTTGTTAATGGTGGAATAGTACCTGGGAAAGATGAAGGGACGCTGGGATAGAAAGGTTGTTCAAACGACCAACGGGGTCATTCAGTGAAAGTCGTTAGAATGACCCATGGCCTCGTTCAAACAATAATGATGATTTTGACTACCGTCCTCTACCTCAGTTCTTTTCTTGGGATTTTGTTTTAAGGATTTAGTTGAGTGAAAATTAAAGGGAGAAAATATTTAGGGGCTTGGGAGGTGGATTTTAAGATATATTTTATTTAGATAGATTGCCAATTTAAATAACTGGAATTGGGTGGAGTAAATTCAAATGGTTAAAATACGGAGCAAGCTAGGGATCCCGGGCATTAATGTTAAGTGACACAACTTGGATAAAATTAATTAACATACAATCAATTAAATTAAGAGCCGGATATTTTACTTGGATATTTTTCAGGCTAATGCGACGGGAGTTAGGCACGGGGTAGTCGGTTTAATTTATTATCGATATATATATAATAAAATATCGAATTAAATTTAACGAGGGGTGTTAACCTTAATAGTGGGATTTTGTGTAACAAATTCTAAGGGGTGAAGATACGGACCGAATGAGTGAGTCGAGGTACTTCGGTTAAGTGACACTACCTAACTAAAAATAATAATTAATGTGCGATTAATTAAATTCCAAGTCGGGATATCGCCTTGGGTATTTTTGGGCTACTTCTACGGGAGTTAGGCATGGGTTAGTCGGACTTTTATTAAATATATGTATATGGTGAGTGTGATAGTTTATATATAGTTGTGTGCATTATCAATATGGGTATGATTGATATTTGTAGGAATACATACCCCTCTAATGCTATCATAGGAGGTTGTGCGATGTGGGTGAATCCCCTAGATTGAGGAGCAGTGAGAGAATAGTCCCCAAGTCACATCCCCTATTTTTATTTCGTGGTTTATTTTTTGAGGTGAGACGCTTTGGGTATGAGTCGGTTTCACTTTCGGAATGAATATGACCGCCTCCACGACATTTGATATATTTTTTCCATGTTCCGTATGAGCTAGTGAGACTTGAGGTTCCCATATTAGAGTGAGCATGACTGGGACATGATAGTATTTTGGAGAAAGCATCCAGTGAGTTATTACTTAGGTAGAGATTGCTATTATACGTGACATGTGTGTGAATGTTATAGTAAACTAGTACGTATATAATAAGAGTAGATAATTATATATGGGATTAATACATAAGTGTGAATATATATCTTATATAAATAGTGTGAAAGTTATATGATTTAAAAAGAGGTTTCTTACATAACTAGTGTGAATGTTATATGATTAAAAAGGGTTTCCAGTATAATTAGTGTGGACGTTATATGATTTAATATAGTTGAACCGATTAAAGAGTTAATGAGTAAATAATATAGTATTCAAAGTAAGATTATTCGGGTTAGAGTAGTGTGGTAGATAGTGGTGTGATACGTCTAGTTAGGCGGTGTAGATTAACTAGGAAGCTTAGAAGGAAAGAGTTAGGTGTGCACGTTAGATGGGGGTGCGTTATACCACAAAAGAGTGCGACACTAGCTGAATTATGAAGAGTATGCATGCATATTTAATTATTTCAATTTAACTAATTGCTAAATATTTTAAGAATGTTTTACTTGGGCTCTGACTCGAGTGAAAAATATTTTCCAAAACCTTTTAGGTGTCAAGCCACAGGGACGCCCGACTTGAGGATTTTATCCAGCGATGCGCAATTGCAGCTCATGTGGAAGTTGCAGTACTTTGCTATAAACACTTCGTTCATTTATACCTAGTGTAGGGACTTTAATTCAGTACTCATTTGGGCATGTTGCCCTCAAATTTAGTATTCAGTTTATTTATTTGACCTTGTGTATCCAGGTTATTATTTCATCTTACTATTAGATTTTATTGTTGAACTGATAGTTGACTCGGTCATCTTTATTTATATTATTCATATGTGTTGTAATCAGTTACCAGGTTGTGTTGATGGTTCAATTATTATTTATTTTCGCATGTTTCTAATTAATGAAAGATAAAATTTGTCACCATTCTAATTAAATTACTAGGTGGTTAGTAACTTTGAAAAGGTTTTCGACAGTTATGCTAAGAATGATCAATATGAGACCAACGTTTTATTTTGATCATGGGCTGGCCACCTGGTATTTTAGTAATCTGGGTATTACAGATGGTATCAGAGCATCAGGTTCTAGAGTCCTTAGGATCTGTGCGGATTTTTAGATTATAGCATATCATTCTTTAATATAGAGCCTTATTATCAGATTGTTGTATTCCTTCACCTGTGTGAATTACATTCTACTGGAATTAAATATAATTTATATGATTCATATACGAGTTCGATTGGACTTCATACACCGAACAACTTTAGATGACCAATGAGGTCCGTTAGAAGGACTACAAGGGGAGAGGCTCAGCAGAAGCCATGGAATATTCTGGGAAAGATGACCGTAATAGAAGTCACAATGATTATTGTTTTGGAAGATGGCATTGCAATAATCACTCGGGCGCAGTAGTTTCCCTAAGGATCATCATAGAAAGTGATGGTGCGAAGTCAGACTCACCCAGCATAGTCCATAAGGAGGGTAGTAAGAGGAAATCATTCGAAGAGCCATTCGTGAGGATTTGGGGAAAGGAGGGAGTGTGAAGGGTTAATGGAAGGAGATAATCCAATTGAAGTTATGTAGGGTGGAGTCCAGTGTTACCCAAGATTATATTTCGAGCGAATTTTTTTCTCATAGGAGCGGGCTTGTAGTGATAGGAGTTAGACACCACAATTATGGACAGATACCATGAACAACGAGGAATTTGGAGTTCGATTTTATCATAAATCCTCTCATCAGCTGTTTAAATAGAGAGGCAAAGTAGATGGCAATGCTTGTTCAATAAGGAACGTACAGTGGTCGGTCATAAAGTGAAGTTATTGTGTTTAGCAAACTTTGTACCCAATGAGGTAGATATTGATAATCAAAAAGTTCCATAATTTAATAATGGACTCATGGGTAGAATATACAAGCACGGATGGGAAATTTCGGATAGAACTATTGGTACCATTTTTTTCATTGTCGTGAGAAGGGAGCCAATAGAGGTGAAGAATCTAACTGAAAGGACAGACTTGATTTAATAGTGCTAGTGAGGCACTAGACGAGGTCATACCCAATAGATTACCCATTGTAATAACTAAAATTAATAGAATTCCTACCAACTAGGTCCATGATAGGGACAACCCCGACATGGACAGTGGATCCAGATAAAGGAGAATGACATGGAGATATTTCTTATGTGTTAGAGTAGATCTTATCCAGAGCGAATTGGGGGATAGTAATGGGATGCTAGTAGGGGAAATAGTTATAAGAAGTTTTTGGTTAGATTGGCACGGGGTATTATGTCCAGGAACCATTTGAATCGCGAGTGCTATTGGCAATTGAAAGTATGAGTTTTATCCAGGGATGATTAGGGTCTTTTTTGTGTGACACGAGCGAGTCAGAGTAATTTATTAGTACTAGATTCACTTGAGAAATGGGTTTAGTAGAGGTATCATTAATATTACTATAGTTGTATATGCACCATTGAGTTATCAGGGCTGTCTTTAGTCCCATCTACAAGGGAGATGATGTGGAGAGTAGGAGGTTATAATTTATGAGAAAATCTCATTTTGGGAGATGATATTCGAGATAAGATTTTATCTTGGGTTTGGACTGTTGAGCGATGGTGGGAGGATATGGAAAGACTATCGTATTCATTGTTCCCGGACAGGATGAATATTTTTACGACGTCTCACTTCAACGAGGGTTGAACTCGTGGAGATATTTTGTGAAGTAGACTTCAAAGAGTACAGTTGTCTAGTTACATTGGATCCCGGTACGTGGGGATTTTTATTGATGTGATTCAAGGTATATCGAGTTTATCGTTGAGCGGAGAGCTTTTTTTCTCATTGTTATTTACGTGCTGAGAACTTAGTGATAATGAGAGTGTCGTATCGCGTGATTCCTTGAGAGACATTATAATGACCCTACTCGGATTTAATGGTTAATAAAGAATCAACCCGATCCAAACCACGTGTTAATCGTGAAGTGCAATGAAACACCCTAAATAATGTTTCTAATCTTGTTTATTAATATTTAACATTACACTTACTAGCATGCAATTCCAATTTACATTTACAATGTGACACGGCCCAAGGTAAGTACCCCCAGGTCTAAGTAAATAGAGCCATTAATCGTAATTGCAAGAAAATACTTACTTGTAGGACACTCTCAAAGTACAGAACATCGTCCAACCTGTCGTGACAAAAATGACGGATGTAAGCCGAATGCTCAGTGGGATCATATACAAATGCATTATTGGAATGAACGACAAAAAGAAGTACTCACACACTACACTACATGCATGTGAAAATATGTATATATCTACATATATACCTTTGAAAATATGTGTGTACCAATGTATTTAATTGTTATATTCCAGAAATGTTATTTAATACCGCTTAACTTCCCTGGCTTTACAAAATCGTCATTTTGTATTATCAGACTTTCAAAACTAACATTAAATCCCATTAACTCACGCATAGTCAAAAATTATCCTTTGTTTGTGAAAACCCTTTCGTTTACTTTTAAACTTTTATTGCTCAACATTCATTCGCTCACACCAGAGTTACGTAACCATTTTATAGGACTTTCATTCAACACACACACATACCGTGTTTAGAAAAATATTATTTTTCCTTTGAAAGCCTCAAGTAACACACGCTTGTGTTATATATGATTCAAACCTCAATAGGTATCTTAAGCATCATGAAGTTACCTTATTTAACCATCCCATGTAACCACTTGAACATTAAACATTTGATGTGTTATTCTTGCATTAATAAATTATTGGATCAATACCATCCATTTATGCCTCTTTCATGAATATTCGATTCATTACTTAGCATTATATTTAGGTAATCCTCGAACACACACACCCATCACAACGTACACACACCCACGATTTCATGGAATTCACCGACCGTCACTGAGTGCCAAGTAAACTGCAGTTGGTTTAGGGTCTTTCACCACTTGGGATAGCATAGCCCTGCTTAATTATTTATCCCGGCATCATCCAATATCATTATATTTCCAATGTATTCAATATTTTCATAATGTTCACATTAATTTGCATTTTTGGGGCCGAAGTCAAAACATCGGGCTTAACCGTCCATTTTCTACTATTCATTTAGGAAAAATCACTATGTTCCATTAAACCCCTTTTTTCTACCCACGCACTGATTTTTACACCGAAAATCATTTCCACTTTAACGACATAAATAATTCTTTTCATATTAGTCCCAAAACACTCTTTAACATTCTTATTTCATAAAAATGTCACACTTTAAGTAAATTACCAATTTATCCTTTTTCTTTACCAAAACTTGCAACCTTATCCTTTTCAAGTCCTATTCACCAAAAATACCGCTTTCAAGTTCCAAACTCAACCCTTAGGAATTTTAGTCATTAAAACACTTGTTCAACATCTCGCTTTTGCAAAATAACACATTTTGCATTTTAACCCTTCTAATATATGAAATCACGCTTTTTTTTATATATTAAAGTCTTATTTTTCATATTTAAGCCTGCACACTTTATTTATGAGTTTTACCGCTAAAAATCAATTTTCGTCCATATTTACACATTTGACACACTACGATTCAAATTTAATGTTACCCACTTTAATTATGACTTTTTGCATAAAGACCCATACTAAGTCATTTATTTCATACTTAGTCTTCTTTACTTTCATTATTTACATGAAGACTTTAGTTTCACATGTTTACTCATTAAGCCCACTTTATTTCCTTAAGATGAGTTCACGCACATTAAAATAACCATTTCAAGTGAAAATAATTTTTCACAATAAAAGCTCTATATTTAATGTAGGAAAATATATAATCATTTTCACTAGATGCCATGAACAAGTTTAAGACATTACTTCTCTTAATACTCTATTCCCTTCATTAAAATTTACTTGTAGCACCCTTTAATTCATAAAATGCTCATGAACAATATTCTGAAATTTAAACACTTTTAAAATTCATTTAAACCTTCCTTAAAATGCTCCTTTTTCGTATAAACATTAAGGGTTCGATTAACAACCTCATTGATGCAATAAAACCTTTAGTTTACACATTTTTACACCCAATATGAATGGTTTAAGATTCTAAAATTTCTCTTCTTATAAAACCCATTTGAAATCATCATTTGAAACCCAATTACTCAGAAGAACATGAAATACCACTAGTTAATCCCATGAATGTAAACCAACAAACATAATACACCTATTAAGCCTAATATATGAAATGACTGACTCAAAATATGCATTTCTTTAAACCCAACAAGGTTAGTAATCATAGCTCTAAAATTCCAAATGGTGGTGGTAGAAGAAAAGATGGGTGACTCCACCACCTCTAAAGGTGGCCTTAAAGGGAGTCACAAAAGCTCCATCTACCAAGTTTCAATGGAGGCTCTAACAAGGCTCCACGAAATGATCCTTCTAATTGAGAAGAACACACTCTCCAATTCCTTCAAAAACTATAATAATCCCACCTTCTTCAGCCCAATAAATCGCCTAGGGCTCACTAAGGTGGTATAAGGTGTTTTGAGATCCACTAATGGTGTTTCTAGATGGTGTATGGTAGTCTGGGCAGAGAACACTTCCATGGAGGTTCCCTTATTGAGAGAGAGAGAGAGAGAGGCCACAAATCTGAAGGGGAAAACTTAGAACCCTAGCATCCCATCCTATCCTTTAAATACTACACAAAATGGGTTCATTTTCCTCACTTTCACTCTCCTAATTTTTTTTTAATCTTTTAACTTGAGATTCATATTTCTTGTATTTTTTTGGCTAAAAAAATCATATTTACAATATCCATTTGGCCTCCCCAATTGTCATGTACAAGGCGCGTAAGAATCGGGACCTCTGCGCAAAACATATTTTTTTCGATTTTTCTTCTCATGGTAATATTCCTTATATCCTTATGAGTTTAAATATATGGTCAGAATATTTTTTTGACTTACCGATTATCCTAAACAATTTGCGCAGGTTCGCGTCTTGCACGACGCGTGCTGATGAAAATCCGCCTAAAATGGGTCTAAATGGTTTTTTTTCGAAGACATCGAAGAGGAGAAAGTTGGTCAAAATTAAATTTTAAGTAGATCTAGAGATTTTCATAATTTTTTGAGAAATTTTATTTTTTTGATGAAAAATATTATTTATTTATTTTTTGACTTTTGACACCATGTTTGTGCAAAGTTTATTATCCTGCACGTCACGTACTGCTCGAATTACTGGATTATTAATCGTGATTGTGTCACATCCATTCCTCAATATTTAACTTTGAACTAAATATCTCAAATAACCTTAAGTATCTATTATTTTAGGGTGGGGTATTACATTCTTTCCTCCTTAGGAAATTTCGTCCTCAAAATTTATGATCATAAAGCTAACAAATCATCCATCCAACAAATTAACTCCAAACCCGAATGTCTTTAACACTATAGTCTAATAGAAAATTTTCATACCATTAATTCGATACGACCACAGTGGATCCTAAGGTATTATTACTAACTCCCAAACATGCCTAACATGTCCATCTAAGCAATACCTCAAACTAGTTGATAGTAAGTAATACCATGTTAACACCCCCAAGTACTTTTTATCATGAATTATTCCGAACATCAGGATTTACAGGCCTATGTTTCATCAAAATGTTTGGATCTTTCCTAGACCAGGAAGATAGATCCTCAACATCAATTACTATTCAAATTAATGATTTGGAGACATGCAATTAATCCCAATGGTCCATATGATCGATACCTCCTACTAAACTACGGGTTAAGATAGAGTCATCCGAGTATGACAACCCAAATAGAAATGAGTGGCTACATTCTCAATCTGTGAATTCCATATGGAATGTAACATTAGCATTTAATGTTCCATAATATTCATATCTTATATTCGTGACTTAAATTCCACGATATAAAAGTAATTATACATGTTAGCTTACGAGTGTGTAAAACAAAGGTACTTACGAAGAAGAGCGTGCTCGTATACTGTGATGCATCGGCCTCAACCCGGACTATCTCGCATCACTACTGGGCTTATGCAACGCTACACCTGAATACATACCCATAATTCAAACAACAACATCCCCTCATCGGGGTCAGAGAAGGCACAATAAAATGCAATGGATTCGGCGAATGCCACGCCAAGATGAAATAATTGAATTAGGGAAATGAACCATGCCACGCAAAATACGAACCACAGCGTACACTTGAAGTCTAAAATTTTCACTGACCTATACGTACGCTAATGCATTAGCCTAGCCACGTGACCTAGCTTGATTCACTAATCACGACTACCCATTTTTAGAGACAACGACTTGGGAACCGATTCACTTGGGAAGCTAAAATGCTAGGATTCCCTCCTTAAGACCGAGGTTACTTGTTATCCTCCATATTAAAGAGAAATTACATTTCTCATTTCTTAGTTCTAGTCACTGGCCTACATAATCAAGTCTCCACAATATCCACATGTGATTGCTAACTTTAAAACCTTGAGATCTTTTTCATCTAGTGAAACACAACACTCATATAATTTTACTCTATGGACCATCGCTACAATCCTTAGCCATATCCCATGTGTTCACAAATCATAATTATCTGATTAGTTATAATGACACCTCAATTTTTCAAGCATTATCCATGCGTAATACCTAATGATTCTCCTCACTAGATCCATACAAAGTCATATGGGTTGCACATGTAGGTTTTATAATCGAGCCTAACACTCCATTTCGAGTGTTGTCACTAAAATCGTGATGAAAATCATCGTGTCCTAAGTCTCCCAAGTGTAAAACCTGACACGTATCAACCTATTTTTGCCATTATCCACAAGGGTCATACCTTAACACAAGCTTATCACCAAGCCATGGAACTAACTCCTAATTATTGTCACAAAACGACACGACCAAATTGGATTACAAACATCAATAATCTATGCATCCACATAATAAATTTTCCAACACTTCATTGAAAGGACACCAGTTCAACCATCTCCAATGATCATGCACATTCTCGAGTAAGAGTCATCACGAAATAAATCCTACCAAGTATAACAACCGATCGTGGCCGTTAAATATTTTTTTTCTAGGGCCAATAATTACTACGTGTTACACCAATTGTAACTTTATGTCCTTGACATCATAAGAAATCTCAAAAGTTCAAAGAGAAATATCCTGTTTATCTTAATACACATAATGTAATCTAAAGTTCACCATTACTGGTGAGTGTCTATATCCTGTACTAATAACTCATTAGCTAATCCATAGCACATATCTCCAGGGCATTATCAATACGAATTTATATGCCTTTCCATAGCTGTAACCCAAGATCAAATTCATCACAGCGTATAACTTAACCTTAGTGAACACTCAGCTATGACAACTAACTGGTCTCACTATATAGCCATCACACTCATTTGCTAGATCACAAGTTATCACCACAATAAAACCTTTGGTAGGGTAGTTCATCGAGTACTACTTATAAAATGTTAGGCCAACACCTTTGACACTACAATAGATCATATTCCTCAATACTACTTCATTCTTATAAAACCATAATTCATTACCACCATTTCTAACACTAAGTCCTAAGGACTATATACATTCGTTCTTAAACTACCTTTAATCAATATGGTCATCTAAACACAAATAATAATCAAGTCACTTAGGCATTCTAATTTTCGTAGAATTATTTATTCACAAGTCACACTACTTAGTCACCTAATCCCATAGATGAAACCATAAGAATACTAACTAAGATGCAACTCAAATCATTAAGACTTTTTAATCATCAAACTTCCACATGATACATCTCACACAAGCCTAAGGTGACATAACCTAACGTCCTACACAAAAATCCGATATTTGTTAGCTGACACTACCAGAACGGATGGAGCGGAATAAGAATGTATACTAACTTAGACAATCACAAACACAAAGAATAGGGCACAACATGCTCATGACCTCGACTTCATCATCAAGGTACAAATAAAAAGCGTCACCATCTAGGCGTGACCATATCCAACTAACAACGATGCCGAAAGATCCATTACCAACCTGACCACGTCACATCCGAAAGGAACATTGAACCTAAAGCCCTAATAGCAAGTTGTAATGCCCCGGCCCAGATTTAATGGTTGATAACGAATCCACCCGATTCGAACCATGCGTTAATCGTGAAGTTCAATGTACCACCCTAAATAATGTTTCTAAACTAGTTTATTAATATTTAACATTACACGTACTAGCAAGCAATTCCAATTTACATTTACTACGTGACACGAGCCATGGGAAGTGCCCCCAATGCCAAGAAAATAGAGAAACTAATCGTAATTGCAAAAAAATACTTACTTGTAGGACGATCTCAAAGTACAGAACATCATACAACCTTTCGTGAAAAAAGGATGGATGTGAGCTGAATGCTCAGTGGGATCATATGCAAATGCAATATTGGAACGAACGACAAAGTGTAGTACTCACACGCTACACTACATGCATGTGAAAATATGTATATATTTACATATATAACTTTGAAAAATACATGTACCAATTTATTCAACTGTTATTCTATAAATGTTATTTAATACCGTTTAACTTTCTTGGCTTTACAAAAATCGTCATTCTGTACTATCATGCTTCCAAAACTAGCATTAATTTCCATTAACTCACGCATAATAAAAAATTATCATTTGTTTGAGAAAACCCTTTCGTTTATTTTCAAACTTTTATTACTCAACATTCATTAGCTCACGCGAGTGTTACCTAACCATTTTATAGGACTTTCATTCAACACACGCACATACCGTGTTTAGAAAAATATTATTTTTCCTTTAAAAGCCTCAAGTAACACACGCTTGTGTTATTTATGATTCAAACCTCAATTGGTATCTTAAGCATCATTATGTCAGCTTATTTAACCATCCCATGTAACCAAATGAACATTAAACATTTAATGCGTTATTCTTGCATTAATAAATTATTGGATCAATACCATCCATTTATACCTCTTTCATGAATGTTCGATTCATTAATTAACATTATCTTTAGGGAATCCGTCAACACACTCACCCATAACAACGCATGCACACACACGATTTCATTAAATTTCACCGTCCGACACCGAGCGCGAAGTAAACTGCAGTTAGTTTGGGGTCTTTCACCACTAGGGAGAGAATAGCCCTACTTAATTATTTATCCCACCATCATCCAATATCATTATCTTTCCAATATGTTCAACATTTTCATACTGTTCACATTAATTTTCCTTTTCAAGGCCGAAGCCAAAATCTTTGGCTTAACCGTCCATTTTTTATTATTCATTTAGGAAAAATCATTATGTTCCATTAAAGCCCCTTTTTTTACGCATGCGGTGATTGTTACACCAAATATCATTTCCACTTTAAGGACTTAAATAATTATTTTCGTATTAGTGCCAAAACACTCTTTAACATTTTTATTTCATAAAAATGTCACACTTTTAGTAAATAACCAATTTACCCTTTTTCTTTACAAAAACTTACAACCTTATCCTTTTTCAAGTGTTATTCACCAAAAATACCCCTTTCAAGTTCAAAACTCAACACTTAAGCATTTTAGTCATTAAAAACTTTGGTAAAATTATACATTTCACATTTTAACTCTTTTAATATATGAAATCACGTTTTTTTTACATATTAAAGTCTTATTTCTCATATTTAGGCCTACCCACTTTATTTATGAGTTTTATCACTAAAACCCCAATTTAGTCTACATTTACACATTTAACACTCTACGATTCAAATATAGTTTTACTGACTTTGATTATGGCTTTTTGCATAACGACCCATACTTAGTAATTTATTTCAGACTTAGTCTTCTTTAATTTCATTTTTTACATGAAGACTTTAGTTTCACATGTGTACTCATTAAACCCACTTTATTTCCTTATGATGAGTTCACGCACGATAAAATATCCATTTCAAGTGAAAACACTTCTTCATAATAAATGCCATATATTTAATGTAGGAAAATATATAATCATTTTCACTAGATGCCATGAACAAGTTTAAGACAATACTTCTCTTAAAACTCCATTTCCTTCATCAAAACTCACTTTTAACACATTTTATTTCATAAAATCCTCATGAACAATATTCTGAATTTTAAACACTTTTAAAATTCATTTCAACCTTCCTTAAAATGCCCCTTTTTCATATAAACATTATGGGTTCAATTCACAACCTAATTGATGCACTAAAACCTTTAGTTTACACATTTTTACACCCAATATGTATGGTTTAAGATTCTAAAATTTCTCTTCTTATAAAACCCACTTGAATTCATCATTTGAAACCCACTTACTCACAAGAACATGAAATACCACTAGTTAATCCTATAAATGTAAACCAACAAACATACTACACATATTAAGCCTAATATATGAAATGACTAGGTGAAAATATGCATTTTTTTAAACCCAATCAAAGTTAGTAATCCCACATTTAAAGTTCCAAATGATGGTGGTACAAGAGAAGATGGGTGACTCCCCCACCTCCAAAGGTGGCCTTAAAGGGAGTCACAAAAGCTCCACCTTCCAAGTTTCAAATGGAGGCTCTAATAAGGCTCAACGAAATGCTCCTTCTACCTCGTAAGAACACCTTATACAAGTCCTCCAAAAACTCTAAGAATTCCACCTTCTTGAACCCAATAATCGGCCTAGGGTTCACTAAAGTGGTATAAGGTTTTTTGAGCCCCACTAATGGTGTTTCTAGATGGTGTATGGTAGTCTGAGTAAAGAAAACTTCCATGGACGTTCCCTCCTAGAGAGAGAGAGAGGTAGAGTAGCCACAAATCTGAATGAGAAAACTTAGAACCCTGGCATCCCATCCTATCCTTTAAATACTCCACAAAATGGGTTCATTTTCATCACTTTCTCTCTTCTATTTTTTTTAAACTTTTAACTTGAGATTCATATTCCAATAATATTTACAATAGTCGTTTGGCCTCCCGGATTATCCCCGCAAGAATCAGGACCTCTGCGTAAAAAAAAATCAATTTTTCTTCGCATCGTAATATTCCTTATATTTTTATGAGTCTAAATATATGGTCGGAATATTTTTTTTGACATACCGATTGTCCTAAACAATTCGTGCAAGTTTGCGTCCTATGCGACGCGTGCCGATGAAAATCCGCCTAAAATGGATCTAAATGGTTTTTTCCCGTAGATGTAAAAGAAGAGAAAGTTGCTCGAAATTAAATTTTAAGTCAATCTACAGATTTTTGCAAATTTCTGAGCATTTTTATTTGTTTGAAGAAAAATATTGTTTATTTATTTTTTTACTTTTGACCTCATTGTATTTTTGTATGCATTTTTTGGACCCTATAAGAGTGGTCATATTGATATTTGGGACTGCGGTGCATCCTACAAAAATCGCGCAAAGTTTCTTATCCTGCACGTCACGTACCGCTCGAATTACTGGATTATTAAGCATGATCATTTCACATCCATTCCTCGGTATTTTCCTTTGAACTAAATACTTCAAAAAACCTTAAGTATCTATTTTTTTAGGGTGGGGTATTTCAGACATGGGCATAAACGATTTTATTTATGTGTCGTGAAACAACATTTGTGATATCTTAGTTATGCACTTTAGATCAACAGGTTGCAATGATCGACAATGTTAGGGAATAGTGAATTGGGGAAAGTTCTTTTGAGCTTTATTGCTAGATGTTACACGGATGGACCTTAATAAATGTTGGGAGTAGTGATATGTTGGTGGATACTAGTGCATCAGTTTTAAAAGTTAAATTGTTGAAGGTATAGAAGATACACTTTAAGTTGAGAGTTATTACGATATATGACTAGGGGAGTCGGGGGGTGTTGCGAAGGAAGCACCAAGAAAACTTATGTACCATAAGTTAATGGGTGGGGCAGTATCGAGGAGAATTAAACTGCAAATCATGGGGTAATCGAGAATACTTGTATGATATAGCCATGCCGATAGTGCGGAGCTGAAATTGAGATAAGTATATTACGTATGAGACGTTAGTGATAATTATGCTGGGATGTTTGGGTTATAGTATATTATATGATGAGACTTTGTGTTCATTGTTCCAAGGGATGATTTACTTTTGCTAGTTATCACCTGAAGGAGGGTCTAGTCTATATATATGTGTATGTTTGTTATCGTACATTTCATAATAGACTCATAAGAAAGTGATTGTATTGTTATATTTAATCCTGGGGAGGAAGGATTTTTACTATTGGGATTCAGGGGGGATAATCTTATTATCAAGTGGGAAAATACAGGTCATGATTGATTCGTGAGAAGAAACTAGTGATAGTAAGGTACATCATATTGAATGATGTGTTTTGTAACATGAGAGTAGAAGAGTATACTTTTATGTTAGGAGACGGGAATTTGGTGATGTCTGTTATGGATTGAGAGCATAACGGATCTCAACGATCAACAATGTTAGGTAGTAGTGTATCAGGGAGGTTTCTTGTTTGGATTTCTCTTTATTAGATGTCCCACAAATGAAATTTAGCGCAATGTTGGAAGTGGGGAGATGTGTGGTCATTAGTACATGGATTTGGTACCTTGTTTATTATACATATATGTGTTTATAACTGTGATCTAGAAGTTATATTACGAGTTAAGGCTAGTAGAGTCGGGTAATATTTATGCAGATGAGTATGGGTACATGGTGTATGGGCGCCCTCGGCAATTAAATTAATTTTAATATAATTTACGATTATAAGGGGTAGAGATATGTGTAGCGATTCTAGAGGCATATGAGTAAGGAAGTATTCGGGCCCTGGAGTACTAGACTTGTCATAATTTCGAGGACGAAATTCCTTTGTAAGGGGGGAGTATGTAACGCCCCGTATTTCTCATGATATAGAATTTAATTAATTAGGTGACATAGGATTTAATTTATCTGGAGGATTTAATTAAATTAGTGAACTGAGATTTAATTTATTCGAGTTATTTTAAAATTTACACATGTTGTAATTTGAGGTCGAGGTTCGAGATTTCAGTTAAGTAACTTCGATGACAAATCTGAGTGCACGGTTGATTCCGAATAGGTCGAGATAGTCGAAAGAGAGCTTGGGGGTAGTACATGGGTCTCGAGGCATTTTTAGGCATAACCTGTCTCACACAGGGGTGTTTGGGTTATTTGGGATTGGCCCATAGGCTTAATTTCGGGATTAGCAATATAAAACCTACAATTAAGAGTTTTTGGAAGACACGACTAAATAATAAAACCCTAGTTTTACAGAGGATAAATTGGGAGAGCTTTTTGGAGCCAAATCAAGAAAAGTGGTGTGTTCTTCGTCAAAGGAAATCAGACCATACGAATATATCCAGACAAGTAGTTCAACTTGATTTCAATTAAATTGAAGTATTTTGATTAATATCATAACGGGTGTGATAAATAAATTCTTTTTTGGGTGGGTCCTTACATGGAAAAAGGGGCTTTGAAGAATTTAACATGTTGTGTAGATTAATTATTAAATAGATGGGCAATACGACTCATGGTTGAAGGAATATGGACTTTGATAAAAACATGGAAATTCATCTTGTGTAATTGATGTTGGTAAATCATATTTGGAAAGAAATTTTATAATCTCTATATAAACCCAATCTACGAAGTCAATGGAAATTTTGTAAATCGTTGATGATTTAGGTTTTCTACACATAGTTCGACCTGGACAGTGGACTAATGAAGGTTGGGAAATACTGAATTGAAGTTTGAATTAAAATCGTGAAGCTTGACGTTTGTTAATGGAGGAACATTATTTGGGGAAGACGAAGGGATATTGGGCCAGACAGGTCATTCGAGCGACCAATGGAGTCGTTCTAATGACAGTGAAAGTCGTTCGAACGACCCATCGTCTCATTCGAGCGACGATGGGGATTTTGACTGTTGTCCTCTTCCTAGGTTCTTTTCTTGGTATTTTATTTTAGTGATTGAATTGAGTGAAAAATAATGGGAGAAAATATTTAGGGCCTTGGGAGGTGGCTTTTAAGATACATTTTATTCAGAGAGAGTGCCAATAAAAATAACAGGAATTGGGTGAAGTAAATTCAAAAGGTTAAAATACGGACCAAGTTAGGGAGTCCGGGAATTATGGTTAAGTGACACCACTTGGATGAAATTAATTAATGTGCAATTAAATAAATTAAGGGTCAGAGATTTGACTTAGATATTTTTCAGGCTAGTGCGACGGAGTTAGGCAGGGGTAGTCAGTTTAATTTATTATTGACATATATAATAAATTATCGAATTAAATTTAATGAGGGGTTTTAACGTTAATAGTGGAATCTTGTGTAATAAATTCTAAGGGTGAAGATACGGAATGAATGAGTGAGTCAGTGTACTTTAGTTGGGTGACACTACTTAAATAACAAAATAATAATTTTTTTATTAATTAAATTACAAGTCGGCATATAGACTTGGGTATTTTTGGACTAGTGTTGCCGGTGTTAGGCACGTGTTAGACAGACTTTTATTAAATATATGTACACGGTCGTATATATATACACACACACACATACACACACATTTGTGTGCTTTATAAATATCGGTGAGAATGATATCTATAGGAATACATACCCCTTCAGCGCTATCATAGGAGGTTGATCGATGCGGGTGAATCCCATAGCGTGAGGAGCAGGGAGGGTATATTCCCTAGGTCATATTCCCTCTTTTTATTTCGTGATTTATTTTTCGAGCTGAGACGCATCGATTTCACTTTCGACGGGAATATGACTGCCTCCATTACGTTTGCGATATTTTTATCGGAGTTTGGTGCGAGCTAGTCCAACTTGAGGTGGTCGGGTTAGAGTGAGCATGCCTGGGACATGATAGCCTTTTAGAGAAAGCATCCGATTACTTATTACTCGGGAATGGATGGTTATTATACGTGACATGTGTGTGAATGTTGTAGTATACTAGTACGTATATAATATGAGCAGATAATTACATATGGGATTAATACATAAGTGTCAAAGTTTTTCTTATATAACTAGTTTGCAAGTCATATGATTTGAAAAGAGTTTTCTTACATAAGTAGTGTGAAAGTTATATGATTAAAAAGGGGTTTGTTGTATAACTAGTGTGAACGTTATATTATTTAATAAGTTAATGAGTAGATAAAACTAAGAGTTCTTAAGCTAGAGTAGTGTGGTATAAAGTGGTGTGATACAACTAGTTAGGTGGGGTAGCTTAATTTAAAGTTTAGAAGGCAAGTGTTAGGTGTGCACATTAGATGAGGGGTGAGTTATACATCAAGAGAGTGCGACACTAGCTTAAATATGAAGAGTGTGGATGCCTATTTAATTATTGCAATTTAAATGTTGTTAAATATTTCAAAATGTTTTACTTGGGCTTTGACTCGTGTCAAAAATCTTTTCCAAAACCCTTTCGGTGTCTAACCATAGGGACACCCAACTTGAGGATTATGTCCAGGGATGCGCAACTGCAGTTTATGTGAAAGTTGCAGGACATTGCTATAGACACTTCGTTCATTTATTCTTCGTGTAGGGAATTCATTTTAGTACTCATTTGGGCATCTCACCCACATATTTATTATTCAATTTATTTATTTGACCTTGTGTATCCAGGTTATTATTTTAGTTTACTGTTATATTTAAATAATGAACAGATAGTCGACTCAGTCATTTTTATTTATATTATCCATCTGTGTTATATTCAGTTACCAGATTGTGTGGATGGTTTAATTATTATTTATTTCTGCATGTTTCTAATTAATGAAAGATAAAACTTGGCACCGGTCTAATTAAATTACCAAGTGGTTATTATCTTTAAAAAGGTTTTCGATAGTGATGATAAGAATGAGCTATATGAGACCAACATTTTATTTTGATCACTGGCTGGCCACCCGGTATTTTAGTAGGCAGTGTGTCACAATCATCCCTACCACTTATTTAACTTTTACTTTCTTTACTGATTGATTTGCCTTTCCTTTCCTTCCCTTGCTTTGTAGTGTAGATTTCTTTATTTCTTTACTTCCTTCCATTTATTTCTTGCATTTAATAGATGTCAGTTATGATGATTTCTAGTTAACTTATATTAGGTTGTGATTAATGGAACTCGCCTTGGTTTGAATACGTTGTTTTTCTTTTGTGATGGAGTTTATGCATTTATTTCGATTGGGTTGTTCTTGTTATTATGCCCAGGAGATTTAACGGGGTATATCATATATTCTCCGTATTTACGACCTTGCGTGTGTAATTTTCGGAGTATATATTGACACCAAAACCATAGTAGGCTTTTATGCAAATTTAGGGGTTAACAACTCCAGATTTAATTAATGGTTGAAATTAGATTCAATCTTACTAAATTCGTAATCCCATGTAACCATTTATACACATTAAACTGAGGTGAGGGATATTAGTCGTAACCTATAGTTTTTATTCCTCTTTTGTTAATATTAGTTTAACTTCCATGCCTAGTTATCTTTTCTTTTTGTTATCCTCTATCTTTTACACTTTTATTGAAAAGTATTAAACCAATATAGTTTTATAACCTAGTCTTCGGGGAATTTTGATACCCATACTGGCCATTGTACTCCCTTAAGAGAGTGTAGTCAGTAGCCTAGGTTTTTGCATAGCGGTGGTAGCCGAGCATAACGATCATCACCCTCTGTCAAAATGGCGTCGTTAGCGGGGACTTATTTATTTTAGATTTTAATTGATTTAGTATATCGTAGTATTTTATTTCTATTTGTATTTTTTGTTACCTATTCTTATAGGACTTCTGCATTTGAGCGCCAAAAAATGCTTGAATTTTTCGGGCGCACAAAATTTTGTGGATTTTTCCATCTTGAGATATTTTGGGGGTAATCATCTGTTATTCTAATTTTTTCGGTATTCGTGATGATAATTCTATAAATCTCCCTAAACCTACGACTTTTGGTGAATACTGGGAAAGTCAAAAACTTTAAACATCCAAAATGTCTTTGGATGAGTATTACCAAAGTCAAGTTATGGATTAAGGAAATTTTGATAATAATTATTCTGAGTTTGGCCACAAAATCCTTATAATAAGAATGGTGAAAGTAAATGAATTATCTTTCAAAATTCTTATAATAATGATTCTGATTGTAGTTCTGAGTATAGTTTTCAAAGTTCTCATTCTCAAGAATCTACATCTCTGCCTATCACATTCGGTGAGGATTGCACATTCTTGAAAATGAAAATTTGGATAAACCATTATCAGGAAGAAAATCGTTGTTCGGAGTAGTTAGATTTATTATTTGAATAAGATGATGTTTTTTCTTCTGATACGTTTGAAGTCGAGGAATGATTTTAACCAAATGAGGATTTTTTGTCTACTTTGGAAGAAACCATTGTTGACTTGGCCCATGGTATGATAGATAATGAAAATGAGGAAGAAATGGACGTAGTATCCATTTTCAATGAAATGATTTCTTCTTTGGTCCCCGAAGAAGAATATTTCATTGAAAATGATCTTATATCCTTCGAAACTCAATCTTCAAGCGATCATGAGTCATCTCTTGCATTTGAATTTCTTTCGTCCCCATCTTTATTCTTCATTATCGAATCGATACACGTATCTAATAAATCGGTCCAAAATATTAAAACATTTAACCCTTTCACTGATGAGTATTACTTAATCGAGTTACTTTCCATGAAGGAAATTTTGCCTCCATGTGTGCCACCTCCCATTCCAATTGCAAAATATTTGGGAAAAAATTCTATTTTGTTTGGATTCCATGTGTTTTTATCACCCGTCTTATCAAAACCCCCCATCATCCCAAAAAAAAATTAAGGTGTGATGGTTCATTTCTTTCACCCACATGCCTTCTGTTATTTGAACGAAATTCCTATTTTCTGAAAGGCATGCATGAAAGAGATGGTCCTCTGCTGATCCTCCAAAATCAAATCGTATTTTGGGTGGACCCTCAAAAATTTGAACTTCCAGTGTATAACTAGTTTGAAGTTAAAATTGTAGGTTGTAAATAGTTAGTTTTTATTTTCTTTATTTTTCTTTATTCTTACTTATTGCCTAGTGTAGCTAGTTAAGTTTTTGTTATTTGTTTGTTTTCAATACTTAGTACGAACCTGTTTTGTAGAACCATTGGACTTGTACTTTCTGAAGATCGCTCCATTGTGAGTAATATCATTCTTTTCCTCTCTTTAGCTTGGTTCTTTAATGCACATTGAGGATAATGTCAGTTTTTATGTTAGGGGGTGTGGGATATTCTATCCATCCATTGGTAGTTTCTTTGAATTGATTATATGTTCTTCCCAAGCATGATTTTCTTGTGAAAAAATAAAAATATAAAAAAGATTTTCCATCCTTTTTCTCCGTTGTTCGGCATTTTGTCTTTATTTCCGATGATAAATTTCAATAATTACCCGATCCACTACTAGTGAGAGAAAGAAATCGTTGGACTCGTGTAAAGGAAAAGATGGACTAAAATCATTTTATAGAGTGTAAAAAAGAATAATATAAAAATATGATGTGAGTTCCCATCAAATAACAAATCACTATGAAAAAAGTGAATGTGTATATCGAGTGGGAATGCTAATATATGGGAGTAAACATATTCGCAATACTATTAAACGTAAGAAAACATAAAGTGACTAAATGAGAAAATAGGACTCGAATACCGATAATGGCTTGGAATACCTATGTAACCTAAAAGGGATAAAAGTCTACATAGTTGGATAACATGAAAGGGTGGAGTATAACCCATAAATCCAAAATTAATACTTCATTTAGTTTGTTTTAGAAAATTTGCACAAATGTAAAGAGTGTGAAAAATGAGGAAATTATAATTTAAAATTTCTAGGAAAACCCTTTTTTGGATTTTATAAAAATAAGTTTTGTGTGTGATGAATAATAAAAGGGACATTAGTTTGGAAGTGAAGAAATGAAATAATATATATATAAATAGTGGAAAGAAAAGTAAATAACTAATACTAATTAAATGAGTTGTTATAAGAGAAGAGTAGACCTTCTATAGGACTTTAATTATGATTTTGTAGTATTAGAGGCTGATTTTTAGGTTGTTGAATGATGGTGAGGTAAGAGTAGAAAGTATGATGAATGATGGATGATATTGGTATAAGAAAAGGGAAAGAATGTTTGGAAAAATGGAATTCTGGTGCATGGATTTCGAGAAGAATGTTTTGACGTCAGAAAACAGCCCCTAAGAATGAGGTCACAACCTCCTGAAAGAGTAAAAAATTAGTGATTCAGGGGGATGTCGATTAACATTTTCCCAATCCTTCCTATCGTCATAAACCCGCCTTGCTCACAAATAAAACTCCACCAGCCAATAGGAAGGGGGCCTGGGTGCTAATAAACTATAAGTTCGAATCACTCACAGCCAAGACCATTGGAAAGGGTATTTAGATCCCTAAAAGAATCAATTGAACAATTCCCAGCCTTGAGGGTTGACTAAAGTCAAACATAGCTCGAAAGCACCTGATAGCCTCTAGATGGTGTGTTTTCAGATAAATAGGAGAGTACGTGCGAACCGTGAGACCGATTCACTCACGATATGGACCGTAGGAAAGGGTATTCAGTGATATATGAGATTTTTATGGGATTTTCTCAGTTTGAAGGGTTTACCAATGTTAAATAAGGCTTAGAGAGCATCGGGTGGCCTCTAGATCAAGGTTTGGAGTAAAAAGATGAGTACGCATGAATCGTGAGGATGATTTTAGAAAAATATAGACTGTTGGAAATGTCATTCAAAGACCTATAAGAATTCAATAAGACTCTCTCTATTAGAAGAGTCTACTGAGGTCAAATGTGCCTCGAGAGTACCCGGTGGCCTGTAGATCAGAGTTTAGAGTAAAAAAGTGAGTATGCATGAACCATACGGCTTATTTGCTTATGGTATGGATTATTGGAAACATTATTTAGAAAACAATTAGAATTAAATGAGCTTGACTAAATTTTAAGAGTTAATTTAGGTTAAATGGGGCTCGGGAGTGCTCAGTGGCCTCTAGATCAGAGCTTGAGGTATTTATAGGGTACCGGGAAGGGGTATCTACTAGTAACTAGACTTTTGATAAAAATAAGTCTTTTATATATATTTTGTTTCATACTAATTTGTTTTTGCTCGGAGGAGGCATCCATAAAACTTAGAAACTAATGTCCTGAAGTGGTATCCACCAATTGATTAATCCTAGGCAAGGGGTAGTGTCCCCTTGGGCATGCTTTATTAAGATTAGTTAAGTCAACACATATATACCAATTGATTATTCATGACCGTCACTACATTGAAAATCCACTCTGGACATTTGACATCTTCAATAAAGTTCGCTTTTTGAAACTTCTTTACTTATTCTTGTACAATCGTATTCCTCTCCTGAACGAAGACACGCCATATCTTTTTTATCGAATTGGCATCCTTGACTATGCTTACCTCATGATAGATGAATTATAGGTCAATCCCCGGCATGTCTTCATGACTCTAAGCAAATAAGCTCCTCCATTACTAAAGAAAATTAACCAATTCATTCTTAGGGGTAGGGTCTAGCGATGAGACCATCTGAGTCTTCATCTCCAGGTGTTCATCATCCAAGATAATTGAATATATATTTTCTATAAACTTCCCTTTGAGAAGCATTTCCACATCATGGGGATCCGACATTTTAATTTGGTAGGGCATGGAGAGTTTCTTTTGTTCCTCGTGGTCGACCGAGGTACAATAACACTCCTGGATTCTTCTTAACTTCCTTTCACCACATTGGCACCTTAATGAGTGTTAACGCAAAAATTCTCCATCTATGAGGACCAATCAGAAAAGGACACATGTCATCCTACGTGGCAATATTCGACACCCGAGGAGAGTTGGTCGGCATCTGAGGAGAGTTGGTCGGCACCCGAGGAGTGTTAGTCGGCACACGAGGAGAGTTAGTAAGTACCCGAGGAGAATTAGTCGGCACCCGAGGAGAGTTGGTCGGACCCCGAGGAGAGTTAGTCGGCACCCGAGGAGAGTTGGTCGGCATACCAACTAGGAAGATCAAGGGATAACTATGCATTTAATGTGCATTAATGAAGATGACTATGCATTTAATGAGCATTAATGTACATTTATACTATAGATGACAACACATAGCATACCATGCAATTCAACAATTAGATTCGTTGAATGTAGACATAATGTATAAATGTCTACATACAATGAATCTCTTTATCTCCCATCACTATAAATACATGTATTCCCTTAGCCAAAAGGAGGGAGAGGAGATCCGACACGGATGAGAGACACCATACACAAGATCCACACCTTTTTCTCTCTCTACACCACATTGTGCTATTGTAAACCCCTGGGAATAAAATAGCAGTCGACATAGGCTTTTCCTTATAGCCGAACCACTTTAAAAATCTTTGTCTCTCATGTGCTTCATTGGATTGCTTTTATCTATTTATCTGTGATCATAAAAATGGGATTCGGTCCAGTTTTTTGCATCAACAGATTAGCGCCGTCTGTGGGAACGTGTTACAAGCATTGTTCTCCATCAAAAGCTAAGTTTTTATTTTCTATATGTATAATAAATTATATATTATACATACATCTATTGATTAAATCATGATTTTTATGTTTATATACATAAATTAATTGTCCAATTTTTATTTGCAAAATATTGCATATCATGATTTTAATATCATAACTGTTAGATTAATTCTTACTTAGAAATTTGAAAATAGTGGATTTCATAAATCATAACTTTTTGCTTGATTCACAAGTTTCAATTTTATATCATGGAATAAATATTTTAAATTATTAAATATACCAATATATACGATGATGATAAGATTTGATAATTTTCTTTGTTGATTTTGAAATAATTTGTGAAAGATCTTTGATGACTATTCAACTTCCCATTATATTTTTCTTCAAATCATGATTCTCATATGTTTATATCCATAAAATTAGAGATCAAATCAATTATATATTGTGCATACATCTTTTAATTCAATCATGATTTTATATTCACAAATTGTTGAATCTAATTTTACAAATCTGGATAAATGTATATTTCATAATCACAAAGTTTGAGAAATTTGTGTACATATTATATTATTTCTTCTTTAAGGAGATAAAATAATTTCTCTATATTCATAAATCTCTTTTATATGAGTATATACAAATTTGATTCATTTGTAAATCTTTTAATTTAGTCATAATTTTTATATGCACTAACTGTGTGATCGATTTCAATTTGGGGATCTGGTGAATTTTAGACTCATAAATATTATACAAATCCTTACATCTATGGATCCACTTGAAGATTTTTCTGAACAAATATGTTAGGATATGGATAAGCATTAAAAACGATTATGTATTTTCCATTCCGATATTAACCTGAATTGAATCAGACCCATTTTCTCTCTCTTCAAGAAAACTATGTTCTCTGCAAAAATAATCATATTATGTAATTGTGTTGATACGATCAATTTTATCAATATATGAATAATCAATTATATGTTGTACATACATACATACATCTTTTGATTCAATCATGCTTTTTATGATTATAAACATAAATTAGTTGTCCAATTTTTCATTTATCAAATCTGCAAAATATTGCAAATCACGATTTTATTAAATTAGTGGATCGGTTTTTATTTCAAATATGAATAAATGAAAATTTCATAATCACATGTCCGTTAAATATTTTTATGGAGACACGTTTATGTACATCATATTTTTATGAGAACACGAGATATTTTGATAGTTATCTCTCATATTATTATCTGGAAATTTAAATTGTCCAATATTGAAGCCAATGCACACTATATATTGGTCGGCTGAATAATTATTCTAATCGTAATTTTTATATGATTCAGCCTCAACAGGTGCTTAGGAAAAATTATCTGTCCAGTACAATTCTTGGATGCTCATCAACAGCACATAAAGACCTTAAAAGGTCAATACCGAACAAAAACAACGCAGCTAGACTGCACACAACACAACAGCAAGACTGCAAACAATAATTCAATTGGAACCATCAGATTCATTTCATACATGCCCCAATCCTGGGCATAGAGATTCATACTTGACTTAATCGAGTTAAGAGTAGGATTGAAGAAGTTCGAGGCAGTGCCATCTACAGTACATCAGTGCCTAAAATTTCCAACAAATTTTGGAGTAGGAGTTGTGAAAGGTGATCAAAAAGTAGCTCGGGAATGTTATTATTCATCTGCCGAGCAAGAGGAGCTGGAGGAGTCGAGAAAAAAGACTACTACTTATCAAGTGGATGAAGGTGCAAAAATTGAAACATTGGATCCTAGAGATGAGTCGCAACTCGTGAAGGGTCAAGTGGTGGAAGCTACTGAAAATATCATTCTGGACGACCAGTACCCTGAACGAACTACTCAAATAGGTTTGTCATTGGATACCTCATTAAAACAGGAATTGATAACTTTCCTAAGAAGCAGAAAGAAAACTTTCTCATTGAGTCATGAAGATATGCCCAGAATAGACCCAAATTTCTTATGTCATGAGCTCAACGTGAATAAGGAGATCAAATCAGTGAAGCAGAGAAGAAGAGTATTCAGTCCCGAGAAGAATCAAGCTATACAAGAGGAGGTTGAGAAGCTTCAGAAAGCTTGCTTTATCGAAGACGTTAAATATCGAGACTTGTTTGCAAATGTGGTGATGGTAAAAAAAAGAATAATAAGTGGAGGATGTGTGTAGACTTCACCGACCTTAATAAAGCATGCCCAAAGGATCACTTTCCGCTGCCCCGAATTGATCAAGTAGTCGATGCTACCTTGCGACACCAGCTGCTGAGCTTCATGGATGCTAATTCTGGTTACAACCAGATTAAAATGAAACCTAAAGACAGGGAGAGTACTTCTTTCATTAGCCCTAGGGGAACTTATTGTTATAATGTTATGCCTTTTGGTTTGAAAAATGCAGGTGCGACATATCAGCGGCTGATGAACAAGGTCTTTGCTGAACAAATCAGTTGCAATATGGAAGTCTATGTTGACGATATGCTGACAAAGGGAAAGAAAGTTGTCGATCATCTAGTTGACTTAGGCCAGACGTTTAATCAACTAAATAAATATCAAATGAAGCTAAACCCGACGAAGTGCATATTTGGAGTTCGAGAAGGCATGTTTCTCGAGTACATTGTCAATCAATGAGGCATGGAAGCAAATCCTGAAAAGATCAAAGCCCTATTAGGGCTGCGATCTCCAACGACGAAGAAAGAAGTACAGAGTCTCACAAGACTAGTAGCAGCACTCAACAGATCTGTATCGCGAGCAACTGATAGATGTCTCCCATTCTTCACAACGCTCCGAAAGACTTTTGAGTGGAATGATGAATGTCAGAAGGCCTTTCAAGACTTGAAGAAATAGCTGGGAGCACCTCCACTGTTGTCCAGGACGGTGATGGGAAAAAATTATACTTGTATCTAGTAGTGTCCGAGAATGCAGTTAGCTCGGCATTGATCAGAGTGGAGAATGGAGTGCAAAAACCAATTTACTACACAAGTAAGGCCTTTCGAGGAGCAAAGATCAGATATCCAAGGCTGGAAAAGTTAGCACTTGCGTTAATTGAGGCGAGTAGAAGAATGAGGCCATACTTCCAGGCTCATACCATAGTAGTATATACCGATATGCCATTGAGACAAGCCCTTCATAAGCTAGAAAAATTAGGGAGATTAATGTACTGGGCAATAGAGTTCGGTGAATATTATATAATTTATGAACCCAGATCACTATTAAAAGGGCAGGTTGTAGCAGATTCTATAGCGAAGTTCACCTATCCTGATACCCTCGAGGAGCAAAAGTTGCTCGCTGATCAACCTGTGGATGTTACAGGATCAACAAACACAAGCTCAGACCAATTTTAATTGGTAAAAGAGCGTGTGGATGTTACAGGATGTGGCACAGAGATAGTTGTGAAGACTCTGAACGAGGAATAAAAGTTGCTCGCTGATCAACCTGTGGATTATACAGGATCAATAAACACTAGCTCAGACCAACTCCGGTTGATAAAAGGGCAAGTGGATGTTATAGGATCATTAAATTCGAGCTCAGACCAACTCCAGTTGGTAAAAGGGCAAGAAAAGATGATCGACGAAGAGCAAGAAAATTTCGAGGAGGAAAGGAAGAAGTAAATATTTAACCGAGGAATTCTGACTTATCAGAAATTTGAAGACGAGTTACCTATATGGAGGCTATATGTAGATGGCTCATCTTGCACTACAGGATGTGGCGCGGGGATAGTTTTGAGCACTCCGGACGAGATCGACATGGAATACGCCCTGCGTTTCCAATTCAAAGCTTCCAACAATGAGGCTGAGTATGAGGCGATGATTGCACGACTTAGTTTGGCAAAAATTATGGAGGCGCAGCAGGTTATTATTTTCAGTGATTCTCAATTGATAGTAAATCAAATGTTGGGAGTATATGCAGTTAGAGGAGAATTAATGATCAGATATCATGCAAAGGCAAAGGAGCTGGTGTCAAAATTTGCCGCTATTCAGCTGGTCAGAATACCAAGAATGGAGAATGCGAGAGAAGACGCCCTAGCTCGACTAGCATCAGCTACTCGCACTGAGCTACGACGAACAATCCCAATTGAAGTTTTGGATGGTCGGAGTATAGATGAAGATCTGATGATGAACTTTATTACCCTTGATTTAGGACCATCTTGGATGGATCCCATCAGGGCATATATCGAGGAGGGAGAATTGACAATTGACAAGATCGAAGCCAAGAAATTGAAGTTTAAAGCTGCTCGGTATGTATTAACTAATGGTATTTTATATAGACGGGGAATTATGGCAGGTTTGCAGAGATGTGTACATCCCTCCGAGGTGAAATAATTAATTGAAGAGATCCATGAAGGGTCTTGTGGAGCCCATGTAGCAGGTCGGACGCTTTTGCAAAGGATGATGATGCAGAGATACTACTGGCCAACGATGAGAGATGATTATATAGCCTATGCCAAGAAATGTGACAAGTGACAGCGCTTTTCCTCCATCCGAAGAACTTCGCAAGCATTGTTGACACCCATCACTTCCCCTTGGACATTTTCCATGTGGGGAGTAGATCCGGTCGGGCCACTACCAACGACCAGGGGAAGGTTCAAATACCTCGTCGTCGCAGTGGATTATTTTACTAAGTGGGTAGAAGCAGAGCCTCTCATTGACATGACGTACGACAAGGTGTACCAATTTATCTGGAAGAATATCATCTGTCGATATGGTCTTCTTCATGCCTTCATCACATACCATGGAACACAATTTAACAACGACGAGTTCGCTGCCTATTCACATCAGTCCAATATCTTAAAGATCCACTCGGTACCAGGACATCCTCAAAGCAACGGATAGAACAAAGTGATGAACAGAACACTGCTAAATGTATTGAAGAAAAGACTAAGTGACGCAAAAGCAAACTGGATCAACGAGTTATAGTCAATACTGTGGGCTTATCGTATTACTCCCCGAGTAGCAACTGGAGAATCACCATGTATGCTGGAGTTTGGAAGTGAAGCTGTTATACCTGCTCCTTTTATTGAAAATCTTTCGGGGAATACTAGTGCTACACACTACTCGGCAAAACTCGACAAAGCTCAGACTACTCAGCAAAAATATTCCTAAAAATGCCAACCTCGGTTGGTTAGGAAACAAAATATTCCTAAAAATGACAACCTAGGTTGGTTAGGAAACAAAATATTCCTAAAAATGCAAACCTGTTTGGCTAGGAAACAAAATATTCCTAAAAATGCCAACCTATTTGGCTAGGAAACAAAATATTCCTAAAAATGCCAACCTGTTTGGCTAGGAAACAAAATATTCCTAAAAATGCCAACCTGTTTCGCTAGGAAACAAAATATTCTAAAAATGCCAACTTGTTTGGTTAGGAAACAAAATATTCCTAAAAATGCCAACTTATGTTGGTTAGGAAGTACATATATTCTCAAAAATGTCACCTTATGTTGGTCGGGAGGTAAATATATTCTCGGATATGCCAACTTATGTTGATCGGGAGGTAAGATTATTCCAGAAAGCGCCAAAGTTGCTCGTAGAGGAAAAATCCACTAACTATGGTTGGTTGGGGATAAAAACCCACTAACTGTAGTTGGTCGAAAAGGAAAATTTACCGACCTTGGTTGGTCGGAAACATTTTATGAAAACGAGAAAGTGATCAAGCAACATTTTTGATACTCGTAACTTTTTTACTAAGTTGGTCGACAAACAAAACATCATTTTTTATCAAATGGTTACCACAAATTCAAACTAGTCGACAATAAGTTGATCGACAAACAACACAATATTGTTATCTTTTTAACAGATACATATCCACAGATGTAAAGTATTTTACAAGACAATAGCAATTAAGATTGCGAACAAAAATGAAAGTCTTTCATTAAAATAAAAAACAAAATACATCAGGAATGAAATACAAATTTATTACATCAATATTCCCATTCTATTGGTTTCTTCCCCTCTGCTTTTGAAACAGGTTCCTCGCCATCAGGTGGATCATTTAAAGCAAGAGGAGAATTTATGAACTTAAGATCTTTGAGCATCCTGATATTCATCACGGATGGTCGATCTAGGATTTTCTCGATAAAGTATTTGTTCATTTGGGGGCTTCTATTACAGATATATTTGTCCATTTGGTGGCACATTCTTATAACATCATGCAGTCGAGCACCAAATTCAACTTCACAAACTCACACGGAGGTGTATTCAGAAGTTAAGGAGGTGCATTCAGAAGTTCAGGAGGCATATTCAGGAGTTATCATGCACATACTATTGAAGGTCAGAAGTCAAATTTAGCATCTACAGCATTGAGATCTTTACTACTACTATCTCGACCAATATTGAAGAAGAAGTTGTATGAAAATGTTTTGAAGTCCACCACTAGCTTGGTACTAATCAGATTGAAGAGTTGAGTTCAAAAGCTAGTATGTTACTCGACAAAGTATTCAGAGGATCATAAATCAGAAGAATCAAGCACGTGAAGTTAGCACTCAGTGGCTCGGCACAGGAGGCAGTTGGTCGGCTAGCGAACCAATCAACATACTTGAAGATTATGACAAGCTACAAGATGCATACTATGGCATGGCTGCATCCAAATTCCCAGGGATGATACATAGCACACGGAGTTCCTCAACAGAAAGATTAGCAACTGTCGATCAGCCTACATCATATGTCGTCTAGGAGATAATGCACTTTATGTTGAACAAATCAAATATTTTACGAGCACCGAGCAACAGTGCAGAATAAATACTCCATCCTTTCAAGTAAACCATCAAGCATGGAGCATTGGGGGCTTCTGTTAACGCAAAAATTCTCCATCTTCGAGGACCAATCAGAAAAGGACACATTTCATCCTACGTGGCAATATTTGACACCCGAGGAGAGTTGGTTGGCATCCGAGGAGAGTTGGTCGGCACCCGAGGAGTGTTAGTCGGCATCCGAGGAGAGTTAGTCAGTACCTGAGGAGTGTTAGTCGGCACCCGAGGAGAGTTAGTCAGTACCCGAGGAGAGTTGGTCGGCCCCCGAGGAGAGTTAGTCGGCACCCGGGGAGAGTTGGTCGGCATACCAACCAGGAAGATCAAGGGATAACTATACATTTAATGTGCATTAATGAAGATGACTATGCATTTAATGAGCATTAATGTACATTTATACTGTAGATGACAACACATAGCATACCAAGTAATTCAACAATTAGATTCGTTAAATGTAGACATAATGTATAAATGTCTACATACAATGAATCTCTTTATCTCTCATCACTATAAATCCATGTATTCCCTTAGCCAAAAGGAGGGAGAGGAGATCCGACAACGATGAGAGACACCATACACAAGATCCACACCTTTTTCTCTCTCTACACCACATTGTGCTATTGTAAACCCCTGGGAATAAAATAACAGTCGACGTAGGCTTTTCCTTATAGCCGAACCAATTTAAAAATATTTGTCTCTCATGTGCTTGATTGGATTGCTTTTATCTATTTATCTGTGATCATAAAAATGGGATTCGGTCCAATTTTTTGCATCAATAATGAGTAAGGAACTTCATGAACTGGTGTATGACAGAGGGAACTGCTTTAGATTTGTTTAGTTCTACTCTAATGACGATAAGGTTGTACGTTGAGTGTACGTTCTTGTCCAAGATGAAAAAACGGATTTTTTTTAATCGAAAGTTAGGACATGTGCCGATCACAACCTCTAATTCAATTATACCCAAGGGGTATACCTTTTCTCCTAAGAAATCAATGAGTGGTCTGTGATAGGCTTTAAGTTTTCTATATGTCAAACTCAGACTTTTGAAGCAGTCATAAATCAAGATGGTAGTTGAATCGTCGTTATCATCCAGAGGATTTTTATTTACCTTCCAAGGATGGGTATCCATACTATTAGTAAGGATGATATCCCTAATGTGAGTGTAGGCCTTTGTCTCATTGAGACATACTTTCATCTTTGGTGGATCATCGTATCCTCTAACATTACCTCCTGAAATGAAGCTACATCCAAAATATATTATTTTTACCTCATGTACAGGCTCATTGGGACTCTTAGGGAGATCTAGGTCATCCTCAAAATCATCATCTCTACCTCTTTTCTTCTCGGCATATCTTCTGCATGGAGACTCTAACCGTTTTCCAGGCTTCTTTTCGTGCCTTTGATCTGCCTGATGACCTTTGTCCATAAATTTTAATCATGTTCCCCTTAGGTTAGATTTTTTATGTCATTTAAGGAAAATAAATTATTAATGTTATATCTGTGATCCCTATAAAACTCATAGTATTTACTCCTATTCCTTCTGGTTATTGGGTCTTTCAGTTTGTCAGACCACTTTAGATCTTTACTCCAATGAAATTTTTCAAGAATATTCCATATGCGTATACTCCTTATATCTCTTTGGTTTGTTAGTCTGTTTGTCTTTCTTCTCTAAAATTTTGCTGGTGTTGTCTTTGGAGATACTAACATATTTGGCAACCATAGCTTCTTCGATGTTCATAATCTTCTTCTTGGCTTTACTTAATAACTTAGTCATTGTAATGGGTGGATCCCTAGATAACGCAGAGTAAAACATTCCTAATAGCAGACCACTCATTACAGATGTGATTTATGTCTTCTCATCATAATCGATTAAATATAGCTTCTCACTAGCAGTAGACTTTCTAAGTCTTCTCTGTGTTCTTTAGAACCAATCAGATCTCTATGATATTTCATCCTTACTGCTCGTGCTCCTAGGCGATCAAATGTAGAACCTTTGTTAAACATTTCCAGTAGGCTGGGCATTTCTTGGGAAATGGTTTGCTCATCATCAAAGCCAATTTTTATAAGAGATGAGGTAGCTCACATGTGACATGATTTGTTGTTCTGAGATATAAAATACTTTGACATGCTCTCTTCCTCCTGTGATCCCCCACTCAGTCTCCTTGAGTCTCTAAAACTTGGGTACATTACTATATCACCCCCTTGTGAAGGAGATGGAGCTGGCATTTCCACTATTTTACCTGGGCGTTCGCCTCTTGTTGGGTTGATAGGTTCTCACACTGGTCTTCCCTATCTGACTAGAGTGTCTGGGTCAGCTTCTGAACATTTTCTTGTAATGCCTCATGGCCTCTAGCCATTCTTATCAAAATTCTTTGTATGTCCCCCATTCTAATGGGATTTGGAGGTATAATGGTTTCATTTGCATGACCACTCTATAGATCTTCTCCCATTTCTTAGGATTGTAAATGGCATCTGAATATTCACAGATCAATGCTTAAACTATGGATTGTAAATGATAGGGAATAACAAATGGCTTATCATTTCCATCGACGGTGCCACTTTGCTATCATTTAAAATTAGCATATGGATTTAGAAGTCTTAGCTTGATAAATACCAATAATAACCTTAAAATAGATAAAGATATTAACAGACTAGATTGTATAAAGAGGTGAGAAATTAACATTGAGATAAGGGATTAACATGATTTTGCTAATATGATGCGTACATCCATAGTTGTTGCGCAAGATTTTATTATTCAATCATCAACAAAGATGGGTACAAGATCTCAATGTTATATATGCCCGTGTATTAAGCTTTTTTCCCTCTTCAAGTTGGAGTTTGTGCTATCTATAGAAGAGATAGGGTAGGTGGATAGATGGATTGCCTTTATAAGTCTGGGAATTGCACCTTTTTACATTCTAAGGGTAGTTAATGAAGATTTAATTACAATCAGCTGAAGGGACTAACCTATATGTGTGTAATAAAACTAATACATATTCAAGGTTTTTATGGTCTAGTCCTTGGACTAACAATTTTGGACAAAAAAACTAGGCCCAACAAATTTTAAACGATTAGGTCCAACATATAAATACCCCGAAATTAAAAAAATCATAAACCTAATTGGCTATTGGAGTTTTATCTGCAACTAACGACTATTCTCCGAAATCCAAAACAACATCAATCTTATGCTTTTTTTCGTCTGGCCTATAATCGATTATAGTGTTCTTAATCGATTCTACATGTATCACTTGGCTCTATCATTTGTAAGTTTATCTTTATCAGCAGTTGGTTTTTCAATTTTCGATCGATTACAATAAGTGTATGTCTTTTTTTTTATTCTAGAGACTCATTGTAATATTCATTCATGTGATTGAATAACTTTTTATATGTTATATATGTATATGTTTTGATTTTGTGTTTTTTATGCATTTATGTTTGGATTCTTCATATATAAGTTATATTTATCAATATTTGTAATTGTTAGTTGAATGTGCTAAATGAATATTATTTATGTTTCATTCTACTTTTAAGAGTCCTTTATTTTGATTTGGTATTGAATCACTTATTGATATAGGTCTGCGTCAGCGAAAATATCCTGTTCGATATTAGTTTTCAAAGTACACGCCGTGTTTATAAAGTACACGTGATTGTTTTTTGAAAATATGTGTCTCCTTTATTGCTTCATGTATAGGTTTTTAAATAGTGCATGTAATTTTATATTAATTGTAAATAAATATTTTGATATTTCATGAATTAAATTATGGCACACATTTTTAGAATTGTTGACCTTGAAGGAAATGTTTTTCGTCTCTGTTTGACTACAGGTCATTATGGTAAGTAGTGTAATAGCAAGGTGTTATTATTTGGATAATATGGCTTGTATTGAAATATTTGGAGATAGCTTATTAGATTTCATATGCAATGAGTTCTGTATTAGGTTTACTAATTTGAGAAGTGGGAGTTTTTCATTGAGGAATTCATTTGGTGATGAATGTCGGTTCATGTTGGTTTGTGATAACAATATTTGTTTTATGTTGCGGTCCTAATTAATCGTGAAAGCTAATTTCATTTGGATATATGTCATTGATTCATTACCATTTCCATGTCATACATGTCGTGAACGGGTTGAATGCTCTAATCGAATTTTTGAAGGGGTTGACTGCAGTAATACAAGTTCTGAGAGGGTTGACAGTGGTGATACAAATACACAGAGGTTAGAGTCTTTATCATCAGGAACTGCGAATGATTTTAATAGTTGCATTGAAAATGACTTTTATCTTGGAGGTGTGGAGCCAAGTAAGTCGAAAGTTTATCTTTCTAATGATTGGAAGACTTATATAATTCATGAGCAGCAGTATTTTGAAGGAGGTGTAGTATGTATGCCATTGAGGATGGGTTCAAGTATGTGTATTTGAAGAATGATAAAACTCGAGTGACGGCTGAATGCTCTAAAAAGACTACTGAGAATTGCATGTGGATAATTCATGCTTCATTATCCATAATAAATGGATACTTTTACATACGTGCAATGAATAATGAGCATATATGTAGAGGTGTCTTTCGTAGTCAGTCAGCCAAAATGATAGCCTCCAAGTTGGTTTCAACATTGGTAGCTGATGATCTTAGAGATAACCCGCTATTGAGACCAATTTATGTAGTTAGAGATATGAAGAAGAATTATGGTCTTGATATAGCTTATCAACATGCATGGCGTGTGAAAGAGATGGTTGCTATTAATATACATGGTAATGAAAAGGTTTCTTATGCATTAATGAATAATTATCGTGACTTTCTATTGCAGTATAATCTTGGGTCACATTGCATCCTTGACGTGGAACATGAGAGTAAAAAATTTAAGAGAGTATTTGTAATGTTTAGAGGATGTATTTATGGATTTCAATACTGCAGACCTATTTTATTTCTTGATGGTGCCTTTTTGAAGAGCCGTTACTGTGGAACAATACTATCAGCTACTGCAAGGAATAGGAACAATGGTAAATTAATTGTAAATATTTTATTTTGTGTATTGCATTGACATTTTGTTTGTTCCATTCCATATCATCAAAATACAAGCATAAAAATATAAAATACCTTTGAAGTTCTTTATTTTAGTTCACGTGTACTTTTCATTTTTTTGCGTGTATTTTCATGATATGTCTTATTATGTGTAATACTTAGTAAAGTACACGCATAGTACATGTCAAGTACATGTGAATGTTTTTGTTAATTTCACATGTACTTTTCATTTTTATGCGTGTATTTTGGTGATGATGATGTTATGTGTAATACTAAATAAAGTACTCACATAGTACATGTCAAGTACACGTGAATATTTTTGTTAATTTCACGTGTACTTTTCATTTCTATGCGTGTATTTTGATGATGATGTTGTTATGTTGAATACAAACTAAAGTACACGCATAGTACATGTCAAATACACGTGAATGTTTTTCTTAATTTCACGTGTACTTTTCATTTTCATGCGTGTACTTTGATGATGATGATGTTATGTAGAAATAATAAATCCAAGTACATGTTAAAAATGTAAAGTACCTTTGAATGTTTTTGTTTAGTTCACCGGTACTTTACATTTTTATGCGTGTATGTTGATGTTAGTGTTGTTAATAATAAAGCCAAGCAAAAGCTTACAAAGTAAACGTGCATGTCTTTTTATCTTTATCATGTGTACGGTACATTTTTATGTTGTGTCTTGTTATTTACAAACAATTTAAATTAAACACAATATATTTCCCATGTGTTTTAGGGTATACGCCAGCAGCATCAATTTACAAAATGTTGTACATGGATATGTTATTTATTTTAATTTTGATATATTTTTATATTTCAGACCTTTTTCCTGTTGCATATGATGTTGTTGATTCTGAAATCGAAGTTAAGTGGATGTGGTTTCTTCTCAATTTGCATAGTGCAGTAGTTGAGCAATATCGAGACATAACATTTATATCAGATCGAAACAATGGATTACTTGAAGCTGTTTTGAGGGTCTTCCCGTTGTCTGCACATTCCTATTGTATACATCATTTACAAGGAAATATAAAAAAGAAAATTCATGGGAATTGTGTTGGATTTCAAAAGAAAATTGTTAAAGACTTTTTATCTTGTGCATATGCTGTCTCAGTAGATGTATTTCACAAGAATATTGAAGCATTGAAGAAAGAAGGAGGCGCTGCTATTGCCGATTTCATTGATAGTTTGCCTCCCGAGAATTGGTCCTGTGCATATTTCCTTGGTAAATAGTATGGTGACATGGCATCTAGTGTTGCGGAGTCATTCAATTCATGGATATTAGAGGAAAGGAATTTACCAGTAATGAATATGCTTGATAAATTGAGAGTGAAGATTATGAATTTCAATGCAAACAAACTTGTTGAGTTTGACACTTGGACAAATGAGCTATGTCCTTTTTTTCAAAAGTTACTAAATGAAAATTGGAATAAAAGACGACATTGGACTATTAGTCACTCAAGTCAAAATGTATTTGAAGTTCATTCAGAAGTGCGAGCCATGGTTGACTTAGGAGAAATGACTTGTTCTTGTAAGAGTTGGCAGATTAGATGTTTTATATGTTCTCATGTTGTTTGTGTTGTGCGAAGGAAAGGGACCATTATTTAAGATTATATTGAGGAGTACTATAAGGTATCTTTCTACAGAAAATCATACTCGATACCTATAGTTCCTCTTCCTGATTTGATTTCCTTAAATATTCCTATTCCTGAAAATCCATTTGTCCTTCCACCAATGACTAAGAGATCGATAGGTACGCCAAGAAATAAGAGAATAAAGTCTTCTGGTGAGATCACAGTAAGGGAAGTTACTTGCTCGAGGTGGAGTAAAACAGGTCATTACAGATCTACTTGTAAGGAACCCGTTTGAGTATTTTTAAAATTGTTGAATTCATTCATTTTAACCATTTGATTGAATAAATTAATTAATAAACCATTTGTTTCACATAAATGAATGTAATTCATTTTTAAGTCTCATTTTTTAGTTTGTTTTTTGTGTAGCTGTACACATATTTTTCATAAAACATACGTGATCCTTTTTCCTGATGTTCACATGTACTTTACATTTGTATACGCATGTTATGTACAAGGTACACATGCATTTTGATGTCCAGATAAATTTTATCAATGCGTGTACTTGATAAAATATGCGTGTACTTTATAAAGTACACATAGAATACATAAAGTACACCCATTTAAAAATGGATTTGGTCAGTTCAATATGTGTGTACTTTATTAATGACATTTAATTTAGATTAACTTGATGAAATATGCGTGTACTCTATGATGTACATGCATGAAGTACACGCGTAATATAAATATAATATGCGTGTACTTGATGAAATATGCGTGTACTTGATGAAGTACACGTATTGTTAATTAAAGTACACGCATTTAAATATAAGTGTACATGCATGTTTTAGCAAAGTACACGCATATTGATATGACAAAATCTAATTCAATATACGTGTACTTTAGGTATTCTGCATGTAATTTTATCAAGTAGACGTATATAAATGCATGTACTATTTGGAAAATGGTTCTGAACATTACAATGTGCTTGTACTTTATAAAATACAGGTGGGTCACTCATATTCTTAAACTCCTATGTGTATTATGGTCCGTGCCAGTGGCATTATTATACAAGTATTTCAATAGGCGTGTACTTTATAGACTATGCGTGTACTTTATAAAGTACACATGTAATATATAAAGTACACGCATTTTTATAATGTTTTGGGACAATATCTTGTTTGTGCTCTATAAAAATTTGCATGTATTATAATTTATAATACATGCAATCATATTTTGACATACCAATTTTTTTACATGAAATGATATTAATGTTTACATTTTTTACAATACATGTGATCATTTTTATATGGGTTCACGTGTACTTTACTATATTTGGTGTACGGCATAAGTGAGAATACATGCATGAAAGAAATAAATTTTTTATTAAAAACAAAAAAATAAAGTACAATTTTTTCACATAACAAAAGCTGAAAACACTAAAGAAGGCTTCTATTAGGGAAGTTTGTCAAAGGCATCTAGGGTGTCAGGAAGAGAGTCAATTAAATTCGACCAGTGTCGAATTTCTTCTTCTATGACATCTACAAGGCCTTCATGGAGAGCCTTCTTCTCCTTCAGCTTGGCAATTTTCATGGGAACTTCTTGTGTATAGAAAGACATGAGGTCTTCATGTGTTTGAGGAGGGTCCTCATCCAAATCAAATAAATCTATAGGATTGGGTGGAAGTCCAGAATAGCCATCCCTCACATATGTTTGAAACTGTTCAAAGGCAGTTTCATATGAGGAAATATTTTCCTCAATTTGCCCTATTTTTGTTTTATTTCTTTCATCTTTCTCAAGAGTTTCTCTCAAGTTTTTTGCTGGAATAGCCATTATGTTTTCTTTACCCTAGATGTAATGGTTAAGAAATTAACAAATATTACTCTTTTATAGGAAAAGTTAAAGCTATTTATTTCTTGACCAGAAGTAGTTGGGAAGTGAGTAGTTGAATTAATAAATTAATTTTGATTTTTGTGTCATGAATGAATTCCTCAAAGTAATTTTCAATTAAAATAATAAAAATTTATTATATTAACCAGTGCGTGTACTTTAGTAAAAATGCGTGTACTTTGAAGAATTCAATGGTGTAATAAATATTGTAAACAATAACCAATATAACACAAAACAAATTACAAATATGTTTTGTATTTGAATCACAATTTATAGAAGTTTTTTCTCCTTTCGGGGGAAGAAATATTTTGATAGAAGAATTTCCCCGAGTACATATGCTCTTTGTTTTAGCATGTCAGGGTTTTGAAATAATTTTTGCATTTCCTTATTTCTGCCTATTTGTTCAATGTAGTACATGCAGAACACTCCATAGTCAAGCCTGAAATTAAAATTAAACAAATATACAAATTAGTATGATGTGAATGAAATTTTTTGAAAAGATACAAATTAGTAATTTTTAGAAATGAAGTTTTTCTTACCCATTATATTGCTTAGGGAATTCATGATCTCTTATTAGGTCAAATTTGAGATCACTTTCAAACAAGAAATCTACTGTCCTTTTTTCTTGCTCTGTCTATGGATCATCATCCAATGTAATCTCATTTGGTGTACCTTCATCAAACTTCCTCTAAATTTTGAAACCATTGTTTCTGCTTCAGTCTTCAATAGGCACAATATTTTTTGGAAGACAGAAAACTGTTAAGAAGACAAATATTTAGTGTATACAAATAAAAGATTATATGAAGATTAAAGAGTGAAAAGTACACGTATTATATTAACGTACACGTATATTTTATTTTTTCATATCACGTGTATTTTAAAATATGATGCGTGTACTTTCCCTAATGAGTTAAAAGTACACGCATATTTTATTTTTTTCATATCACGTGTATTTTAAAATATGATGCGAGAGTTAAACGTACACAGGCAATATTAAAGTACATGTAATTTGTATTGGTTCATTTCAAGTGTATTTTAAAATATGATGCGTGTACTTTAATAATCTGGGTAATTATGTGCGACTAATACAAAGTGAAAGCATTATATTATACACGTGTACACATGTATAATATAAGTACAGGTAACATTACTAATCAAGTTTAGGCACTAACCAATTTTTTTGCATCATCGAAGAATATTGTGTTTTTTTCCTTATCGTTCGGTCGAAGGGAATCCATGTGGACCACTTTATTTTCTTTTTTGTATATCACAAGTAATGTGAAATGTCCTAAACTATGTCTTAGTACAATGAACAAATTATTACAAGTGCCTAAGTATTCAAATAAATCTCTGTATAACTCCCCCTTCTTATTGACATCATTTGTGCTACAAGCTTCTATCTGAATAAAAATTATAGAAATTGTGTTAATAAAAGAAACTGAAATTTTGTTTCTCAAAACTTTTGGTTTAATTATACTTACCCAACAATAATCAGAAAAAGTGTGTGAGTAGGAGAGGCCTTCCTCTGACAATTTTAACCTCAATACTTCACTAAAGGCAAGTATTATCTATTTCACACAATATAAAATGGTGAGGAAATAATAATGTTGAAATTTAATGGATGTCTAATATTTGGACTACATACTTGGCTTGAAATTTCTTGATTGTTGAGGATTTCAACAAAATCTTCGCTTGGGACATACGAAACTAGCCCTTGGAAAATAAATTCCCTGCATTTTATATAATCAATAAGTATTGTATAATAATAATAACCTTATTCTTTTGTACCAAAAAAAATATAAATTAGCGAAGTGATAAATCATAAAACAATAAACTTTACCCTGGCTCAGCCTTTTGAATAGACTCTTCAATCTTTTTCTTCGAAGCTTCATTGAGATATTTGTATACTTCGATTGCTTCAAGCTTGAAGTGAGTTTCTTTCATTTGTTGAGCTATTATTAGATGGCCTTTTCTCATCTTTGACTCTTTTTGTTTCTTAATTGGTTCATGCTTTTTGGTTTCGCTATCAGCTTTTCTTTTCTTCTGTCCTCTAGTAAGAGGTCCTTTTGTTTTGGATATATTAGGGGTTCCTTGAACTGTCTTTGAGGCTAGTTCAATCTTCAAACTAAAAATTTCTTCCATGAGTTGTTTATTAATGTTTGCCTCGTATATTTAACAAGGAATGTTTCATTGTAAGCTTGTTTTGAAACAATGATTCATTTTCTCTTACGTGTATTTTATAAAGTACACACCTGTATTTTAAATATGCGTGTATTTTATAATATACGCGCGTGTATTATAAAATACGTGTACTTTATAAAATTTATAATATACACCTGTACTTTCAACATAATTTGCGTTTACTTTAGAAAGTAAAGCATGTACTATATATTTATTATATTTTATAGATACCTGATTAGTTTTTTCAATTCTGAGTCATCAAGCATTTTCTTCAACTCCGAAATTTCATCATTAAGGATTTTATTATTGTTTTCATGTTATACAAAAAGAATGTTACATTATAAGCAATACTTGAATAAAAATGCATTATTTTTAATCAAATAATGCATGTACTCTGCATTATTTCTAATATCAAATAAAACTGCATTAAAAATACAATGAAATAAAACTGCGTTTACTTTAGGAAAACTGCATGTACTTTATGGAAACTGTGTGTACATTAGGAAAACTGTGTGTAGTTTAGGAAAAATGCGTGTACTTTTAATGTGTACTTTAGGAAATCTGCGTGTCCTTTAGGAAAACTGCGTGTACTTTGCATTCAAAAGTACCTGTTGAGTTCTTTTCAATTCTGACTCCTCAAGATTATGCCTCAATGTCATCTTTTCAATGTCAACATCTTTCCATTTTTACAATGAATCATCGTACTTTTTTTTGAGATCTTCATTACTCAGAGACATATATCCATTTTTTTGTTCCAAAATTCGTGTTGATTCTGTCTATTTTTTCAATGATTCATCCAATTCTTTAATTCTATCTGAGTCACTCATTGTTACTTGATCAAGCTTTTCTTTTAAAGAATTGTTTAACTCAACTAGTTGGGAATTTTCTACCTCCAACTTATTTAGTAACTCTTTTTCCTTTAAAAGGTCGGAATTCTCCACCTTTAACTTCTTCATTTCCTCATGGGCTTCAAAAAGTGAATCACGATCTACCTGCAACTGTACATTCAAAATGGCACTCTCCGCCTCCAAAGAGGTCACCTTATCAAGTCCACCATTAATGTCTTCATCTGCTTTAGATAGTTGGTTATTTTTTTCCAATAATTCCCTTTTCAAAACAACAATTTGTTCCTCCAAATTAATCTTTGGTTGATCTTTTCCCTTTTTTTCTCTGGAGTCACAATGTTTTTAAGGGGAATATTCCAACCATGTGAAAACTCATTGTCATTAATATCTTCAGCAACTTTTTCTGATGATGAATCAGCATGTATAGGACTTTCTGTAGAAATGTTCAAAGAGTAACTTGGACCTTCAAACTGAGATTTCTTTTGTATATAATTGTCCTTACAAGCTGGTTTATTTGTAGCCGGCTTCAAAGTTGTTGTTGCAATGTCATTCTTCATAAACCATTGTCTCAAAGACGACAATTTCCACTTCAGGAATTTTGGAGTATTTTCTTTAAATTCTTCAACAGGAGAAATAATTTCAAATTTCTCACATGCCCAATACTGTGATCATACAAAAAATAAAATGAATTTAATACTTGTATTACCTAGGGATTCATAAGGAAAAGTACAAGTGATTTGTTAAAAATACACGCAAAATTAAACGTGTACTTTACAAATTTTACAATTATATATTGAAAGTACACGTGACTTTTACAAATTTAACGTGTACTTTGTCAATATAAGTTCACGTGTACTTTCTAAAGTACATTTATAATATTGATAGAAAATATAACAAGAGTATTTTGAAAGTAAAATGGTTATATTTACAAAACATAATACAAGTGTATTTTATAAAATACAAGTGTACTTTCACGTGATATAAGACGTGTATTTTCAAAATACACGTTAAATATCAAGTGCACTTTGAAAGAACAAGAGAAAATATCACGTGTATTTGGAAAATACACTTAATATTTTAAAGTGTACTTTCAAAATACAAGTGAAAATATCACGTGTATTTTCAAAATACACGTGATTATTGGTATGTAAATTTTGAAATATCATGATGTTTTTTTTGCTCGCCAGTAGGAAAATGACACATCCAGTAACTACGCTAGGTTTTGAACTTGCTGATTTGTCAAGTGAATGTATGAGAAACTCATGCACAGCAGATGCCCAATCATACTTATTCATGTCCTCAATATTGTCGATGTATTTCAACCGAAATTCTCCAAGAGTGAAGTTTGAGTTGGAGAAAAACAACGTGTTCAAGAAGTGGAGACACACAATTTTAGCAAAATCAGCAATTCCTTCATTTGTCTCCAATTCAACTGATTCCTTCAAACCATTCAATATTTCTGAGTTTCCTATTGTTTTTGCGAAGTATCGTGCTTGTAATCCATATTTTTTAGCAGTATCCGGTCGCTTTTTCAGTTCTATTGATTTTAAACCCTCAACCAGGGGTATGCCAAATATTTCACTTATATCTATTGGCATTATTGGAACCCTACTCTTCATACGAAAACTTTTGGTTTTCGTACTGTACAGCTCGATAATTGACAAAATATTTTTATCCGTCTTCTTGTGGTCCACTTCTACTACTTTCTCACTGTAGTAGGCATTGAAAAGCTCCCAAAATGGAGTCTTCTTAAGAAGTTCAATATGGCTATTGTTTATTTTATCTTTAATCTGATGCAAATCGTGGATAAAGCTAACAATATTTTACCAATATTGGTCATTCTTCTTTGCAGGATGTTTAGATTTCAATGCCATACTAGAACTAGAACTGGAACTGGATGAAGAACTATCAACAGAACTGCTCTTTTTTTGTTTCTTTCCTCTTCTTGCCTTTATCTTCATCCCCATTATATTGATCTATAAACAAAATTGAAATTACTAACCTATAATGATATGTACAAAAAATAAAATACATGCGAATTAGAATAAAACATAGACTAAAATAATAAAATACAAGCGTATTTAACAAAAGTACATGCAATATTCTCACAAACAATTTATACAAGTCTCAATAAAATACATGCTAAAGGCGATAATATATATTGTCACTTTCATGGTAATACCTAACAGAGGTTGTTCGAAAAGACAAAAACCAAGATTGCCTAATCCTAACATATTCAGTAAAGAAGTGATACAATAGTTGAATGCTAAAAGCTCCAACATTATCAAAACCCCTTAAGCAATACTGCTCAATTCGTTTATCTAAATCCTTCGCTTTCAATTCAGTTACTTGAAGTTATTGCACATCAAAAGTGCAGTAAATGTCTTCATAGTAGTAGTAGAAACCAAGTAACCTTTTAGCTCTATCATTGATGCGAAGGAGACAATGAATTTCGTCATCATTAGTACTATTGACTGTCAATGTGAAAGGTTTTGTATTGTTAAGATCTTCGAATGTGCAAGCAGCAGTTTTGTAGTTGAACATGCTTGATCGTATGATTCCTAAACAATAACACAACATTACAAAATAGTACACTCATAATACACATTAGTGCATGGATATTGGATTCAACAACTTAAATATCAATGTGCGTGTACTTTATGAATTTTTTGCGTGTACTTTCAACAGAGTACACACAAAAAAAAGAAAAAGTACATGCAATAATACTGATTACAAGCTAATAACATATCATTCAAATGCAGCTAGCGCAGACCAAAAACACTCCTAAATATTAACAAAATAATAATACTTCTTATAAACTCATGGAATATCATTCAAATGCAACTGGCGCGGACCAAAATAACATAGGATTCATCAAATATGGATTTGGAATAAATATTTTATAGAGTACACGTATAAAACATAAAAGTACACGCATAATGAATTGAGAAATTCAATTTCAAAGTGCGTGTACTCTGTGTATTTTGCGTGTACTTTTTGATAGTACACGTAAAATACACATAGTATACGCAAAACAGGGCTTGTACATGTACATATTCCAATCATGTATATATTCCTAGTCCTTGATAAATCCTCGATAAATGATGTATACAGGAGGAAAAGTACAATGATGAAATACATATATCTAACATGCAAAAGTGTGTTTTACAATTAAAATGAGAGAAATAAATATATTTTTTCATATCATGAAGAAGAAGAATGTGATTTGATCAGTCCATGTGTCTACAAATTTATATATATGAGAACACAAAATACACAAGGACAAAAAGGTGATAAGAGAATGTATACATACTTGTTAGTGGTGTTTGGAAGATTTTGATTTAGAATGTAAAATGTAGAACTTCAAGGATTAGGGTTTGATCAAAGAGAGCTGGGGTTTTGATCGAAGAGAGTTTTTAGCGCTTCGATCAGGAGTATTTATATGTTGTTGTTGACCAAAATTTGATTGAGAAATAGATTCGGTTTGGGGTTTTGATCGAAGAGATGGTACGATTAAGGTTTTGATTCAAGAGAGAATACAGTATTTTTGGCGCTTCGATTTCTGAATAGTGCGTGTTTGTTTAATTTCGGGGTATTTATATGTTGGACATAATCGTTTAAAATTTGTTGGGCCTGGTTTTTCGGTCCAAAATTGTTAGTCCAAGGACTAGACCATAAAAGCCCCTACATATTCCCATGTGTGACCCACATGTGAATATCAATTTATTTTGGTCGGCTTCCCAAGCAAATAGGATTAATATTGATTCGACTAAGGACATGATGTGAGGATTACGTTCAATGAGTGAGTTGAGCTTCATCCAATGACAAATGTTACAATACCATTGGTCCATATCACATTACATATTTATGATACAATTACATATATCTTAGAATGAAAAATTCTTATGGTTTTAGTTGATCCTTTTGATTGAGATTCACGATTATTTTGAAAACTTGTGAGAGTTTAACAAAAGAAGTGCATAAGTTGGGAAATCAGTATATAAACTTATGTAACTTTCTCATTAATGGTATTTTAAAAACACTATAATATCTTTCGATTACTATATATATCTTAAGGTCAGTGGGAGTAAGTTTATGTAATTTGGATTTATCTATACTAATAATCAATTAGAGAGTAGAGAAATAAAATGTTTCATATGTTCTAAAAGTATGAAGTAATGAGATTCGTAAAGGATAATATGCTCATACTTATGATAATTATTCATTTAAAGATGATCAGTAATTATAGGTTTATTGGATGTATAAAATTTTCTTTTGATTAAGTATGTTTATTTTGGATAAATTGAAAATATTGTTAAAGACTACAAAATAACTCATTATTGTTTATTACGAAAACATAAGTTTGTAACATGATTTGAGGATATACTTTATGGGTTATCGCTGAGAAAATTCATTTTAGGATGTGGAGTTGTTGATACTATTACCAAGTCTCTTAAATATTATGATAATGCCAGTGCAATCTTCTTTATGAAGAAATAATTGGTATTTTAAAGGAGCTAGGCACATTAAGAAATCACACCTATTCACAAGGAAGAAGTTTGGAAACAACGAGTGTCAGTTTAACAGATTAGTACAAGTGTTAACATAGAAAATCCACTAATAAATAGACTATCACCAAAAGACATTCATAAAGCATGTTTAAGATATGGGTCTTAATTACATCTAATCAAGTTAAGAGTTATGGATTGATTAATTATTATTTATTCGATACTATATTTTATATCCATTATAGTGTTTTCCGAATAATTCATTTTCATTCTTGTAATATTTTTTTACATGCATGTGAATTTATTAAAAGTCGACAGAACTAGTCTTTTATAAGAAACTGATTGGACCATTATGATAACGTATTTTTACAAACATTATTGAATAAATTGTTAAAGTTTTAGTACATAACAGTAACCATGCTTATGAATTAGTGTGGAACCTCTATGAGTCACATTGTTATTTTATTTGATTACGGCATTTATGAAGAACCATTTGACGATGACTCAAAATCTATTACGTGCCTTATGATTATTATGGATCAAGTGGAAGAGTGCTATATTATTTTATATAATTATTCTTCCTTAATGTGTCCTATAATTGAAGTGTAATATCCGCGCCTAATATTTTATTATTTTTTTCGTATGAATTGTAATCATTTGAAATTCTTGGGATCTTGATCGTTACACGTGGTCTTTTATCTCTATATCCAATTACTCTTTTGGCCTTGATTTTAATTTTTGTAAGTTCTTGGGTTAAATTGAACGAACTGGATGGTCGTTGGAACGAGGTTCTTTTCTCGTTCGAATGCGAATATAGTGGTCCAAACAAAAAACCCTCCTCGTTCAAAGTGGACATCTAACGACGATTGATAGAAAGGATTTTCAGCGTGTCATTGTTGCAAAGCCTCTCTAATAAAAAAAATACTTCTATTACGTACAAAAATATAGCAAAAACTAGTATAGAGGTAAGTAAGGGTGTCAATCCACCTTAATGGACAGAAACACGAGAAAAGAAATGTAATCCAAGTTTCTAGTTATTTTCTTTCAATATTTTTTTGTTTTACTTTTTGTTTGTTTTCTATTTTTTTATGATTTTTTTAATATTAAAACAATTTTCAAGGGTACTCAACTAAGTGACCAAATGAACAAAACCAAACACTAAAATGAGAGATAAAGTGAGCTAAATAAATGTGAGAACAATCAAGGAATATGATTACACCCCATATTCTAGTTATTCTAATTGATTAATTCATTCATTTGAAATCTCCCAAGTTAGTATTGAAACTACAAGTGAACTCTCGTCACAAATGCAATTTTAGCACTAACATTTTAGAAAATTAAAATTAAAATCCGCACAACTCTAGAAAATAGATTTACAGTCCTTTTAATAAATCACCCGCTAGGATCGATTCATCAAAATTCATATAAATCATAGAAAATCAAATTTAGAGTAGAAATTCAAGGAATAATACCACACTTTGAGAAACCCCTATCTCTAGTTTGATTCTAAAATGGGTATTATATCTCGAATTTCGATTCTCTCGAAAATAATTTACCCTCTCTCGAGGCATAAATTGAAAGGTGAAGTATCAAAATTAACATTGAACGGAAATTTCAAATATTCTAATAATTTATTATAAGAACGTGAAATAAGGGTTCATCCCACCCCTTGAAAGAGGTTTTTTAGTCTAACATGATATGAAATATGATAAAAAAAAATATTCAAAGGCATTAAAATATAAGAGTAGAGAAAGAAAAAAAATATTCAAACAAGTTTTCTTGAATTTGTCAAATTGAACTCTATCCTCATCAATACAATTCAATCGCTTACAATTAATCCTCAAAAATTCTCAAAGGAAAAAAAATAACAAAATTTTTACAAAGGAAATTCTCTCTCTATTATTTTTTAAAAACCTACCTTGTTATCTTCCTCTCTCCAATGGGCATGGTCTTCATTTATCTATTTTAAAACATGGAGCAAGGGGAAAAATTGTAAGAATACAGGTACATGTGGGGTGTGAGGTGAGAGAGGGTAGTTTAGGGACTGCACAAGTGTGTATGTGGGTTTAATGACGGTGATGAGAGTGTGGGGTAAGTTGGGATATTTTGGACAAATGGGTGAAAGACATTTACACACGTGGGTTGTATGTTCTTTGGTTTTATTTTTGGTATTTGGCTTGGGCAGGGAAGTTCAGGTTTGGCATGAAGATGTTTTATGGAGAAGGTGGGTTATGGGTGTAGGGATATGGGTTATTGGGTTTGGAGTTGGAGTTGGTTGTTAAAACTGGGCATGGGTAGTGTTGGGTGGTAGGTGGTTGTTGCCATTTTCGAGTAGGTGATTAGAAATGGATTGAGGTTTTTTATATGACAATCACGGGTCAGTGGGTTTCACTAGAGAGGATTATTTGGGTCTAAGAAGGTCCAATGGTACTTCCATGGGTTGTAGATTTCAAAAATAGGGTTTAGAGATGGGTATTTCTCTAAGAAGCGGGTGAGAGTGTGTCCATCCCGATATCGTGTGTCCCTCATTCTCTCTCCTTCTTCTTCCAAAAAGGGGATTGGAGAAAGAAAGGGGGGTGAAAGGTCTCGCTACCTTTTTTACTTAGGAACGCTTTAGTCATCGTCGATGTAGGGTAAATGTAAAGAGATGGAGTTGACAGCCTATTTTGCACAAAACAGGAAAAAGAACTTTTTGTCGCCTCGAGAGAGCGGCATTGAAGACAAACTTATGCGTACGAAACTAATAGTTAGAAGGGTTCAGGGGCTAAGTTACGGAATGGGAAGGTGTTAGGCGCTCATCCCGCCCTTTCAGTCTCTCATGGGCTTGTGTTATTTTTTTTTCTTCGTGAAGTGTGTGTGTGTGTATATATAATGGAGACTGAAATCATTCAACTCATACCATGGAAAAGATAGAATGAGGTCATCCATAAGAATATTCCCAATATAATATATAAAAAATATGATTTATGCGTTTATCGCGATATTGATCGTTATGATGAATCGATAATATGTTTTTCATAATAAAAAATGCAAGAATATGAGTAATGCAAAAATGGGGAATTTATAAAAGTTGGAAGATTAGAAAATAAAAAAAAAAAGTTGAAAATTGGGAACTTGGAAAATTGGACTCGAGTTTCAGGTTTTAATACAAAAAGCGTACATATCTTATAAAGGCATTAAAGCCCGCGTAGTTCGCATGTGGCATAAGGGTGGTGTTTATCCCATAGATTCGAGCGGGATTTTATTATAGGTGTGTGTGTAGAAAAATATGTTGTAGTTTTGAAAAAGTGTGATGGATAATCTCATTTGGAATTTATAACTCTCTTTTTGTTTGTTTTGTTTTTGTTATAGAAAATAAAGTATGTGCAATATACTAATAAAAGTGTAAGATGTTAATGTGTATAAACTAAAGTAAGAATTAGATTATGAATCTAATGTAATTTAGATAAAACAAGACATTTAAAGAGAGGTGGAAGGATTTGGACCATCTTTGAAGCTTGATCTTTGATCTTGGATGAACTCCCCAAGAATGTGAGATGAAGTTTGGATGAGAGAGAATGTGATTCTGCTAAATTTTGTATGAAGAGGATGGGAATGTAAGTTTGAATGGAATTTCACATGAAGAAACTTTGCTGATTTTGAGAGAATGTTATTAAGATCACTGATGCTGATGGATCTGAGGTGTGCTTTTGAGAGTGAGGTTATGCCCTCTATTTATATGGTAAGGTGAGTGTAGATCATCATAGAACCATCAGTATCAATCGGTAGGTAACCCTTGGCACACTACCGATATGCCGGGATATGGACCTGCCAATTGCTAGTCTCGTGTAATTTTGTTTTGAAAAAATGGTCGTAGAACGTAATCCGTTGATTTAATTCACGCACAGGGCATGTCATTAGAAAGGTAATTTAGAAGCCTTCGAGAGTCCTTGGGACCACTCGTGGGTCCAGGAGTTGAATTGGGTCAAATGTTGCTGGGAAGCGTATGTCGGCCCTTTGGACGAGAGATCGTCGGACGGAAATGGGTCGTTCATTCGCGTGGTAAGTCAGAATCATGCACGGGGTGGACTATTGGAAAGGTTAGGACATGTACTTCAACATTACAAAGATCTTCGCTCGGTTTGACAAATTAACCTTGGTCAATTGGGGTCCGAAAGTGCTCGATGACCTCTCAAAGTAAAATGGATCATTTGTCCATACCGTAAGTCAAAATCGCACATGGGGTGGACAACTGGAAAGGGTATTCAAGGCCCTTTAGAGATTTATTTAGTCTCTGTAAGGACAAAAATTTCCAATTGAGTCTTAATTTAGTGTTGGCTCAATTCTGGACAAAACAATTTGTGTCATAGGATAGTATTGAGGGAGTATCCTCCAAGCCTATGACATACTAGAATTAAAGACGTAGCGGCAAAGACTTATAAAGGTTCATCATTGCCCAGTTTCAAGTGCTATGTTTCTATGTCATCAAAATCATATTCCATAGTCTCCAAAGGTATGAATGCATTTCTATATCTATATAGGGAGACTTGGAATAAGTTTATATTGGGTGTAATTTTATTTTAAACTGAGGTTTGTTTTCAGAAGGTTTCTTTAAAACTTTAAAATAAAGTTTCTGGGCTAAAAATCAAATTTTAAGTTTTTTGTCTCTTCGCTCGAAATTGTCATTCGAACAAGTTTGTCGTTCGAACGAGAATGTCGTTCGAACAAGGTTTGCCAACAACTTGCCACTGGAACCTCATTAGATAGTTCGTTCGAACGAGATTTCGGCGGGAACAGTTTTTGGCAGTTTTTTTGGCACTTTCCCACTACTTTGCCCACTTTACTTTCACAGAATTTAATGACTTCGGGACTAGAATTTTTCTAAGAACCTTTTCTATCTCCTATAGAGAGTTTGAGATCTTAATTCTTTCATAAAAAGTTCCCTTGGTGTTTATTATTTAAATTGATTTATTCAAAGAACAAAACCAATTTTACACCCAATTGTTTATTTTAATCTAAATTTTTATCTATATATATATATACGTATTGCTTGGTGAGTTTATTTGGCAATAGATCCATCTCTACCGTAAAAGAGAGTTTGGGTTTGCTTCTACATCCCACAAAGAAGAAGCTTGTTTGCTGTGACATACCCACTTGGAGAAAGGCTCCTTGTTTGGGTGACGGTGACTAGAAAAAGTCTGATCGGTGAATTTCGAGATCGCGGTGGAGTTCCGTGATTATTCGCTAGGCAGAGGTAGTTACAAGAAGACGCACCGGGGCTTGAAGGAGTCGAGTCGAGTGTTATAAGTCATTTTTCTTGTAATTGTAAATTCCGTACTTTATGGATTTGAGGCTAGGGTCGTCTGAGGTTTTTTCCCGTAGTGCATTTTTCCTCATACATGCGGCATAGTGATTTATTTGTTTGTTTTATCTTTTGCAAAATTCACCTTAGATGTATGCTTAGGTAAAAAGATAAAATTGGTTTATATCACTACTTGCTTAATTTGGTGCTAAAATGAATTTGGGTAAATGTTAATTTAATTCAAGTCATTAATTTTAATGGATAAAATTTGATTTGGCCTAATTTGGTACTATTGAAAATATGACTTAGGAAAATTTGTATGACTTGGATTGAATTAAATAAGTTTAAAGTGAAATTTGTATTTATTGTTGTCTAATTTAATTTCACTTTGAGCGTGTTTAATTTTAATTTGAAAGAAATTAAAATTTGGTGTTTGTGTGTGGTTAATTGAACCATCTCGCTTCCTCATATCTTTATAAAAAGGAAATTACTTTTAGTGTAAGATTTTAAAATTGGGGGCCTCGTGTTCCAAAAAGTGGTATCAGAGCATTGATTTAGAAAGCCTCGCATTTTCAGTCTCATTCGAGCTGAAGAGTTGACCTTGGTCAAATGGAGCCCGGGAGTGCCCTATGGCCTTTGAATCAATTTTTAGGGAGAGTGGATCGTTTGTCCAAACGTTTATGTCATTTTGTGCATAGGGCGGATCGCTGGAAAGGGGTTTCAGTTCCCTTCAATAATTCAAAGAACTTTCACTCAGACAATGAAGTTTATTGGTGTCAAATCGAGGCCTAAGAGCACCTGTTGGCCTTTAGATTAATTTTTATAGTAAAATGGTCCATTCATTCGAACCGTTGTGCCATTTCGTGCACATGGTGGATCGTTGGAACAGGGCTTCAGAGGCCTTCAAAGATTCAAAGATCTTTCCCTCGAACGATAGAGTTGACCAAAGTCAAATAGGGCCCAGGAGTGACCGATGGACTCTAGATCGATACTCAGAGTTTGACCTAGGGTTTATAGTGGAATGGGTAGGTGTTAGAGACATAGGGAGAGAGTTAGGGGACCTAGAATGTGGTGTCTTCAAAGACCCTCGATAGGTGAGATTGGAAGAAGTGAAAGTCATCAAATAGACACCACATGGATCTTTAGGAGGTTGATGTTGAGGACTTAAGATAATAATGAGGATGGACGATTCTACGGGCCGAAGTAATACCCACCTAAAAGAGGTGATGACTCGGGGTCGGGGTTAATCCTGACCCAAAAGAGGTGACGACCGAGGACCAAGGTCAATTCTAACCTGAAAAAAGGTGACTACTGAGGGACGAGGTCAATTCTGACCTAAAAGAGGTGATGACCAAGGGTCGAGGTCAAATTTAACCTAAAAAAGGAGACGACTGAGGGTCGAGGCCAATTTTAACCTAAAAGAGGTGAAGAATGAGGTTCAGGGTCAATTCTAACCTAAAAGAAATGACGACCTGGGGTTGAGGTTAATTATAACCTAAAAGAGGGGAAGACTGAGAGCCGAGGTCAATTCTGACCTAAAGTAGGTGACGACCGGGGGCTGAGGTCAATTCTGACCTAAAGGAGGTGATGATCGGGGATCGTGGTAAATTTTGACCAAAAGGAGGTGACGATCGAGGGTCGAGGTTAATTCAAACCTAAAGGAGGTGAAGATCGATAGACGAGGTCAATTCTTACCTAAAGGAAGTGACGAGTGAAGGCCGAGGTCAATTATGACCTAACTGAGGTGACGACTGGGCCTCGAAGTCGATACTGACCTAAAAGAGGCGACGACCAAGGTCTTTGGTCAATTTTGACCTAAAGGAGGTGACGATTAGGGCCGAGGTCAATTCTGACCTAAAAGAGGTAACGACCAAGGGGCGAGGTCAATTTTGACCTAAAAGAGGTGGAGACACAGGGTCAAGGTCAATTATGACTGAAAAGAGGGTGACCAATGGTGCATAGTTCTTCTAAGGAATTTTTGAAGACTCCCGGGTAAGTGATAACTGGGTATTTGGGGGAATTATTTTATTCTAAATTTTTAGTTCTGCTGGGGAAGAGGAATTAATCTGTGGATTCGATGTCTCCTTATCTGGGGCTTTTCGACTTTTGTGGTGTCCTTTTTTTGGAGGATGTCCTATTAGTTTTAGGAATTTCTCTAGGGAGGTAAGAGTCTTGTTGGGGAAATGAGTGTGGTAATAAATCTTTCCTGGTGAAAAAGGATAAAAAAAATCATTTTGTAATTTTAGTAATTTTTCAAGGAGTTTTCGAGTTTTTCTGACATTTTTGGGGAATTTTTATAAAAAAAATTTAAGAGGGTGCCGACCGGCATGGTGTGAAGGGTGTTAAACGATAGTGGTATAGTCATTTAGGGTACCTCGATCATGTGAAGGGAGAGTGTCGATCGATGGGTGGCAGGGGACTATCGATCGGCATCCCCCTTAGCCTCCTATAAAAAGGGGGCGGGTTCACCTTATTTTTCACAGATTTCAAACTTTCCTTCTTCTGCAATTACCTTCTGCAAATCGTTTTAGAATTCAAAAAACAAAATATCGTTGATTTTTCAAGCAATGCGACACACATGGCGTGGCTAAATGTCGATGATTGGGAAATCTTGGAATGGAGGGCTATAATGCCTCTTGCACTCGGCAGTGAAAATGCTTTTGACTCATTCGATCCTGTTATGGATAAGCGGACCCTCTTGCATGAGTCGGTGCATCATCGATCTTCTAGGGTGGTGAACCCTAATGTCTATGCAAGTATTGATGACTTTTGGTATTATTTTCTTCTTTCTTGATGATATTCCTTTTTTCTTTGGATTTTAACATTGGTGACGCCAACGGCGGTGACAACAGCGTTGGGTGATGTGGGGAGGATAGTTTCTGGGGACACCATCCTTTTGTCCCTTTAGAGGGAATAGTTATTGAGGCAGAGGATTGATGAGGAGGATGGGTTGTAGGTGCATAAAATGACCCATTGTTTATTCTTCTTTTGTTGGGATGGTTCATAGTGGCAACGAGTGGCGACATCGTCAATTTATGGTTTTTGCCATTTCTGAGGGTGTTTTTGAACGTACCTCTTTATGACTGGGGGAGACTGACTTTGGCGACCCTTTATTATTCTATGGATGCGTCCAGTCGGTGATTTCGATAAACCTTTATTGGAACCACGTATCTTCTTGATGTATTCTTTATTTTGCGCATTTTCTTTTATGCATTCTCATTTTCCTTTATGCATTAGATTCTAGGTTTCTTGATTGCTGACCTTTTTTCCTTTGCATACGTGGTTCTATGAGGTTATTGGATTTAACATGAAATTGATATCTTTGAAGGATGAGTATGTTGGGAACTTCTGTCGGATATATCGGTGGGAGAGGTCTAATCAGCAGTTGAAAAAGTCTCTCTTTGGATGTGGTGCGTCAAGTCTTGAATGATCGGACAAGAGAGTCGATAAATCCTAATTTATTCTTCTTTGAGACTATCTTTTCATTGATGATATTTTCTTATATTGATGTTTTCTATGATGGGGATTTTTCACGTGACTTTCTATGCTTGGGGGTTGCCATCCAGCCTATGGGGTTGATTGGGGGGAATATGCAGATGCGGGGTCTGCTGGCGCATGAGTTCGACTACTCCTGGAATTTTGAGGAGAGAGTAGATCATAAGGTCATGGATAAGGAGGTGATTTTTCCACCTACGAGAACCCTTGTATACATGATGCGAGTGCATGAGATATGGGATGATGTGGAGGTGGCGGCGATGATAGGGGAGCCTTACTTGTCATATACCGAGACAACAATGATTTACGATTATATAGACTTTATGTAGAGCTAGTTGATGTCTCCCAACATATATGACATGATGCCTCTCCCCCAGGTAGGTTTGATTCATCCAGTGAGGTCCTCCCACAGCGCAGGTGGTGCTTCAATGAGCTCGGAGGTTCCCTTTATGCAGTTCGCTCCTCCTTCTTATAACATCTTGCGGGGTAATGGAGGGTAGGTGCGTATGCTGCACCATCATAATGCGATGGATCCGAATGAACTAGGTCTGATGGAGGAGATTCTCTAACCACCAGTATACTTTATATTTCTATGTATTTTAGTTGCCAGATTACTTTATTTGCCTCAGATTAACTGATTTGTACTTTTCTATTTTTCTTGAAGCATATCTAAGTGTTAACCACCTGGCTGAAGGATGTTCGAGATATGATAGCTTTAGTGACTTCCCACATTCCGGATGCGATTTCGATTCGTTCTTGTCTAGTTATGTTTGCCTCATCTGAGGAAGGGTCTGTCTCGGGGAGTGGATGTACGTTGTCTCGTCGCTAAAGGAAAAGAGCGTGCCATGAGGAATGAGGCTCCTAAGGGGGAGAGAGATGGAGAAGAGAAAGAGAAAGTGAGTGAGAGAGACTGTAGGTGAAGGTAGAGAGAGAAAAATTAGGTTCGGTCAAATTCCCGTTTTATTTTATTTTCTTCCTCCGAAATCAGTGTAACACTGCAACATTTCTGCAAATAAGATGAAGTTTTTGTTTTTATTTTCTGTTTTTAGTGACTCAATGCCCATGCACTTTTTACTTTGTTGTTGAGACCGTAAAAATAATTAAAAAGGATTTGAGAATGAATATATTTTAAAATAAGATAAGTAAGATCATAAGGATAAGGAAATTTGAAATTCATTTAAAATTTATTTTTATTGAGTTTTTTTATTTAAATAAAAAAAGGAATAAAGAAATTTCCAAAATAGGGGGTTGCCGATTGGCTTGCGCCTTGTCCTGCCTATGGGCATGTCAATCCAGTGTAATCAATACGATTCTTTCATTACACTTATTACAATTTCTTAGTACTTGGTGGGGTAAGTTTCCCTCCGATTTCTGCAGGATTCTTGTCTTTGGTTGAGGTTTTCCATGTATAAATAGGGGGTGTGGGTGGAGCATTTTCTTTATACCTCCAAATTACTTCTCTTTTGCATCCTTCTTTCTTACTATCATCTCATTTTGAGATATGACTCTCCCTGGTAGTGTTCAATTTTCTAACTACCTCGAGACCTTAATGGCGATGTGCTCATAGAATGTTGATTACAATTCTTTCAACATGAGTCGAGTCTCCTTATGGCGCAATCGGCCCATACAGTGAAAGTTTGATTATCTGAACTGAAAAACCAAGTCGCGAACGGATTCTAATCCTTGATTTCAACCAGGCATTGTTTTGTCGATGAGATTGGGGTTTCCCCTTTTCTAGTAGTTCTCGTGTGAAGCGCCAATGGGAGATTCAAAGCAAAGTCAGATGAGAAAACGCCGATTAGGAGATGCACGAATATTTATTCGATGTCTAGTTCCAACTATAAGATTCTTTCTGGAACATGTTGATGGAAGTCATGGAATTCTGGTATCCTAAAGACCATGTCTTTCACTTCCAGTAGGACAAAATCTTTTTTAACCTATGGGGAGTTATCTTCCATGTTGGGGATAAATCCCAGTGTTGTGACAGCGATGCCTGAATTTTCCCGGTCCCCTATGGAGATGTTAGCGGGACTTCTCCATATCTTGCCTTTGACGGATAGGTCAAACCTTACAGGAGGAATGATCTTTCTTCCTGTTATGTTTGATTATGTGCATTTCTAGGATGTTGGTGATGCCGGCTATGCTGCAGCCATCATTCTGAGATTGGTTTCAAAACTGTTGGTGGTCACTCGGGAACTGCTAGTGGACCCACAACTCCCAGTCATTGCTTCATGGATGTCATACCTTTGCAATCATGCGGCAGTGATACTGGAAGAGACTCTGAATGGTTTGGATGCCTGGAAGGAAGGTCATTTTGACTCTCTGAGGGGTAGCCCTGTATTATTGTTCATGTGGCTATCGGAGAGGTTCCGTATGGCAGTTGCACATGAATATCCTTTATCGGTTATGATAAAATTCTTTTCATGTTCGTTTATCAGTGTAGGCCTGGACATTGAGAGCTAAGGAAAATTGGTTTGTGGATCATGGGGATGGGGTCTTGTGTTGGTCGGTGCGTTGGTGGGGGATCTGCTGCCCATTCTAGAATTAGGGGAATAGTAGTCTTCGATTGGTTGGCCTCGGGCAAACCTTTTTTCTTTCCCTGGCGGATCTTATGACTATTTTTTTGGGAACACATTGTGCCACCTCAGACACTAGACTTATTTTCGGTGGAGGACTTTACAAAGCATATGCGCATGCGGTGGGGCTCTGTGTGGGAGAATCATCAACCGTCGACCCATCCATCTCAGTGTGTTAGAAGATTCTAGAATATTTCAGGGGACTACATGAAGTTGTTGTGGAGAAAATTAGTTGACAAGATGCTGGCTTGTGAGACTGGGTAAAGGTGGTTCGCCATATCTGACACCTCAGAGGGAGGTGTTGTGGTTTCTCCATGATGGTCCGGGCTTATCGTTCTATGGAGTATTAGGGGTAATCTATTCAAGTAGGGGAAGTTTGGGGACCGGGGGATGTGGGTGATGATCGGGTTGGTTCCTCTGGAAGCTTCAAGAAGGTCCCCTTTTATTTTTGAAAGTTTTTTAATGGATGTTTGGTTCTGCTTATGGTTATATAGGTTATTTAGGGTTATATGGGAATAATGTGGAAAGTTTATTTTAGGTGTAGTGGGGATTATTTTTTATTTGGTTTTTTAGGAAAGTACGGGTTGGTTGGCAAGGTAAGTCGTTTGACTCCCTACACTGATGTAATCATAAAGGAATTTAATAAAAAAAATAAACTTTTAATTACATTGATGTGCCTCTTGATGAATTTTGCATTTGAATTATCTATACCAATCGTTGAGGCATGCATAATCCTTTTGTTCAGGTATATGATAAAATGAATTGTCATTCTCGGGGGTAAGAAAAGAATAGCATTTTGTGAAAAAGAAGGGGTCTATGCTCATGTAAATCTTATGAGCTTCTTACGTACATGAGGGGGTTTTGAATTTTTTTTTTAAATTCATGTTTGAAAGTAAAAATATTTTTATGGGATCAGGACCCACGTACTTCTGAGTAGAGGGAAATGAGGATTTTTTTAATAATGGAAGGGAGATGAGAAGAGTCGTAGCATGCAATCACTATTAAGCATGCAATCACTATTAAGCCCCTCTCCAAATATAAAGGGGAACCAGCCATCATGTTTTCTAATGAAGAAGTGGATCAACTTTCATCTCCGTTTAAGCATGCCCTCATTGGTAAGTTTTCTCATGGTAAACCCTCGCTGGAATTTATTAGAAAAAACTTTGAAGCCCTTGGCTTGAAGGCTGCGTATAATATTGGCCTGTTAGATTATAAGCATATTCTAATTAGGCTTAACTGTGAGGAGGATTTTATGAGATTATGGTTGAAAGATACCTGGTTTATTGGAAGAAATCCTATGCGCACGTTTAAATGGTCTCCAAGATTTCGTACAGATCAAGAAAGTTCCATTGTTCCTGTATGGATTTCATTCCCTAGCCTTCCAGTCCATCTATTTGCGAAGAATGCCCTTTTTGCGATTGCCCAAGCTGTAGGAATTCCTCTTAAAATTGATAATTCCACAACCAATTTGAACAGACCAAGTGTGGCCCGTGTGTGTGTTGAATTAGATCTTCTCAAGCCAAAGACTAAGAGAGTGTGGATTGCTAATGGTGATGTTGGCTTCTGGCAAAACATTGAATATGAATCTCATCAGGAATACTGTTCTCATTGCAGCAAATTAGGCCATCAAGAAAGCAATTGTTTATTTAAAAATGATTCAAAAACTCAAGAGGTGAGGAAAGGAAAAGAAAAAGTCATAGAAGAAGCAGGTACAAGCAAGCAAGGAAAGAGTCTCATGGAACAAAGAATGGTTTTCAGAATTAAGGATAAGACAACTCCAGCCAAAGTTCACATAGCTGCTAAAGAATGTACTACAGTTATTCCTAATCAGAGGTCTGAAGAGCAACAACAAAAGATTATTAAAGACTCAAAAAGTCAGTCTTTAGAGTTACAGTTGGAAGATTTGGATACTAGATGTGGGGGTGCTTATAAGGGTGGTATTGAGTGTAATTCTCTACAATCAAAATTGGTTACAGAAGATATTGAAGAAGGAGAATGGACTGAAAATTCAGAAGAAGATCTAGACATAGAAGGTTTGCTCAATTCCAAAAGTCTATTCCCAGATAATACAGAAAAAAACTTCAGTTCAGAGTTAAAAGTCCTGTCACAAGATGAAAAGTTGTCTAAGAGAAAGAAGATGGGATCATATTCAGATAATGACACTGATGGGCAGAAGGAGGCAGAGGTGGCAGAGCTGATTCAATTTTCTGAGCTATTAACTGAAAAGATGAAGCATTATAAGAAGAAAAAGGAGTTGTTAAACAAACACTGTATTAAAAGTCCAACTCCTCTTACAATTAGAGATAAGAAGAAAGGCCAATTTTCTTTTTAAAAAAATGCTATTATCAAGAGAAGAGTAACCAGATCAGCCTTTAAAGGTCTCAAAAAGGATCCTGCATACCAGTTAAATGATTAAAGCTATTATATGGAATGCAAGAGGAGTGGGAAATAAGTCAACAAAAAGGAGATTGAAAAAGCTTTGTAAGTATCATAATCTAACTTTCTTGGCCATTCTGGAGCCAATGAAAAAAGTTTCTTATATGGAGCAAATGAGAATTATTCTAAACTTTGAGGAATGCTGCAATAATTCTTCAAATAAAATCTGGTGTTTCTGGAGACATGGAGTATCTGGTGAAGTGATTGATGATGGTATTCAAAATCTTCTTCTTAAAGTTGTTAATCCTCAATTTCAAGAAGAGATAGGTATTAACATTGTGTATGCTAAATGCAGTAGGCAAGAAAGAAAGGTGCTATGGGATGCTGTTGCTTTGAGTTCTTCCTATTTCCATAATAAACCTTTGATGGTGATTGGAGATTTCAACATTGTTTCCTCTAGTGATGAAAGAGCTGGGGGAAGAGTCATTGATGTTAGAGGAGCAGCTGAGTTTAATGAATGTATATCTAGTTGTTCTCTTCAAGACATGGGCTTCACTGGATCTAAATTTACATGGGCTAGAGAGGCCAATGGTGAAAAGATTTATGAGAGGCTAGATAGAGGGCTCATAAACTCAAATTGGAATGTTTGTTTCCCAAATTCTAGTATTCACCATCTAAACAGAAATTGTTCTGATCATAATCCTCTGTTAATCTCTTTTCCTCTAAATGAGGATATAGCCAGTAAGCCTTTTAAATTCCTTAATATGTGGAGCACTCATGAAGAATTTAAACAAGTGATTAAAATGTCTTGGGAGCAGCCTGCTACAGGAAGAAAGATGGAAGTTTTTGCTTTCAAATTAAAGAGGTTGAAGAGCTGTTTGAAGATTTGGAGTAGAAAGGAATTCAAAGATTTGTTTGCATGGGTTAATCTCTTAGAGGATAATCTGTTACAAGAGGAATTAGCGATGGATCTAGATAATAGTGAATCTTAAAAACAAAAATATTCTAAAGCAAAGGCAGATCTGAATTCAGCTTTAGCTAAGGAAGAATTATTCTGGTTTCAGAAATCTAGAATGGATTGGTTGAAAGATGGAGATAGGAATACAAAGTTCTACCATGCTAAAGTTCAGCAAGATAGAAGGAAGCTTAGGATCCATAAAGTGAAAAATGAAGATGGATCTTGGACTGAGTCTACAGATGGTATTGCTAACATGTTTATTTCTTATTTTTCTAATTTATTCAATGCAGGATCCCAAGAAGATAGAGAGTTGCTGAAAATCATTCCTAAATCCATTACAAATGAGATGAACAGAAATTTGGTTGGAATTCCAGAAGAAGCAGAGATACTGAAGGCAATTAAAGTCATGAATCAAAACAGTGCTGCTGGTCCTGATGGTTTTAATGGTCATTTTTATGTTACTTGCTGGGAGATCATCAAAAAGGACTTCACTCTTGCCATCCAAGACTTCTTTCTAGGAGCTGATATTCCTAAATCTTGGAGTTCTACCCATATATGCCTTATTCCAAAAGTTGCCAGGCCTTCATTTTGCAAAGACTTCAGGCCTATAAGTCTTTGTAATTTTAGCTACAAAATCATATCCAAAATAATTAACTCCATACTTAGTCATGTTCTTCCTTTTATTATCTCTAAGAATCAATCAGGTTTTGTGGCAGGAAGGAACATTCAAGAAAACATTTTGTTAGCTCAAGAGATGATGCATCAGATGGATAGAAAGATTGCTGGAGGAAATAATATTATCAAGCTTGATATGGCTAAGGCTTATGATAGGACTTCTTGGTTCTTCTTGATCAAAACTCTGAGAGCATTTGGATTTTCAGAAACTTTCATAGACTTAATTTGGAGATGTATATCCTCTCCTTGGTTTTCTGTGATTATTAATGGCCAACCTAAAGGTTTTTTCAAACCTTCTAGGGGATTAAGGCAAGGAGACCCTATTTCTCCAAGCCTTTTCATTATCATGGCTGAATCTTTTAGCAGGGGATTAAATGACCTTATGTCTAGAGAGGTTATAAGTGCCTTTTCCCATCCCAGAAACTGTCCTCTCATCAGTCACTTGAGTTATGCAGATGACATCATTATTTTCACTAGAGGTTCTAAGAGGAGCTTATCAAACTTGATGAAGTTTTTGCAAAGATTCGAAGCTGAATCAGGTCAATTGATCAGTAAAGACAAGAGTTGCTTTTCTGTGAGTGTTCATAGCCAGGCTCTGATGAGGTACAAAATTGCAGAAGTTACTGATTTCAAATATGAAAGAGGTCCTTTAACCTACCTTGGTTGTCCTCTTTTTAAAGGTAGAAGAAAAGCTATTTATTTTGAACCTTTGATCCAATCTATAACATCTAAAATTCATAGTTGGAAATCGAAATTCTTATCTTTGGGAGGAAGATTAACTCTTATTCAAGCTGTTTTGTCTTCTCTTCCTCTGTATACTCTTTTGGCTCTCAATCCTCCTAAGTTGATTATAAAATCTATTGAAAAGCTTCTTAGTTCTTTTTTCTAGGGAGTCCACAAAGAATATGGGAGAAAATATCATTGGGTTAGTTGGAAGTCTCTTTGTTATAATAAGAAGGAGGGGGGTTTAGATATCAGAAGCTTAGATACAGTTCTGAAAGCAGCAAATGTTAAACTAGCCTGGAAGTTTAAGGAAAATAAAAGCTTATGGGCTAATTTTATGAATTGTAAGTATAGAAACTTGAGTTTGAGGTCTGGATCCATGACTTTTAAGAGAATTCAGTCTTGCTGGGATATAATGGAAGAAAATTCAGAGGTGATTGATGGCTCTTTAGTGTGGAAACCTACTTTAACTGGAAATTTTAGTTTCTCTACAGCATTTCATCTCCAATGCCTTCATAAAATATCCTCTTTGGCTTTCACTTCGATTTGGCACCCAAACATCCCTCCCAATCTTTCTATATTCTGTTGGAGAACCCTCTCGAACTGTGTTCCTGTTGATTCTTTACTGCAAAAGGTGGGGATTAGGTTGGTTTCCAGATGCCAATGCTGTTGCTCAGCTATTGAATCTCCTAGTCATCTTTTCATTAATGGTCCAATTGCTTCTAAGGTGTGGAATTTTTTCAATTCGTTGATGTATATTAGAAGCAGGTCTTCCTCAATACATGGCTCTTTAACTCAATGGCAGATTCACTCTAGTAAATCTAAGCTATCTAGATGGTTTCATAGTATTATTCCAGTGTGTATTTTGTGGGAATTGTGGTTAAGTAGGAATAAGTCCCTTTTTGAAGGTATTCCCATGAAATCTAACATAATTATTCACAGAGTGATATCCAAAATCTCTGAGCTTTCTAAAGATTTTCGATTAAAGAGGGGTGACTGCTCTATTCATCAGGATGCCATCAAATGCTTTGACCTCAAACAAATTCATTCAACCCCTTCTTTTTTAATTAATCAGTTATGGTCAAAGCCTGAAATAGGGAGATTTAAACTTAATATCTCTTGTTATAGATATCATCATCTTCATCTTGGAGGTGATGCCATCCTTAGAGATTGTAATGGAAATTTCATTTGGGCTATTTCAAATTTTCAAGCTTCTGGTTCTTATCAAGAGATTCAACTCCAAGCTTTGAAAGAGGGTTTACTTTTTTGCTCAAACCATAACTTGTTCAACATAGATATAGAAGCTGAATCGAGAGAGTTGGTTGAATCTATCTCCTCTTCTGATGCTGCTCAAATCCATTGGTGTGCTCGATCCAACTTCAAGCTGGTTCAAGTTTTTTTTAAAAGGTTACAATGTTCTACATCTGTTTGCTCAAAAGATGGAAATATAGTGGCTTCTCTTCTATCCAAGCGTGGTTCCTCTCTCCAAAGAATCATATGCTATTCAAATCAAGATGATCTCCCAAGGAATATCAAAATTGCTATTTGTCAAGATGCTCATTAATGTAGTTGTTTTTGTTTTTTCTTTTATGTAAGCCATCTAGAGAGGGCTTTTCTCTCTAATTATCAATAAAATCATCCTTTTTTGAAAAAAAAAAAAAAAAAAAAAAAAAAAAAAAAAAGAGTCGTAGCATGCCAAGATTTCAGAATTAGGGTTAGAAATTCTTGAGATGGTCCAGGTTGACTGGGCGAGTCATCTCTTCCCCATAAAGGTTGGTGAGCATAGAGGCGCCGCCTGATAAGATCTTCCTCCCAATGTAGAGGTCGCTCCAATTGGGCTTAAATTTCCCTCTTGGGTCCCATATGGGCTCTACAATTTTCTTAAAGTCCAAGTACCATTCTCGGACATCGCGGTCCTTAACTCTCTTATTAAATGATTGCATTATTCGGTGACGATACCCTTTTATATGATATAAAGCCTTCAGTCTCCTTTCGTCTAAGTGACAACTCTTCTAGATGGATTTGATGCCAATCTTCCTTGTTGACTTTGCTTTCAAGCATGATGCGTAGTGAAGGAATTTCCATCTCCACTGGTGTGACTACTTCCATACCATATACTAGATAGTAAGTGGTAGCCCCAGTAGAGGTCTGAACTGAAGTGTGGTGGCCCCAGAGGGCGTAAGGTACCCGATTGTCCCAATCTCGACAACTTCTAGTCATCGTTTTTATAATGGATTTGAGGTTCTTATTGGATGCTTAGTCTGCTCCATTGGTTTGAGGTTAGTAGAGGGAAGATTTATGTCTCTAAATACTAGACTCGTCGACTACTTCTATAACTTATGCCTCAAAATGTAACCCATTATCTTATACTAGCTCGTTTCGGATCCCATATGGGCAGATGGTGTTTTTCTTGATGAACTTGGCCAGTTTCTTGGCATTTAGAATGGCATATGATTTGGATTCGACCCATTTGGTGAAGTAATCAATGGAAAACATGATGAACTTGTTACCATTGGAGGTTTTGGGTGTAACCTTCCCTATGATATCGATGCCACATGTGGAGAATGTCTAGGGATAAATCATGTTGTATATTTGCGGAGGTAAGTGTTAGATATTAGAAAACTACTGGCATTTGAGACATCTCCGAATGTAGGCAGTGCAATCCTGAACCATGGTAGTCCCGTAGTAACCCTCTCGGAAGATTTTCTTGGAAAGATATGTCCATTCATATGGCGTCCGCACTACCCACTATGGATTTTTTGCATCATTTATTTAATGTCAGCCCGTGTGATGCAGTGTAAATGGGTTCCATCAAAGATCCTCTTCAACAGTTCTTTATCATAGACAATATATTAGGAAACAGTCTTGCAAAGGGTTTATCGATCTCTTTTGTTAGAACCTTGGGCATACCTACCATGTTTGAGGACCAAATATCATAGTACCAACAGTCATTCATATCAGGATCTTCTTCTGTGATGAGCTCAATATGGTAGCATTGGGTCGGTTTATCTTTCTTTTGGACTAGGAACGGGTCCATTATTATTCCTTCGGGCATATCAACTATGGAGGCAAAGGTATCAAGGGAATCGTCTAGGTTATTCTTTGCTCGGGGCAAGTAGTGGAAGGTGATTTCAGAGAATTGGGAGGCCAACTCTTCTACGTGGGCATGGAAGGGTAAAAGTTTCTCATCCTTGGCTTTCCATATTCTCAGTATTTGACCGATGATGAGGGGTGAATCCCTATAGACATCTAGGTGTCGAATTCCTTTCTTGAGGGAAACCTTAGGCCTACCATTCACACCTCATATTTTGTCACGTTGTTGGTGCAAGGAAAACCCAGTTTGATGGAAATGGGAATGTGAGAGTCATCAAGAAAGATTAGGAGGATCCCAATGTAATACCCTTTCTTCTTGGAGGTGCCTCAAAGAATATTTTCCATCGAAGATCTTCATGGGAGGTACAGAGGATATTCTCATCGAGTAACTAAGAAATACAGACATCGGCTTCTTCTATAGGGTAGTCAGTCAGGTAGACAAAGATGGATTTTCTTTCTGTGTGACATACACATTATCGAATTCTGCTAAAAGCATCAACCAACGGTCCATTTATCTAGACAAGGCAGGCTTATCGATTAGTTACTTAATAGGATCCATTCGAGATACAAGTTTGATGGGAAAGGCAAGCATATAATGTTATAATTTTTGGGTGACCCGGACAAGCGTGACACGTGATTTTTCTAAGGTTGTGTATTTAACTTTGTATATTACCAAATTGTGATGGGCATAGTAGATGAATTTTTTTTATGGTATTCATCAAGGTATTGGGCCAGCAAAGCCCTGGCTGCGAAATCTGCTACGATTAGGTATAAGCATAGAGAAGGCCATGTTGCTGTGGCATGAGTACCGAAGATTAGGTTAAGTATTATTTGATTCGGTCAATGGCCTCTTAGTAATATTCATCCATACCTTAGTGTAATACTTTCAGAGGAGTTTGAAGATGGGCTCACGAATAGAAGTCAACTGATTGATTAACCGGATGATATACTGCAATATTTTTAGGAATCCTCAAACTTCCTTTTTTTTTGGTGTGGTGTCATCTTGAGTATGCCTTTTAGCTTGGCAGGATCTTGTTCAATCCCCTTTTCTCTAACCATGAAACCCAATATCTTTCCTTTGGTAATACCGAAGACATATTTCTATGGGTTACGCCGCATCTGATATTGTCGAAGTCTCTCAAAGAACTTCCCGAGAGAAGGAACATGACCTTATCTAGTCTTCGATTTGATAATCATATCATCCACATAGACCTCGACTTCTTTGTGTATCAGATCATGCAAGATGGTTGTGGCATCCTTCTGGTAGGTAGCCCTGCATTTTTTTACTAAATGGCATAACGGTGTAGCAAAAGGCTCCCCAAGGAGTGATGAATGTAGTTTTTCTCTTGATGATCCAGGTGAATCTTAATCTCATTATATCTGGAAAACCCATTAACAAATGATTTAAGAGGATGATCGGATGTGTTATCTATAATCATGTTGATATTAGGTTGCGGGTGATCATCCTTCAGAGAGGCCTTGTTCAAGTCTCGATAGTTAACACACGTGCGAACCTTCCCTCTTGATTTAGGCACGGGTATAATATTGGATATCCACATGGGATATTCATTCACACGAATGAAACCCACATTCAACTGTCTGACCATTTATTCCTTAACCTTGAGTAACCATTTGTTGTGGAGCATTCATGATTTATGTTTGACCGTCTTGCATTCTGGGAGAGCTGGAATTTCATGTTGTGCTATCTTAGGATCAATGCCAGGCATATCATTGTAGGACCGTGCGACATACATAAAAATTCTTTTCGTAATTCTTTGAGTTGCGTATGCTCTTTCTCGTCAAGGGTGGTTGCTATCCCAATCTCGCATAGTTGGCTAGTAGAACCGAGATTAATAACGATAGCTTTTTCTTCATTTACTTAAATACGGTTATGTTGTTTGTTATTAACCTTATTTAGATTAGTTAAGAATTGTTCATTTGTAAAATCATCATCATCAAGAGTTTGATTAAAATCAAGACAATTATTGTAAGGCACAACAAGATACGCAAAATATTTGTTTATTTCATTGATAGGAAAAATAGCATTGAGAACCTCATCAAAGGAGGTTTCGATTACATCAAAGTAAGGAGGAATAACATAAGAAGGGCAAATGGGATAAACATCAGAGTAGGGTTGAATTTCAACAAGTGGCACTAGTATAGCATGCCAGTTGAGGAGAGGAGCATCAATGGCCATGATCATTCGAGATGGATCCGATGATGTATCCCATGAGTGGATCTTGAAGAGTGTCAACCCCAATGTTTATAAATTAAAGGAATCCTCAGAGTCACTTCTCTCGATATATTCGGTATCGGCTATGGTCTTATCAATGAGTGGTTTCACATGGTGATGGACGATCGAGGGAGAAAAGTAGCGCGTGTCAAACGCGGATCGTTGTTTTCTGTTCACCACCTCAATACAAAAACCTAAGTTACGACTACACTCAATGGGTGAGTAGAGCGGTAAGTCGGGTATCGAAAATATCCACTGAGACGAGTTGCTAGAATTTTTAGGATTTAATACTCCTAAATAAAAGTGAAAAAGGTGATTACAAACTAAAAAGGAAAATATGCATAAAGGGAAATATTAATCTAGGCAAGGGAAAATGAAACTAGATTAACAAAGTGAGTAAGACTATAGGTTGCGTCGAATATCCCTCACCCAAGTTAATTTGTATAAAATTGATACATGGGTTGATGAGTTATTTAGAATGCATCTCATTTCGACAGTTAATTGAACCAAGGGTTGTCACGCCCCTAAATCCGCATAAAAGCCTAATAAGATTTTGGCGTCAACAAATATCTCAAAAATTGTGCACGCTGGGTCATAAGCACGGGACATACTTGATATGCCCCATAAAATATCCTACACGTAATAACTAGGACAACGCACCCGAAATAGACCCGTAAACACAATCATAAATCAAAGCAACGCGTCAACTCGAGTGAGTTCCATTCAAACACAACCTAATTTAAATTAGCTAGAAAGCATATTAAAAACACGGTAAATAAACGCGGTATAGCTACACTAGAAGTAGATTAAAGAAAAGTGTGTAAACCTAAATTAGAAAGCATATAAATTAACTACAAAGCAAGTAAATAAGGAAATACACACTATATAAGTGGAGAGGATGATGAATAGTCAACTTACAAGCCCAAATGGGAGTCAAACCAAGAAGAATTGAAGAAGAACTCTCCAAAACCCTCAAACCCTGAGCTATTCTAACCTAAAAACGATTCTAAACCTTAATTCCTGATAATTACAACATAATTTCTTTATATAGTAAGTGGCAAAAAAGAAAAGAAGAAAGAAAAGAAAAGAAAAATATCTCAAAAAAAAATAGGGGATCGATCGATCGACCCAAACCGTCGATCGATTGATGGTTGAAAATGATGCTCACTGTCTCCCATGGTTTGGCAAAAACTGAGGGATCGATCGATCGATCCCTTTGATTGATCGATCGATCAAGCGGGTATGAACCAAGTTGCATGCTGTTTTGGTGTGTTTGCATTTCTCCTCCGCTAGAATCTCCGTAACTTCTTCGTTCTGAATCGGAATCGCGCACCGTTCATCGAAACACAAAGATTGTGAGGAGGGCTAGAACTTTCATGTTCATATTGGGCCAGGTGCCCAAGCTGTGAAAAGAATAATGCCCTTGAATGTGCGATTGCGTACGAAAATTGAGCAAAATGCGTCTGAACTTCACACTTAACATCCAAATACCTATAAAAACTCAATTAACCCCTGCTAAACATGTTAACTTAGAAATCCAAGGTTGTCTAGTTAACGAGCATAAATATAGAGAATAAGAAACACGAGGGGGCTAAAATGCGTAGGTTCGGGGGATGAAATACGCAATATTTGCATCGTATCACACCCCCTAACTTACACATTGCTAGTCCCTAGCAATGAAATAGGATGAAACAAGAAGTACAAGAAAACCAAAAGGAGGAAATAGTACAAAAGTATGGTATAACAGCAAAATGCCACTTTCGTGGCCGATTCGTTTGCATTTAGCGTATGCAATAAGCCGTTAAACCCTAGGTCACTCTAGTGGACGAGTGTCATCTCGTGAGGGTTTTTAGGTATGATACCCACAAACATCACATGGTTTCCTCAAAATAAGCCCAAACCAACATGAGACAAGCCCAACAATGGCGAAAAGTATTTCATACGCATTATTAGCACATTGAACGGATTCAAACAAAAGTCCAAAATCATTGACATTATAGAATGCACCTCATCGAATTAAAACCTTAAAATGTGGGAGGGGGAACGAGCACATGAAAGTATGATTTGGCGAAAAACTTATATAAACCGGATAAACATTAAATCAAGCATACATTCAATCCTCACGGGCATTACACTCATCAATCGAATTCACTCGAAACAGGTAGGTAACACATGGAACATGCGGGCATAAAGAGTAAATGTAAATGGAAACTAAACCGTACACATGTCACAGATGAAGAATGCTATATATAAAATGAAAAATTATAATCTCAATGAAAGATACCACACATGAAAGGAGGTGAAATGGATTTTCACAGATTATCAAAACTATTTAAACCTTTGAATTACATGCACCTAAGATCACATAAGACTTTAATAGGGTTGTAATGTAGACTAGGCTAGGGTACGAAATGAAGGATATGTATGTATGGATTCAAAGTGTTCGGAATGAAAACTCGAGATAATAGAAATAGTGCGGGGAATATCAAAATTTTGAAAACAAGTTCCAAACGAGCATTAGATATAACAATTGGACAGTAATCAAAGCTTATTGAACTATATACAACATTTACAGCTTTCTCTTTATTTTGTTTTCTTCTTTTTCTTATGTTTTCTTTTGCTTTTTTCTTTCTCTTTTTCTTCATTTTTTTCACATCTCTCTTTTCTTTACTTTTTTTCACTACTTTTTTTTCTTTACTTTTCAAACTCTCAAATGCCTAAATTGCAACCGGCGTCACAACAGCATCATTCAATCCTAAGCAACATTCCAAATAAAGGTATGGAAGGTGTACGTATGGTGTATAACTCCAATTCGGAGTTGGTTATGGGATTTGGGTTATGAAACGAAAGGCTATATTTAGGCTCAAAGGGGGTTAACGAGGCAAAACATATAAAAGTGAGGTTAAGGCTAATATGGGTGATATAACAAAGAATGCCTACGATCATTTCAAAAAGTTTACGCAATTCTCGAGTCAAAATAATATATGAAAATCATGCTCAAGTAACACATTTCAAGTATGAACTCAATTAATGAACGATCAAATGAAAGAATAGTGAGATTACTGACGAATTCAACATTTTCAAAGAGGAAAGAATAGTGTATACACTCACAAACGACGAAAGGTACAAAGCTTACTCGGTGTCAGTATATACAATGCAACAAAAGATTACTGAGTTATAAAAATCTTAAACCAAATCAATAGAACGATAAAAGTGCATGTGCTCATGGTGTTAAAGTTTAATTCCTGAGGTTATTCATAATATCAATAATCGAGGACTAAAGTCTAATAACTTCTAAAATCGAGAAGATACATTGTTGGATTGTCTTTTGGATCGAGAAATTATTGAAATTTATCATCGAAAACAAAGGCAAAATGCCCAAAAAAGGAGAAAAAAGAAAGAAAATCATTTTGAATTTTTTAATTTTTCTAAGAAAAGCCTACTAAGTAACTAACATGTGAGGAAATCATCGACTAAATAATTAAATGGATAGAATATCTCACACCCACAACATAAAACCTGACATTGTCCTCAATGTAAATTAAAAACCAAGTCAAAGAGAGGAAAACAGCGATATTACCCAAAACTGGAGCGAGTCCCATAAGAACAAGTCCAAAGAATCTACAAAACAAGTTAGTATCGAGCATAGCAAAAACAAATAACAAAAAGTTAACTAATTACACTAGACTAAATTAAAAAGGAGAGAAACAATAAAAAGAAAGAAAGCTAACTATATACAACCTACTATTTAGGCTTCACACTAACTGTACACTAGAAGTCTAAATACGTGAGGGTCCACCATAAAAACGATTTGACTTTGGAGGATAACCGGTGTACCCTCACTCTCAAGCATACCTTCCAAAAAATATGAATTCGGTTTGAATAACGGAAGGCATGTGTAAGGCAGAAGAAATGAACCATCGTCAATTAAAAGTTTTGGAGGGACGATGGGGGGTTTGGATTGAACGGGTGACAAAAACATGTGGGGACCAAGAAAAGCCAAATATCCTCCCAAGGATTTTGAAATTGGAATGGGAGGCGGCACACACGAAGTCACGAATGCGATCGTGGATGGCGACTCGAGCAAGTACTACTCAGCGACGAAAAGGTTTAAGACATTAAAGTTTGAAACCAAATCATCTAGTACTTGTGACAGTGTGATAACAGAGAATGAAAATGGGGATGAAAGAAATTCAAACTCATGAGATGAATCATCATCGCAGGAAGATTGAGTTTCGAAGGAAATAATATCATTTTCAATGAAATGTTCTTATTTGGGGGCCAAAGAAGAAATCATTTCATTGCAAATAGATATTACGTCATTTTCATCCTCACTTTCAATATCTATTACGAGATGGGAAAAGTCAAGAATGGTTTGTTCCAATGTAGGCACAAAGTCCTCATTTGGTTCAACACATTCTTTGACTTCCAAAGTCTCGGAAGCAAAATCGTCGTCGGATTGAAATAATAAATCTAGTTCATGTTCCCAACAATGATTTTCTTCTCGATAATGATTTTGAATTTTCTCATTCTCATACATACGCAAGTCCTCACCGAATGTCATAGGTCGAGGTGTGAATCCATGAAAATGGGAACTTTGAAAATTACCATCGTACTTAAACTTAAACTCATTATTATAGGTATTTGAAAACTATTCGAATTCGTTTCAAAATTTCTATTATAAGGAGGTAAAGGCCCAAAATCATTATCATCATCATCAAAATTCCAATAACCTATGTTTTGACTTTTGTTATACTCGTCCAAAGTCATATTTGAATTTGAAATTCTTTGGGATTCTAAGTATTGACCGAAAGTCAAAGGATTGCAAGAATTTTAAGAATTATAACAATGATTACAGAAAGAATTGGAATAAGACATGCTTACCCCAGAAATGGCTCAAAGTGGTGAATTCCACAAAGTAGGTGCGTGCGGGAAAAATTCAAGCGTTTCTAAGTGCTCAAATGTGGAAGTCCTGCAAAAAGATTAGCAAATAATACAACTAGAAAGAAAATACTATGAAATACAAAATCAAATAAAGTCCAAAACAAACAAGTCCCCAACAACGGCGCCATTTTTTATCGAGGGCGAAAAGTAGCGCGTGTTAAATGTTGATCGTTCTTTTCTGTTCACTTCCTCAATACAAAAATCTAAATTACGACTACACTCAATGGGTGAGTATAGCGGTAAGTCGGGTATCAAAAATATCCACTAAGACGAGTTGCTAGAATTTATATGATTTAGTGCTCCGAAATAAAAGTGTAAAAGGTGATTAGAAACTAAAAAGGAAAAGATGCATAAAAGGGAAAGATTAATCTAGGCGAGTGTATTGAAACTAGATTAACAAAGCAAGTAAAACTATAGGTTGCATCGAAAAACCCTCACCCAATTTATTTTGTATAAAATAGATACATGGGTCGACGAGTTATTTAGAATTCGTCTCGTTTCGATAGTCAATTAAACTAAGGATTATCACGCCCCTAAATCCGCATAAAATCCTAATAAGATTTTGGGGTCAACAAATGACCCAAATATTGTGCACGCAAGGTCGTAAGCACGGGACATACATGATATGCCCCGTCAAATCTCCTAGGCGCAATAACTAGGACAACGCACCCGAAATAGATTCGTAAACACCATCACCACAGCAAAGCAATGCGTCAACTCGAGTGAGTTCCATTCAAACACAACCTAATTTAAATTAGCTAGAAAGCATATTAAAAACGTGGTAAATAAATGCGGTAAAGCTACGCTAGAAAGAGATTAAATCAAAGCATGTAAACCTAAATTAGAAAGCATATAAATTAACTATAAAGCCAGGAAATAAGGAAATACACAGTATATAAATGGAGAGGATGATGAATAGTCAACTTACAAGCCCAAATGGGTGTCAAACCAAGAAGAATTGAAGAAGAACTCTCCAAAACCCTTAAACCCTAAGATGTTCTAACCTAAAAATGATTCTAAACCTTAATTTATGATATTTACAACAAAATTGCTTTATATAGTAAGTGGGAAAAAAGAAAAGAAGAAAGAAAAGAAAAGCAAAATATCTCAAAAAAATAGGGGATCGATCGATCGACCCAAACCGTCGATCGATCGATGGTTGAAAATGATGCCCACTGTCTCCCGTGATTTGGAAAAAACTGAGGGATCGATCGATCGTTCCCTTTGATCGATCGATCGATTAAGGAGGTATGAGCCAAGCTGCATGCTATTTTGGAGTGTTTGCATTTCTCCTCCTCTAGAATCGTCGTAACTTCTTCGTTCTAAATCAGAATCGCTCACCGTACACGACCACGCGAAGATTGAGAGGAAGGTAAAAAATTTCGTGAGATGATGGGCCAGGTGCCTAAGCTATGAAAAGACTAAAATGACCTTGAGCGTGAGATCGCGTACGGAAATTGAGAGGAATGCATTCGAACTTCACACTTAGCATCCAAATACCTATAAAACTCAATTAACCCTTGTAATACATGTTAACACAAAAATCCAAGGTTCTTTTGTTAACGAGCATAAATATAGGGAATAAGATACCCAAGGGGGATAAAATGCGTAGGCTCGAGGGATGAAATACGCAATATTTGCGTCGTATCACTGGGAACTTTCGGCCCATGAGTAGATATTTTGGAAAAGATCTCCATCCCTGATTTCATCTTCTTATCCACATGATCATACCACGATTCAAGAAAACCATAAAAGGGAAAATCTTCACCATCTCTAATGAATTTTCCGCTCAAGGAACCTCTTGAGATAGTCTTGATGCATTCTAGACTTCTCTTTAGTCGAGGCCGGTAGATCATTCTAAATTGTTCTACTAATGATTGGTAGGCCAAGGAACAAGAAGGAAAAGCTTTATTTAATACAAGAGGTTCAAGTATCCCTTATTGTCTTCATCTCAGCCCCTATTTCGGGCATAAAGTGCATGTTTTTGAACATCTAGATCACATTGACATTACCATGAAGGTTATACTCCGGACAAGCCCTATTTTTGAAATAGTCCCCTGCTGGGAGTAGAAGTGGTTCAAATCAAAAGCCTGACAGAAGCATATCATTCTCCCAGTGTTGTATCTCAAGTATTATACTACTAGTGCTTGCATTATCATCATCTCCTAAGATGGTGATGACCTTCCTATTGGCAAAGAAATTCAGTTTTTGATGAAGGAAAGAAGACACACCCCTGATTCTATGGAGCCACAGTTGTCCAAGTATCATATTAAAACATGTTGGGATGTCGATCACTTGGAATTAAATAATAAGATTTATAGGGCCGACCCCTATTCTGAGCTTTATGGATCATATCACTTCTCGATGTGTATTATCGTAACCACGTATAGTGGCAGAGGTTGGAGCGAGGTCGCTCCCTTTTATTTCCAAATAATTGAGGATCCTCAACGGGTAGGTAATAAGAGTTTGTCCATAATCCACAAGAAAGAGCGGGACAGTCTTTCCCATGACTTCGTCATATATATTGAGAGAATAATTATGGTTTGGACCAATCTTAGGGATTTTTTCTTCAGAGAATGAGAGCATTCTATTAGAGGTTAGGGATATGACCAGATTTACTGCTTCTTCTGGCGTGGTAGAAGAAGGTACTGTGGGCCCTGTGACTAGCTTGATCAAGGAATTTCTCTGTAGCTAGGAAGACATAAAGATTCCCCATAGAGTGATGTTATCTTGGGTCTTCTTCCACTGATCGACGATTTACTCTCCTCGAGGGTCTTTTTTGGCATAGGAAGATTTTCAACACCTTTTCCTTTATCGATCACTAATTGTGGCAGGTTTGGGACCTAATAATGCCTCGGTGATCTAGTCATATGGTTCACAGAATAGGGGAAAAATATAAAACCCATTTCTTTATCGATCTCGGGTTGTTCAGTCACCTTATTGATTTCTCCTAGTAACTACTCAAATGATATCATCCCATATACGTTGACTATCGAACTAGTCTTTTTTGGGCTTTGCGCTTCATCTGAATCATCAGACTCATCCCCCTATCTAGTGGCAAAGACATCATCTTTCCAAAAAAAAGTTAATACACCCCATAACCTCAATGGCTTCTTCATATAAATCCTCCCATTCGGCAGGGAGATGTATAAGTGAAGGGATCAACTGCCCATGTAGTTTCAAAGCATCAAGTAGCTCAGACATACTGCAAATTTCACAGGTCTGTCGAAGTAAGTCTTCCAATATCTAGACGACATCATACAAATTGACTTCATCAGTAAGTACCAGCCAATTGTCAAACTTTTGAGCCCATTTTTGAGCTTCCAAGAACAACATACTGATTCTCTTAAAATCAATAGTCATCTGGTACGAAAATTTTAGTCCAAACTCTAGGAGTTGGTTTAACACTTCCTAGAATTATATATTTTTACCTCCAGAACGGGTACGGACAACAATACATGCTCTTGTAATGAGTGATAAGGCTTGATCGGTGAAGCTGGTAGGTTGTTGGAGAAAGTATGGGAAAGTTTAGAGAGTTTTAGGAGAGTATATAGGTATGATGGGTGATTTACTTCGTACGATCTGGTTATATGGATCAAATTTTAGGTCTTCCTCTAGGAAGATGGCATTTGTATGATTTGGGAGTGGATTGTGCATAGTGCTTGGTTTATGATTAGCTGATGGGGAGATGACACCCCACTGAATTAGGTCTTGGATCATATTTTGAAGGTGAAAACATTGGTCGGTACTATGTCCAGTAGTTTGATGAAAGTCATAATAGGCATCTAATTTGATATTTTTAGGAAGTGAGTTTGGTAATAGGAGAGGCTCAAATGGCTTGATAAGGTTTTGTCTTAAGGGGACCTGGTAAACCTTATAGAGGGGAGCGTGAAGCTCGGTGTAGTCCTCCTTGATTGGGTTAGGATGGCTTTTTGGTGCCCATGAAGTGGCAGGATGGGAAATATTATTAATGGTTGAAATTGCAGTGTTAGTTGGATTCTCAATTTTTTTAAGAGTGAATTGCTTAGATGATTTCTTCGATTCAACATCTAACTTAGAAAGACCTTCTTCGTTCTCAACTCTATCTTCTCGAAGGGATAATAGATGAGGGTAACATCGTCCTCCTATTGTCGCTCAAACATGGGGTAAGAAGTTCTACTTCACGATGCTAACTTGCTCCTCTTTAGAAGGTGGATTAGTCATGGTGGTTGCTTTCTCTCTCCACCTTGCTACGAAGTTACTGACTGATTCCCTAGGGTTTTTCTTGAGCAACTCTAAATCATGGTGGGTAACCTCTAACTCTTCATTGTACTTGTATTGTAACATAAATTCATGGGCAACATCCTCCCAACTGCAGATCTTGGACTCTTCTAGGGATAAAAACCAGCCAAGAGCGTTGTCCTTCAAAGTTTGTTAAAATATTTGGGCCATTATTTCTTCATAGGAACATAGTAGAGTCATGTCTTAGTGGTATATACGGAGATGTACAATTAGGGTTACACTACCTCTGAACTTCTCGATGTTGGGCATCTTGACCTTTGTCGATAACCTTGCTTTAGGATAGGGAAACATGTGGGTGTAGTTCATGTCGTTTTAGAGATTCTAACTTGGACGAACCTCTGAGTCAACATTTTAAGGTGTTCCTTGACCTGGTTCAAATCTTATTCCTTTCGATCAATAATCATGGGTAACTTATCCCCTAGCTGGGCAAGATTTGGCATAAGAAGCTGGTATGGCGATGGTCTATTAACAAGAGGACCACGTGGAGCATGTTGATATTCCTGGAGAACCCATATAGGCTCGGGTTTGGGAGGACCCATACCGCGAGGGAAGAGTCCCTCGGGCTATTCGGTAATAGGGAATCTATTTTTTTACATCTCATGAACCTCGGTATGAAAGTTGTCAATCTTGGCAGTGAGTTGGGTCAGAACCGTCATCAAATCTGGCTTCACAATTGGTGCTTGATATGTGTTCTCCATGGAAGATGGATAAAGGTGAATTTTGGACTCAGAGTAAGTGAGGGAACTGATGGAGCTTCGGGATTGTTTGACTGAAGACCAAAGCCAATAGGGAGCTAGGATAAGGGTATGCAATCGACCTGAGAAGGAGAAAAATCAAATTTATTTTTTTGAAAGAGAAAGTGGGAAAAGTGTTATTTCTGAAAAGGAAGGAAAATATTTTTTTTGACATTTGTTTTGAAAAGTAAGCAGTAAAATGTTTTTCAGTAAAAGGGAGGAAAAATTATTTTGTTGAAAGGAATGAAAAATACTTTTGGTATTTCTTTTATAAAAGAGGGAAAAATGTCTTTGACACTTTTGGGTAAAGAAAGAGAAAAAACCCAAAACGGGTCTCAGAATGATTATTGTTATATTTATTAGGTCCTCACTTGTATAAGGTACCTAAACGAAAAATGCAATGTCGAACGAGACCCGAGCCTGGGAAAATTAGGTTGGAAAACTATGTAAAAATACGATTGGACTTGTTACCAGGCTCATGGGCTGGGTCCCGTTTTAAAAATTACACGAAAATTTGGGCGGCATGCAGCCTATCATTTTGATAGATTATCGAGTAGAAACCTACAAACTAAATATAAGTGACCTAGGTTTGATGCCTATATGAGGGTATGTAGTTATTGGGTTAATTGGAAAGGTTCCCCCTTCTAGCATGACTTCTATGATATTCTCCTTACTTTTGCGAGTAATCGATATGTGTGGACAAGCCATTTGATATACCTAAGTGTAAATGAATTGCCTCACTATATATCTCATGGGGATAGTACGTGTGAAAGAGAATTCAATAAACATGACGTACGTGAACGAGTTCCCTGTGATATACCTCCCGTCATGACTTCTATGAAGCAATACGATGTGGACTGAACCGTTCGATATACATCGAAGGTACTTGGCCAATGGAGGGTAAGAGTCATATCACTTAGGTTAACTGCTACCTGTCGTACCAGCGCCTATCATGAAGTGACCCCTAGTTACGAGACAAAATTTTATCAATAGCCATGCTCTTTGGTGATGTAGTGTGAAAAAATTCATTATTCTTTGATTAGTATCTTATGGAGAGAGTATCTTTATTATCATGATGAGTATTATGCTAAGTAGGGAATAATGTACAAGTATAGAAAGTAAATCTAATAAGCATGGGTTATGTGAGAGTGAGTGATGTGTGAATATCTACAAGTGAGTGTGTGATAGTGAACCTAAGCATGGATCAACTACAAGTGGTGTGTGATAAGTGTGAGTGAGAATGGATATATACAAGTGTTATAAGTAGAGGTGTGTGTTAATGACATCTAAGCATGAATATTCTAAGCGATGTGTGCAACATGTGGATATAAGTGATCCTAGGTGCATGTAATGTCCAGTGTACATGGAGAATTTCTAAAACTGAGTGTGTAGTGATATAAGAATGAGGTATATATATACAAGAAATAATATAGGTGAAAAAGGGAAAATACAAATAGGTGCATGCACACGAGAAAATAAAACACCCATTCAAATAGAGTCTAGCCCTCTTATGAAAGTCTATCCCCAGAAGAGTCGCCAATGTGGTCACCCCCATCTCACGCGTTCCTCCTTCTCTCTCTTTCTTCATCCCAAAAGGGGGTTGGAGAAAGAAAAGGGGCGGATTAAAGGTCTCTTGTCCTTTTTAACTTAGCAACGCTTCGGTCGTCGTTAGTGTAGGGTAAATGTAAAGATATGGAGTCGCCAGCCAATTTTACACAAAACAGGCAAAAGAACATATTGCCTCCTCGAGAGAGCGGCATCGAAGACAAACTGATGCATACGAAACCAAAAGTTTAAAGGGTTTGAGGGCTAAGCTATGGAATGGGAAGGTTTTAGGCACCCATCCCTCCCTTTCGATCTCTCAAGGGCTTGTGTTATTATTTTTCTTTACTTCTCCTTGAAGTGTGTGTGTGTGTGTGTGTGTATAATGGAGATCGGAATCGTTAAACTCATACCATGGAAAAGACAAAGTCATGTCATCCATAGGAATGTTCCCAAATAACATATAGAAAATATAATTTATGCATTTAACGCGATATTGATCGTTATGATGAAACGATAATATGTGTTGGATGAAGCGCTAACAAACATAATATGTATACTAATGAAAGAATATGACAAATGCAGAAATGGGGGATTTAAAAAAGTTGGAAGCTTAGAAAATTCGAAAATTTAGAAAAAGTTAAAAATTGGGAAGTTGAAAAATTGGAAAAATGGACTCGAGTCACGGGTTTTAATCTGAAACACCTACGTAGCCTATGAAGGCATCAAAGTCCACATAGTTCATATACGGCATAACTTTTGGGTTTATCCCATGGATTCGAATGAGATTTTAATATAGGTGTGTGTGTAGAAAAATTTGTTTTAGTTTTGAAAAAGTGTGATGGATAATCTCGTTCGAAATTTATGTGTGTAACCCTCTTTTTGTTTGTTTTGTTTTTTTTATAGAAAATAAAGTATGTGAAATATACTAATAAAAGTGTAAGATTATAATGTGTATGAACTAAGGTAAGAATTAGATTTTGAATCTAATGTAATTTATGTAAAACAAGAAACTTAAAGAGAGGGGGGAGGATTTGAACCTTCTTTGAAGCTTGATCTTTGATCTTGGATGAACTCCCTTGAATGTGAGATGAAGGTTGGATGAGAGAGAATGAGATTTTTCTAAATTGGGTATGAAAAGGATGGGAATGTAAGCTTAAATGGAATTTCACATGAAGAAACTTTGTTGATTTCGATAATATGTTGTTGAGATCACCGATGTTGATGGATCTGAGGTGTGCTTTGGGAGTGAGGTCATTTCCTCTATTTATAAGGTAAGGGGGTGCCGGTACACATAGACCTAGCCCTGCTAATCATAAGGTAACCCTTGACACACTGTCGCTAGGTAGGGAAATGGACCTGCCAATTAGCAGTCTCGTGTAGATTATTTTGGAACAATGGTCGTAGAATGTAATCTGTTGATCCGAATTGCTCATGGCTCATATCATTAGAAAGGTAATTCTGGTACCTTCGAGAGTAATTGTACCACTCCCGGGTACGAGAGTTTACTTTGGGTCAAATGTGGCTCGAAAGCACACGTCGGTCCTTTCAACGAGAGATTGTCGAATAGAAAAAGATCGTTCATCCGCATGGTAAGTCATAATCGTGCACGGGGTGGACTGTTGGAAAGTTTAGGAGATGTACTTAGAAATTTCAAAGAGCTTTGCTCAGTTCGAAAAGTTGACCTTAATCAACCAGGATCCTGGATGTGCCCGATGATCTCTCAGAGTAAAACGGATCGTTCGTCTATACCGTAAGTCAGAATCACGTATGGGGTAGACCGTTGGAAATGGTATTCAACGCCCTTCAGAGATTCAGTCAGTGTTGTTTGAGCTGAAGAGTTAACCTTGGTCAAATGGAGCTCAGGGGCACCTAATGGCCTTCGATCAAATTTAGGGGGAAAACGGATCGTTCGTCTGAATGATTATCTCGTTTCATGTTGGAAAGGTGTTTTAGTTCTCTTCGAAGATTGAAAGAGATTTCAATCTGAAGATGAAGTTGAATGGGGTGAAATCGGGACCTGGGAGCTCCCGGTGGCCTCTAGATCGATTTTCGGTAGTAAAATGGTTTGTTCGTCCAAACCGTTATGCCATTTCATGCACAGGGTGGACCGATAGAAATAGATTTTAGATCCCTTTAAAGATTCAAAGAGATTTCACTTTGACGATAGAGTTGATGGAGTCAAACGAGGCCCCGAGAGCGCCCGATATCCTCTAGATCGGTACTTGGGGTATGAGGTATGACCTATGGTTTCTAGTGGAATGGAGGGGTGCTACAGACCTAAGGAGAGACTTAGGGGTCCTAGAATGGGGTGTCTATAGAGAGTTCGGAGCTTGGTCAAAATTAATAGAAATGGGTATAGGGGTTATGAGAAGGATGTTAATGGATGTTTAGGATAGAGAATGTGAGGGAAGGAAATGATGGGAGGAGAGATGAAAGATACAACCTAATTTGGTTTTAGTTGGGTTGTTTAACTAGTGACTTTTGGGATAAGATTTGGCGTGTGTGTGGTGTATGGGATAAGGGTAAGGTGAGGGTGAGAGAGTGTTTTTAGTGTAAGGGTGTGTAGGGTGTGTCTAATTTGGACTTAATGAAAACAAAACTTTCTAAGACACAACTAAAAAAATAAGCTCTATTAAAAATACTTATAAAAAACTAAAAATTAAAATTCTAACTAAAGAAAGTGTAAATTTTATTTAAAAATTAAATTCCTTATCTAAAAATAAAAGACTTAAAATAAAATAATTCTAATAAATCTAACCTAATAAAATATACTATAATAAAATATTAATAAAACTAAACTCATGAAATAAAAATCAAATAAAAATAAAACTCACACCTTTTATAAAAATTATAAAAATAAACAACGCACGATACGAACTCTAATATATGCAGTTATACGCACAAATAAATTCTAAAAATATACATAACTCAAAATAAAATATAAAATAAATTACAAAAATTATAAACAACTCAAATAAAAATCTAAAATAATATAAAAGGTGCAAACTAAACACACATAAGGCTTATGACAGGATTGGGGAGCTCTGGGCTCGGTTAGGGGAAATGATAATAGGTACGGGGATTGGGGTTTAGCTCATTTAACCGCATCTGTTTCGCATTTTGCCTTGATTTTATGCTTTAAACTCCACAAGAGGCATTTGACCTACAAGATAAACTTATATGCTCATAAGACCCATTTCACCAAGAATTAGCAATTTAAAACTGTCTATTTGGGATTTTCTTTAAACAATTTTGGGTGCTTATCAAACCACCCCTAAACAAAACATTGTCAGTCCTCGAGCGAAAATGGATAGAAACAAAGATAAAAAATCAAAAGTGTATCACTTTCGCGGGCACTTGCGATTTCACTTAGCATGTGCAACAAGCCGTTAAACCTATAGGTTTCCCTACAGGACGAGTTTTGTCTCGTGAGGGTTTGCAGGAAATATACCCACAAAATTCTTTATTTGCAAATGGCAGTCAATTTCTTATTAGACTTATAACAATCACACAACCATCACAAGATACTTATTTGAAGAATAGAAGCTAGAAGTGTATAAAAATTTTAGTTATGTGAATACTCAAGGCACATCCTTCCTAGGACTCGTGTGGTGTGAATCTGTCAAAACGGGTTAATTATCACAAGAGTAATTCGTAGTTTACCTTTTTGTAATAAATGCTTCAACTTTAAATCTCACGTATAGAGATCTCTTAAACGATCTCACGAGATTTGGTTAAAGTTTATCGCTCTTGTGTGTGAGGAGGTGAGTAAATGTAAGAAAGGTGAAATGTCTCACACACATATAAGGAAGAACGAACCTTTTAGAAGGAAAAATGATCCCATGAAACAATGTTAGTCACTATATTGAGAAAGTTGAGTTATTCCCCACGTTGACATTCATTTTCCCGAATACCTAGGGTAAAATACGGATATTTATGGGTGAGGAGAAAATGAAATGAGAAGGATATGATGAGATAAGGTAGGATGGTGACGGATGGATGTTTTTATGGATGTTTGAGAATAGTGTAATATACTTGAGGAACAAATGTTTTTATTTCACAAGAACTTGACTGCAAACTTTTTTTTTTCTTCTTTTACTTTTTTTTTCTTTTTTTCCCTTTTTTGTATTTTTTGTAAACTTCCAATTACTCATCAATGTGTGAGATAAATCTACTAAAAATTATAAATAACCCCAACATAGATTTGTATCAAAATCTTACCCCATCTAAATGAACTTTGAGAAATTTGCTAAATATGCAAACACTCTCTTTGATGGCTTTTTTTTTCTTTCAACACTCATCCCTTATTCAAAATGGTGGGAGGAAAATGGGTGGTGTGAAGATAGGGATGTTATATGGTGATGATATGAAAGGTGAAAGGTGTATGGATGTGGATGTACGTATGATAAAATGAAATTTGGTTAGTGTATGGGTGAAAGTCTGGTGATCGAGACAAACTTCAAGACACATGTTTCTTACAAATCGAAAGTGATGTCGTTCTCTGTGATCAAGCCAAGAATTTAGTGAAGAATAATGAGATCATACGACGATTTAAGTGTGGATACAAAGAAAGTTTAATCAAACTGTGACTCGGAGATTGTGTAAAACTATCTAAAAGGATGAAAGGCACGAATCTCACAAGCTAAAGTCTCCAGTTTTGATCCTTAAGGTTTTCTTCATAATTTTACTACTTTTTAAATCTGCACCATAGTGACATGATAAGTCCATAAATTTTCTCGAGCCAAGAAATTCATGGTGCAAAATACCTTGGTATGTATTACATAATCTATTTAGAAAAAAAATATCGTCTAGATCGATTCCTAGACTTAAAATATTGATGATAGAAAATTCATGTCAATGAATGAGGTGAAAGAAATTGAACGTAAATTTTAAAAATTAGGTCTTGATTTTTTTTCAAAAAAGGTACGATTTTGATAAAATTCTCGACCCCAAACAAAAAGGAACAACGTCCTCGATGTTAAATAAAATTATTTTTAAAATTGAGAGCAGAGGGAGGAAGGATATTACCATAATCAACCCCTAATGAAGAGGATCACACGTATCTAAGATGAATTTGAATAAGTTATGAAAAAAATGTATACAATTCTATAAACATGGTAAAGCATTTGGTGGTGTGAAACACCACCCCCAAACAGGATAAGACTCATACTCAGAAACAAAAGGGTTGCTTCCTAGTAGAACTAAGTTTAATGTGTTTTGGCCAAACCAAATGGAACTCAACATAAAGATAAGAACTATGAAAGCACGGGGTGGCAGAAAAATTTGGTGATGATAATCACCCCCAAACAAGACTGAAGCATCAGTCTTGTTGGATAAATGATAAAAGATTAATGCACTTGTAATGAAAAGTGATTCACATGATTCAAAGCATCGGTTGACCATAGGTGGGTGAGGAGAAGGGTATATAGAAGAAAGGCAAGGGTTAGGGTGGAGAGGCACTGATCAGGGGCCTTATTGATCCAAAAGGTGAGGATAACAAGAGATCTATAAGCATAATGCTCTAATTAGATGGAAAGATAATATGGTTTAAAAATTGGTATGTGGTGGGGTTCATAGAAATCGCACGACCGTTCTATAAGTAGACGATTATAATGCTTGTGTCGTGACGAATTGATGAGTAGACAATGTGAAATATCAACACCACAGGTAAGTGATCTACATAAAGGAACAATCTCAATGTCATAGGTGGGAGTGACACCACATATACTCTCATTAATGAAAGGATAGAGGAAGAACTCACGAGTGGTATCATGGATTTCATGGGTGGGTGATGGTTTTTAGTAAGGACCTAAATGGGTAGATGAAAATTGTAAGGGAATAGGGTCCAAACATAGTGGTGGGTCAGGTGGGACAAATGGTGGATCAGGTGGGATAAAAAGTGAAGGAAGGTAATCTAACTTGAGCGTAGGGTATACACACTCATATTAAGGGTCAAAATAATCCTCAAGGTCCTCCTGAAGAGGGAGTGTAGTATCAAGTGATTGAAAGATCAAAGTATCCAGCAATGTGTCACCATCCCTGGTAGTAAAGTCAAACAAGACACCAAAATCTAAGATATATGAATCAATATAAATATTAGGCTCAAAGGCAGCCATGCATAGTGGCACATCATCCATATCAAGAGAGCTGAGAACCGTTTCTGATGAAATCTCAAGAAAATGGTGAGTACTCGTAGCCGGAGTTCCCTTATGAGAAATTAGTCTCTCGGGGACACATTCGATTGGTTTAATAGGTGTAGACTCAGGAATTTTTTTGGATTAAATGGGAGGGTAAATAGGACCCTCCATGATGGGTTCCTTGAATACGACAGGTTCGGAATCAGTCTCACAGTCGATAAATAAATCAACACAATTCTCAACTTGGGGCTCAGACCACGAGGTGGTCGTATTTTTGAGATTATCGGGAGGATAAGGTTGGTCACACTCCAAATTTATGGCACAATGTGACTCATTATCACTCCACATTGGGGCAATAATGGGTTAACTTGGGGTGAAATATGACTCTGTCTCACACTCAAATTCATTTAACCTATGTTCAAGCTATTGAAGGGATTTATTTTGATATTGAGTAGCTTGCGCTTTCTCGAGGATGAAATCTTGCAAGAGGCTTTCGAGAATGGATGTGGATGAAGGTGGTGAAGTGATGGTGGGTGGTGGCGGTTGTTGAGGTGGACATAACTCTCTAATATCACTAGGATGCGCAGAATAGTCGTATAAAGTATGGGGAGTGGGGTCAAGTTGTTCATACACGGTAGAGGCATATTTGTGAGAGATAAAAGGTTGATAATCATGGATAGCATAGTGAGGGAACTGATTGGGATGGGATGCACTAGGTTTCCTTGATGACTTTTGGAACATGTGAGAATCCACAACTTGGGGTTGGGGTTCATATTTCATGGGAGGGTAATCAATCCACCATGAATAGTTGGGGTACTCACACCACTCAGTATTAAATATGTCATGATAATAAGCTAGAGTAGGTTCTGAAATAGTGTCATATGGATACACATATTGCATGGTGGATTCGTATAGATAACGAATGTACGGGCACTCATGGGATAAGTGATTGGTGTGAAAGAAATAACTGCACGATGAAGCATTAGATGTGTTGACACTCATCATCGGAAGCGATGAAATATGAGATGCGTGTATGGACGACACATGAGTATCAATATTGTTTGTGTGAGAGTTGAAGTCATGAAGTAAAGTATGAAGGTTGGACTCAGGCTCAACTCCAAACATGCTTCGAGAGGATGGGAATGACCAAAGTAGTCCCACAAAGCACGTTCTTTAGCCATGATGAGGGTAAAAATGGATTTTTAAATGTTTTTCAGAAGGAAATAAAATATTTTTATGATTTTTTTATAATGAGGAGAAAAAAATATTTTTGGATTTTTAAAATCTGAAAAGAAAAAAATATTTTTTTTTTATTTTTTGAAAAAAAGAGGGGAGAAAATATTAGGACTCTTAATTAGACGAACTCACTAAAATTGACTACCATAAGATTGAATTAGATGCACACAAGTCAATGTTATATCCTAACTAGCACGTAGCCAATTTTTATCTTCAAAATTCGTGAAAGAGTAGTCAAATTTTAGTTAATCCGCGGCGATAAAAATCACGGAATTTATCTTTGTGATTGCCTAAAAAATTGTGTTTCTACTAGTTTAGATAGCTGATTGATTTTAAATTTAACGATAGCTAGGGTAGCACACAATGGATAAGCGAGTGAGTTGGGTGATTAGATCTCTTCTTGTTTCAATGACCTGGTCGAGGTCTTATGTTCATTAATTCACCAAACCATTCAAATTAAGTGTGATGTGATAAACAAAAGCATATAAGAGCAAATAATCACACACAAAAAAGAACTCACTTGTAGGAGATTCGCGAGTGATGAAGAACGTACCTCCAACGGATTTTACACACGTGGGGTAAAGACCGAGTTGAGTCAACCGATGGGAGATTGCCTATCTTAGTTAGCCCTGGGAGTGCTACCAACCCAAAGTAGAGAGGATTCTAAATTCTCGCCTTTGGACGCCCTCTCTCTACCTTGTTTGGTTTCCCTATCACACTTTTCTTCTTTCTATGCATTATTAAAAATATAAACGAAAGAAATGGTGTCTCCAAGCACAGCAATACAAGCCAAATTATAAAAGCCTAATACAAAACTTCTAAAAAAAAGAAAAATGGTACTAAAAACAAAAAAGATGGAACTAATGAATTACAATCCAAAAACTTTGCAAGTGCTTGAGTCTTAAAAAAGTGGCAACAACGCCATTTGATGGAAAAGATTTTGTGTGGATTTCGTTCTCAATGATCAAGCAAAAAATTTAGTGAAGAATAATGAGATCATATAACGATTTAAGTGTGGACTCAAAGGATGTTGAATCAACTTGTGACTCAAAGATTGCGTAAAACTTTCTATAAGGGTTAAAGGCACAAATCTCACAAGCTAAAGTATCCACAGGTAATCCTTAAGGTTTTCTTAATAATTGTAATACTCTTCAACTCTAAACAATAATGACATGATGAGTGCGTAAATTTTGTTGAGTCTATAAATCCATCATGCAAAATGCCTTGGTACGTATTACATAAGATATTTAGAAAAAAAATATTATCTGGCTTGATTCCTAGACTCAAGAGAGAGATGATGGAAAGGTTACGTCAATGAGTGAGATGAAAGAAACTGCAAGAAAATTTTTAAAATAATATCCTGTTTATGTAAAAATTTCAAAAGAGATACAATTTTGATAAAATTCCCCACCCCGAAACAAAAAGGAACATCATCGTCGATGTTAAATAAAATTATTTTTAAAATTGAGAGCACAAGGTAGGAAAGAGATAACCATAATCAATCGTTAATGAACTTGACCATAATAATCAAACATGTACCTGAATAAGTGATGAAAAAAATGTGCACAAGTCTATAAACATGGATCAATTCGAACCCCCTCAACTCTAGAAAATATATTGACACCCCTTTTAATAAATCAGTAGCTAGGAACGATTCATCAAAATTCATATACATCATAGAAAATAAAATTTCGACAAGAAATTCAAGGAATAATACCACACCTTGATAAACCCCTATCTCTAGTTCGATTCTAAAATGGGTATTATATCTCGAATTTTGATTTTCTATCGAAAATCATCTACCCTCTCTCGAGGCATAAATTAAAAGGTGAAGGATCAAAATTAAAATTCAAAAGAAATTTCAAATAATATAAATAATAAATTACAAGAACATAAAATAAGGGTTAATCCCACCCCTTGAAAGGGTTTTTTACCCTAAAATGATATGAAATATGATAAATAAATATTCAAATGCATTACAATATAAGAGTAGAGAAAGAGAACAAATCTTCAAACAAGTCTCCTTGAATTTGCCAAATTGAACTCTATCCTCATCAATACAATTAAATCCCCGAACAATTAATTCTCATAAATTATCTAAAGAAAAAAAATAAAAATAAAATATTTACAAAGGAATTTCTCTCCTTATTCTTCTCTAAAACCCTACCTTGTTATCCTCCTCTCTCAAATGGACATGGTTTTCAATTATATATGGCAAAACATGGAGATAAGGGCAATTGGAAGAAAAATGTGCATGTGGTGTGTGCGGTGAGAGATGGAAATTGAGGAATTGCATAAGTGTGCATGTGGGTTTAATAAGGGTGATGAGAGTTTGGGGTAAGTTGGGAGTATTTTTGACAAATATATGAAAGACATTTACACACGTGGGTTCTATGCTCTTTGGTTTTATTTGGGGCATTTAGCTTGGGTAGGTGAGGTCGGGTTTGGCATGGAGAGGTTTTATGCAGGAAGTGGGTCTTGGGTGTAGGGATATGGGTTATTGGGTTTAGATTTGTGTGTTGAAATCGGGTATGGGTAGTGCTGGGTGGTAGATGGTTGTCATCGTTTTTGGGTAGATGGTTCAAAATGGATCGTGGTCGGTTATATGAAAATCACGGGTCAGAGGAGATCAACCCAAGTCTGGATGGATTTATGATAATGGGTTTTGCCGACGGGGATTGGTTAGGTCTAAGCAGGTACAACGGGGATGCCATGTGTAACACCCCGTATTTTTGAGGATATAGCATTTAATTAATTCGATGATACGGGAATTAATTTATCTGAAGGATTAAATTAAATTAAATTAAATTAGTGAATTTAAGAGTTAATTAATTCGGGTTATATTTTTATTACATGTGTCAAATTTAATGTCGGGGTTCAAAATTTTAGTTAAGTGACTCAAATGGAGATTCTGAGTGCACGATTGATTCCAAATAGGTCGAGATAGTCGAAAAAGAGTACCCGTGGGTAGTAATTAGGTTTTGGGCCATTTTTAGGCATAGTCGGGCTCACACGGGCGTGTTCGGATCATTTGGGCTTGGTCTATAGGCTTAATTTCAGGATTAGTGATATGAAACCTACATTAGGGAGTTTTTGGTAGACACAACTCAATGAGAAAACTCTAGTTTTGCAGAGGGGATAAGGTGAAGAAAGTGGAAGAACTTCTGGGAGACAAACTAAGAAGAGGGGTGCGTTCTTCATCAAATATTCGTCTACACCAAAGGAAATCAGGCCCTATGATTTTAGCTAGGCAAGAAGTTAAAGTTGATTTCATTTAATTTTCAGTGTTTCAATTCATATTATGGTGGTTGTATATCATATTCATTTTTAGGTGGGTTATCGCATTAAAAACGGGTATTTAAGAATTGGTTAGTTTTACGCAAATTACAGGTGAAATTTATATGGTTTTACGAATCAGAAGTGTATGTATCTGATTTGTATTCATAGTCTCATAATCCATGTCGTGTAATTTGGAGTCCGAAATCAAACATGGAGAAACGAGTATAAGGAAACCGTGAAAACCAAATTACATCACTATTCGTGTTATAAATTCGAGGGTGTTTAAAGGTTAAATGTTTAGAGGTTAAATTTAAGGTCTAAAGTGATTTAGGGTTGGATCTCTTGGTTTTATGTTATGGGGTAATAAAATCATGAAATTCTAAAAGCTTGAGGTCTCAACAGTGGCAGAAACCCAAAACCATGAGTAAGAAGATGGTTGTACTCTGCGTAAGACGATGATACAAGTCGTTCGAGCGACATTACAAGTCGTTCGAATGACGTTCCAAGTATCTCAAATGACATTGGAGTTTTTGCAGTGCCGCTTTCTGCTGAGGTTCCTGTTGGGGATTTTTTTTAGCTTCCCATTCTTGGCTTGGATCAGTTCGCTCTTAACTTAAAATTTTGGTGGGAAAATTCTTAAATCAGTTAGTGTACAGGAGAATTAAAGGGAAAGAATTGAAGGAAAAATATTGATTTAGTTAAAATATTTAGGGCCTTAAGAATTGGGTTTTTCAAATGTATTTTATTTATATAAAGTGCCAATCTAAAGAATGGAATTTGGGTGAAATAAATTCGAGATGGTTAAATTGCGGACTAATTGAGGGACTCTGGGTATTTTGGGTAAGTGACACCACTTAGATAAATTTATTTGAGATGGAACTGACTTAATTAAGGGTCATAGGTTTGACTCGGATTATTTTAGACTGAGTGCGACAGGATTTAGGAACAAGGTAGCCAGTTTAATTTATTATAAAGTTATATAATAAATTATTGAATATTAAATTTAATGAGAAGTGTTAAACTAAATAGTGGGATTTTATGTAACAAATTCTAAGAGATGAAATTATGGACCGAATGAGTGAGTCAGGACATTGTAGTTAAGTGACACAATTGGAATGAAAAATAATTAATGCTTGGTTAATTAAATTACATGTCGGGATATAGACTTGGATATTTTTGGGCTAGTGCGACGGGAGTTAGGAACGGGTTTGCCTGACTTTTATTAAATATATGTATACGGTAGTGTAATAGTAGTTATATACTTTTGTACTTTATAGAAATCAGTGTGAATTGTATTTACAGGAATACATGCCCCTCTAGTGCTATCATATGAGGTTGCGCGATGTGGGTAATACTCTAGCTTGAGGAACAGGGAGTGTATAATCCCTATAGCGTCCAGTATTTATATGTTGTGATTATTTTCGGGGTGAAATGTCTTGAGTATGATTTAGTCTCATGCCAGGGTAACTATGACCGCCTCCACTGCGCTTATTTTTATTTTTCTGATTCGGTGAGTTAACCATCTTGGGGTATCCAAGTGGATTGAGTATACCCAGGGTGATAACATTTTAGAGAAAACATCCGGCGAGTCGTTACTCGAGAATCGATGTTATTATACTTGACATGTGTGTGAATGTTGTAGTATACTAGTACGTATATAATATGAGTAGATAATTATATACGGGATTAATACACAAGTGTGAATGTATTTTTATATAACTAGTGTGAAACTTATATGATTTAAAAGGGTGAATTACTATATAACTAGGGTGAAAACTATATGATTTAAAAGGGGAATTTCCTATATAACTAGTGTGAACATTATATGATTTAATGTAGTTTAACCGATTATTGAGTTAATGAGTAGATAACTAAATAATCAAAGTAAGCATAATCGGGGTAGAGTAGTGTGGTGGCAAGAGGTGAGATATATCTAGTTAGGTGGGGTAGCTTAAGTAGGAAGCTTAGCAGGCAAGCGCTAGGTGTGCACATTAGATGAGGGGTGAGCTATAACTCAAGAGAGTATGACACTAACTTAAATATGAAGAGTGTGCATGCATATTTAATTATTGCAATTTAACTACTTGCTAAATATTTTCAAAATATTTCACTTGGTCTCTAATCCGTGTTAAAATCGTTTTCAAAACCTTTTACGTGTCCAGCGACAGGGATGCCTAGATTGAGGATTCTATCTAGAGATGCGCAGCTGTAGCTCATGTGGAAGTTGCAGGACTTTGTTATAGATGATTCGTTCATTTATTCCTAGTGTAGCATCTTACTTAAAAACTCATTTGGTCATGTCACCGTCAGATTTAGTATTCAGTTGTTTATTGGACTTTGTGTATCCAGGTTATTATTTAGTTTATTGTTGGATTTTTTTTTCGAATCGATAGTTGATTCGGTCATCATTATGTATATTATTCATTTGTGTTGCTTTCAGTTATCAATGTGTTGATGGTTTAATTATTATCTTTATTTCCGCTTGTTGTTAGTTAATGAAAGATAAAATTTGGCACTAGTATAATTAAATTACTAGGTGGTTAGTAACTTTAAAAGTTTTGGACAGTGATGTTGAGAATTAGACATATGAGACCAACATTTTATTTTGATCACGGGCTGACCACTCGGTATTTTAGTAGGCAGGGTGTCACAGATGGTATGAAAGCATCAGGTTCTAGAGTGCTTAGGATATATGTGGCTTATTATGTTTCAGCATATCGTTGTTTTATATGGAGCGTTATTATAGGATTGTTGTATCCCTTTATGTATGCGACTTACGTTATCCTGCTATTAAGTATAGTTGATGGGATTCTTATACGAGTACGATTGGGCTTCGTACACCGAACAATTTTGGATGACCAATAAGGGTCGTTAGAAGGACTACAGGTGGAGAGGCTCACAAAAGCCATGGAATATTTTAGGAATGATGACCGCGATAGAAGTCACCATGATTATTATTCAGGAACATGGCATTGGGATAATTACTAGGGCGCAGTAGTTTCCATCACCGTAGTAGAAATCGATGGTGCAAATTCAGACTCACCCAGCGTAGTCGATAAAGGGGGGAGTCGGAGGAAATCTTCTGAAAATCCATCCGTGAGGATTTTGAGAAGAGAGGGAGTGTGATGGATCAATGGAAGGAAAAAAACCAAAGGCAATGGGGTGGTGTGCAGTGGCACCCAGGACTAAATTTTGGGGAAATGTTTGGCTCAGAGGAGCGGTGTTGTAGTAACAGGAATCAGTAACTAAGGAGAGATACCATGAATAAAGAGGAAATTTGGGATGCGGTTTGATCGCAAATCCTCTCATCAGCTGTTTAAACAGAGAGGCATAGGTGATTTCAATACTTATTTTAGAAGGGTCGTGCAGTGTTCAGTCATGACGGAGAGTTCACAATTAAGCGAACTTCGTACCCGATGAGGTGGATACGAAGAATCAAAAAGGTTCCATAAGATAATAATAAACTCATGGTTATAATATACAAGCATAGATGGTGAAATTTATTTAGAACGAATGGTACCGTTGTCTTCAATGACGGACATTTACAATATGATATTAGTGCTTTCGTGAGAAGGGAACCAAAAGGGTTGGATAACCAAACCGAAGGGAAAGATTAGAATTAACAGTGCTATGGAGGCACCACGGGAGGGTATACCTAGTAGAGGACCCAGTGTATTCACTGAGATTAATATAATTCCTACCAGATGACGGTGGATTTAGTCAGGGCCAGCAATGAGTCGCATAGGTCCAGTAAAGCCAAAGGGACAACGGGTGTATCAATCAGGGTGAGGACTATTAGATCTGTGAGAAGAACAATCCAGACATGGCAAGTGGGGATAAGACAGGGAAATAACATAGAGACGTGTCTTATGTGTAAAGAGTAGGAACACATGTGTGGATATTATCCGAAGTGAATTAGGGGGACAGGAATGGGAAGCCCAGTAGGGGCAACAGTTATAAGAAATTTTTGGTTCGGTTGGGGCGGGGATGTTATGTCCATGAACCATTTTAATCGCAAGTGTTATTGGAAATTTAAAGTATGAGTTTTATCCCGGAATGAACTAGGTTTATTTTATGTGACACGAGCGAGTCATAGTGATTTATTAGTGCTAGATTCACATGGGAAACGGGTTTAGTAGAGGTATCGTTAATATCACTATAGTGTGTGTATAATTATCATTGAGATAGCGGGTCTCTCTTTAGTTTCATCTGAAGGGTAGAAGGTGTGGACAGTGAGAGGATATATTTTATAAGGATAGATCATTTTGAGAGGTGATATTCGATATATTATTTTATCCTGGGTATGATTTTTTAAGCGATAATGGGCGGTTACATCAAGACTATCGCATTTGTTATTCCGAGGCAGGATGAATATTTTTGTAATATCTCACTTGAAAGAGGATCAATCTCCCGGCGATATTTTTATGTAGTAGACTTTGGAGGGTACATTTGTCTAGTTATATTGGATCCCGGTGCGTAGGGACTTTTACTAATGTAATTCAAGGTATATCGGGTTCATTATTGAGCGGAGACTTTTATCTCATTATTATTTACGTGTTGATAACTTAGTGACAAGGAAAGAACCAAATTGCGTGACTCCTTGAGAGACATGGGCCTAGACGAATTGATTTGTGTCTAGAGATAAAAATGGTGGTATCTTAGCTATGTTCTTTAGAACCACAGATTTGGATGACCGACAATGCTAGGGGATAGTGCATTGGAGAAAGTTCTTTTGAACTTCGTTGCGGGATGTTACACGTATGGAACTTAATAAACGTTAAGAGTAGTGAGACGTTGTTGGATGCTAGTGAATCAATTTTAAATGTTAAATTATTGAACTTGTAGAGGAAACACTTTAAGTTGAGAGCTATTATGGTATATGGACAGTGGAGCCGGAGAGTATTGCGAAGGAAGCACCAAGAAAACTTATGTACCACAAGTTAATGGGTGGGGAAGTATTAAGAAGAATAAAATTGAAAATTATGGGATAATCTAGAATACATGTATGATATAGCCACGCCAAGAGTGCGGAGCTGAGCTTAAGATAAGTATGTTACGTACGAGACGTTAGTGATAATTATGCTGGGATGTTTGGGCTATAGTATATAGTATGGTGAAACATTGTGTTTGTTGTTTCGAGGTATGATTTACTTGTGCCAGTTGCCACCTGAAAAAAGGTCTAGTATATATATACGTGTACATATGTTATCGAGTGTTGCATAATTGACTTATAATAAATGTTTGTATTATTACGTTTGATCTTGAGGAGTAGGGACGGTTTCTGATGGGATTCAAGGTGAATATGTTTATTATCGAGTGGGGAGATATAGCTCATGATTGATTCTTCCTAAGAAACTAGTGATATTAAGGGGCACCATATTGTATGATGTCTTTTAGAACATTAGAGTGGACGGGTATACTTTTATGTCAAGAGAGGGGGATTTGGGGGACGTGCAATGGACTGAGGGCCTAATGGATCTTAATAATTGGCAATGTTAGGTAGTAGTGTATTGGGGGGGTTGTTTGGATTTGGCTTTACGATACGTCCCAAGCACGAAACTTAGCGCAACGTTGGAAGTGGGCAGATGTTTGGTCATTAGGACATTGGTTTGGTACCTTGGTTATTATGCACAAATGTATTTATAACTGTGAGTTGAAAGTTAAATCTAGTAGATTTGGGTAACATTCGTGCGGATGAGCATGGGTATAGGGTGCATGGGCATCCTGGGTAATTTATTTAATCTTAATATAATTCGCGATTAGTAGGGGTATAGATATACTTAGTGATCATAAGGGCATGTGAGTAAGGAAGTATTCGATACTTGGAATACTAAACTCATCTTATTTTCAAGGATGAAATTTCCTTGTAAGGGGGGAAGTATGTAACACCCTGTATTTCTGAGGATATAGAATTTAATTAATTCGGTGATATAAGAATTAATTTATCTTGTGGATTTAATTCAATTATTGGATTTGAGATTTAATTAATTCGAATTATATTTTTATTACATGTGTCTTAATTTGAGGTCGAGGTTGGATATTTTAGTTAAATGACTCAGATGGCGGTTATGAGTGCACGTTTGATTCTGAATAGGTCGAGATAGTCGAAAAAGAGTACCCATGGGTAGTAATTGGGTCTCGGGGCATTTTTAGGCATAATTGGGCTCACACGGGGGTGTTCGGGACATTTGGACTTGGCCCATAGGCTTAATTTTGGGATTATTGATATAAAACCTACATTGCGGAGTTTGTGGTAGACACAAATCCAAAAGAAAAACCTAGTTTTGCAGAGGGGAAAATATGGAGAAACTGGGAGAACGTTTGGGAGCCAAACGAAGAAAAGGGGTGCGTCCTTCGTCAAATATTCGTCTACAACAAAGGAAATCAGACCCTACAATTTTATCTAGGCAAGTATTTAAACTCTCTTTCATTTAATTTGCAGTGTTTCAATTCATATTATGGTGGGGGTAAATAATATTCGTTTTTAGGTGGGTTATCACATTAAAAATGGTGTTAATGAATTGGTTAGTTTTACGCAAATTAAAGGTGAAATTTATATGGTCTGACGAATAAAAAGTATTTGTATCTGATTTTTATTCATAGGCTCATAATCCATGTCATGTAATTTGGAGTAAAAAATCCAACATGGAGAAATGAGTATAAGGAAACCGTGAAAACCAAATTACATCACTATTCATGTTAAAAATTCGAGGGTGTTTAAAGGTTGAATGTTTATAGGTTAAATTCATCGTCTGAACTGATTAAAGGATGGATTAAATGTTAGATCTTTTGGTTTTATGTTCTAGGGTAATAAACTGGTGAAAGTATAAAATCTTTAGGTCTCAAGAAGAAACCCAAAAGCGTGAGGAAGAAGATGGTTGTACACTGCATCGGATGAGTGTACAAGTCCTTCCAGCGGCATTCCAAGTCATTCGAACAATGTTGCAAGTCTCTCAAACGACGGTGGAGTTTTAGCAGTGTTTCCTTCTATCGAGGTTCCTGTTGGGGATTTTTTTGGCTTCCCATTCTTGGCATGAATCAGCTCATTGTCAACTTAAAATTTTGGTGGGAAAATTCTTAAAATCACTGAGTGTACAAGAGATTTAAAGGGAAAGAATTAAAGGAAAAATCTTGATTTAGTTAAAATATATAGGGCCTTGAGAATTGGGGTTTTAAGATGTAGTTTATTTAAATAGAGTGCTATTTAAAGAATGGAGTTTGTGTGAAATAAATTCAAAAGGGTTAAATAGCGAACTAATTGAGGGAGTCTGTGTATTTTGGGTAAGTGACACCACTTAGATAAAATTAAATTAAATGGAATTAATTTATTTAAGGGTCAGAGGTTAGACTCGGATTATTTTAGGCTGAGTGCAACGGGAGTTAGGCATGAGGTAGACGATTTAATTTATTATAGAGTTATGTTAGGACATCATTTTATAAATGTCCGAGTTAAAATCTAGGAAATTTTTTGTTTGTCCAAGATCACAGTTAGTATGTCTGATACCTCTACATTAGGCACATCAACACGATCATCCATGACGGCCTTGATCCGAATCCACGCATCGATCATCTTTATACGTACATTATGCAACATGCAATGTAGTCTTCAACTGTTCCCACTACTCCACTCACGATTATGGTAAAATAATTTATTTGGCGTGTTTCTTGTTTACATAAATATTTGGAAAAAAAATTATAAAATATTTTTAAAGGGCTAGAACGTTTTTACTTCGCAAACTGATTTTTTCTACTTGTAACGGTGAAGAAAAAATCTCGTTGATGTCGTTCGTGCGATATATCCATCTCGCGCGAAGTCATTCGGGCGATGTGGCCTAACGTTTGAGCGACACATGTACTCCGTTTAAGACACACGCTACCTCAAATTTTGTATTTAAAGAAATGCCATTCTACACGTTTTCTAAGTATTTTGGCACTGACATTTCTGTGAATATGCTGAGCAAAAACAGACTTCGTTTTTTCAAGGTTTAATGCCTTTTATGATTCACAAATACTTCCCAAACATGTGTGCGAATCTTTAAACCCTAGATACAATTGTTTTAATTTCCTAAAGTAACCTTGTGGAGAAGAAGGGTCTTATCCACTACTGATACTAGAGTTCTTGCAGGACCTCTTGATAAAAAATAACGATGACGACGAACCGATGCCTGTGGGTATTCGTGCGTCAAAATTGTATTTTACTGTGATTGTAAGTCATTACATATTATAGTGAAATAAATGATTTTGCCCCTTTGGGGATTTTTCCACATATTATGATTGACTTTGCATGCTTGGTTTGATTTATTTAGTTCGTCACAATTTGGTTGCAAGACTTAGGAATTTTGGGATTAAATATTGGAATTTAATTAAACAAGTTAATCATTGATTACTGGCACACTCTCAAATTGGTATCAGAGCATATTACACAATTGTACCATGTAATCCTTTTAGAAAAAAATTTATAGATATCAATTTTGGTGTAAAAAATGATATTTGAAAAAGGGAAATTTCAATGGAAAACTTGTATAATCGAGTGCCAATTTTTTACTGGTCAAATTGTGCATATTGGAAAGCCCACATGAGATCCCACTTAAAAGCCATTGATCAAAGTGTTTGGGTTATGTGTGAAATAGGGTGGATATCTAATGTAACTACTTTAAAATCTGTGACTGCTTGGACTGAGGAAAATTTTAAATGGAGCACATTTAACTCACGTGGGCTTAGTGCTATTTTTAGAAACGTCACCCCCGGATGAATTCCAATGCGTCATGATGTGTACCACGTCTAAAGTAGAATGGGATGTTCTTCAACATACCCATGAAGGAACTAATGCAGTTAAAGAATTAAAATTGCAAAATTTAACTACACAATTTGAGACAATCACCATGATTGAATATGAATGTTTTGATGAATTATATGCGGATTATCAGATATTGTTAACACTAGTTTCAATTTAGGTGAACATATTCCTGATGCTAGAGTAGTTAAAAATATTTTAAGATCGATGCCTAAGCGTTTTATCCCTTAAGTCACTGTGCTAAATTCATTTGGAAATTTGAGTAGTCTGAAATTAGAAGAATTGGTAGGAGGCCTCCAGACTTATGAAATTGACATGTTTCCGAATACGATAAAATCAAAAGATAAAGGGGTAGCACTTAAAGCTCAGGCTAGGAAGAGTGAGGGGTCAACAATAAATAGAGGTGAGTCATCTAGAAAAGGAGAGAAAGAGTTGCCTAATTCTGATTCGGATTTTGACTTAGACGATTTGGCCTTATTTGCAAGAAAAATTCAACACGTTTCTCAAATTAAAGAAAAATGGCAATTCCAAAGATAAAAAGAATTTTGAGAAAAATAAGTTTGAAAAGAAGAATGAGAAGGATACAAAGGACGTGTCTAAGAAAGATGAGGAAAGATGTTATGAGTGTGATAGTATAGGTCATAAGTCATTTGAGTGTCTTACTACGTGGCGACGTCAAGGCAAAGGCAAAACTTCTCTTAATGCCTCCCTTAGTGATGACAGTGAGGTCGAGTCGGTGGACTCTGGAGACGAGTCACCGCATGAATGTAACTTCATCGCATTCATGTCTAGTCATGTGAATGATGAAAGGGCACCTCACGATGATGAGGATGCTACTTCATAGGGACACCTCGACAATGGAAGCGATGTGAGTGCGGTGGAGGATGTTGTAAGTAAGAGCGAGAGTGATTTACGAGGCGCATACGTTGATTTATATGTTGATTCTTTTAAAACTAAAAAGTGTAACGAAGCATTAGGACTTAGGATAGTTGACTTAGAGAAAGATTTAAGAGAGACGAGAGAGAGAGATTCTTCCATTACCATTGCCTTGATAGAGGGAGAGACTGTTTGTGTTGAGAGAGAGAGGGAGAGAGAGAGAGAGAGAGAGAGAGTTTGCGTAGAGAGAGAGTTAGTTTTATTTGAGAGAGAGATGTTTAGAGAAAGAGAAAGGGGACTTGACCAAGCAAATGGCTAGTATTATGAGTGACCTATAGACCTCCATGGACACTCGAAAAAAATTAGAAGCCCTTGTAGCCCAGCTTACTCATGACCTTGAGATAGTTAGGGAGGCCATGGTAAAGATTAAGGATAGATTTGGAAAGATAGGATAGATGCTCCTTGCCCCTGATTTAGGGTTTAATGAAAGGAAGGAAATTTATTTCGATAGTGCCTCCACGTCCCATAAGACACATGAACTGGTTCCGGAGTTTACTACAAACCCATATGGCCATCACCAAAAACCTCAAAGAAGAGTTCGTCCAAGAAAAGAAAACCAAGATCGGCTAATGCATGTGTACTTCTATACCTACTACAAAAGAAAGGGCCACCTTAGGGAGTTTTGCTATAATTTGGGTCGGACACGACGTAAATTTTCTCCCCCACATGCCACTAGCGAGTTTTCGAGTCTTAGAGAGCAGGTTGAGTTTCTAGTCACCACTTCCCAGAGTTTAATGGTAGAATTCCAACGAATTTCTGTGTCGTCGGCAGACACTTCTAATACTTCGACTAGTGCCAACAATAATAAGAGTAAACAAAATATTAGCTCATCTTGGGTACCTAAGCTCGATGAAAAATCTCTTGTAGTTCATGTTGCTCTTAAATAACATAACACCTCTGAGTGGTATTTCGATAGTGGGTGCTCAAGGCACATGACATGTGATGTCTCATTTTTTACCTACCAAGAGGATCGTAAGGAAGGTAAAGTCACCTTTGGAGACGGGAGAAAATATAGCATAGTAGGAGGAGGTATGGTAGAGGAGTCAGGATTTCCTAAGATACAGGATGTTTTGTACTTAAGAGGTTTGTAAGCAAACCTACTTAGCATAGCTAGCTGTGCGATGCTGACTTTGTAGTAAAGTTTGACTGGAATGAATGAAATGTTTATGATCAAGTCGGTAAACTTCTATTGCAAGGGGTGAGGACTAAGGATAATTACTATGGGATTGTTCCCAAATCCTCATTTGTCTGCAACAACGCCATGATCACTCCTATGGATATGTGTCATCGACGTCTAGGTCATGTGAACTTTAAAGATTTGGAGAAATTAGCCAAAAAGGACCTAGTACGTGGCTTGCCACCACTTGGAAAGTCGACTTTCATGATTTGTGAACCCTATAAGTTGGGAAAGCAATTCCATAGTCCCCATAGGAAGTTGAATTCCATTACCACTTAACGAGTGCTTGAGTTAATACACATTGATCTTATGGGTCCTACTCGTACTAAGATTTTGGATGGTAAGAGGTATATACTCATGATGGTAGATGATTTCTTTCTCTACTCGATTGTAGGTTTTCTGAAAGAGAAATCCGATGTTGTGGAATTTCTTACGACCAAGTGTCGTGTCCTGAAAAATCAACACGGAGTGACTATCAATAGAATATGTAGTGACAATGGCAATGAGATTAAAGAAGCTAAAGTAGATCTTTATTGTGATAGACTCATGATCAAACATGAATTTTTGGCCATGAAGACTCCTCGATAAAATGGGATTGTTGAGAGGAAGAATCAAATAATTCAAGAGATGGCTAGATCTTTGATTTTAGATCGTAGAGTTTCTATGAGATTTTGGGCACATGCGGTATCTACCGCATGCCACGCGGTGAATAGGGTTTACCTTTGTCTACACACACTTAAGATGCCCTACGAATTATGGACTGGAAAGAAGCCCAACCTTTCATATTTTCGTATCTGTGGGAGTAAATTCTACATCCTATGGGATAAAGAGCAATTAGGAAAGTTCGACTACTAGAGCGACAAGGGAATATTGTTAGTATATTCATCGACTATTAAAGCATATCGATTTTTTAACTTGTGTATATCTAAGGTTATGGAGTCAATAAATGTCACCGTGTAAGATGACAAACCACCGGTGTTTGTTGATTCTAACCTTTTATGTAAGGATGGCGTACTTTCTACTAATAATCCTATTGTGCCTCCCACTCCCAGAGTTAACCCCATTCCTAACTTAGGGGATACTATTTGTTGGGTGTGCAAGATTAATGATCCTTCTACTATTGTAGGAGATCCCACCCTAGGGGTCAAGATTCGTGCTCATCTAGAGAACGTTGTTAGCCATGTTTGCTACATGTCCAAAGTTGAGCCCAAGAACTATAAGAAAGCATTCAAAGATGAACACTGGATATGTTCTATACAGGATGAGTTGCTTCAGTTTAGAAAGAATGATGTCTGCGAACTAGTCCCCCGACCTAGTGAGATAAATGTGATAGGTACCAAGTTGATCTGGAAGAATAAGGTGGATGAGACTGGTACTATTATCCAAAAAAAGGCTAGGTTGGTCGCTCAAGGATTCACATAGATGGAGGGTGTAGACTTTGATGAGACATTTGCTCGTGTTACGAGGCTTGATTCCGTCCTCTTACTACTCGCCATCTCATGTCATCTGTGCTTCAAGTTATATCATATGGATGCCAAGAGTTCCTTTTTGAATGTAATTATACAGGTTGAGGTTTATGTGAAACAAGCAAAAGGTTTTGAAGATCCTAAGCACCCTGATAACGTCTGTTATCTTCGAAAACCATTGTATGGTTTGAAGCAAGCACCCCGTGCTTGGTACGAGAGTCTTACTTCCTATCTCTTAGCCCGTGTCTTGAAGAGAGGGGGATTTGATATGAAGTTGGTCGTCAGGAGAAGTGCTATTTTGGTTGCCCAGGTCTATGTGGATGACATAGTCTTTGAATCCACATGCCCAACACTTTGAGGAGGAGATGAATAATGAGTTTGAGATGAGCATGGTAGGTGAGCTTACTTTCTTCCTAGGTCTCCAGGTTCGTCAACTAAAGGATGGGATGTTCATCTCCCAATCCAAGTATGCTAGAGATATTGTGAAGAAATTTGGTCTAGACTCCACTAAGCATGCACGTACACCGATGGGTACCTCAATAAATCTTAGCAAGTACACTTCATGCAAGGATGTATAATAAACCTTGTATCGGAGTATAATGGGTAGTCTTCTTTACTTGACTGCCAGTCATCCCGACATCACCTTTAGTGTTGGAGTCTGTGCATGATAGCTTGCGTCCCCGAAAGAGTCACACTTACTCGCTCTTAAACATATTATCGAATATGTGAGTGGGACTCTCTCACTTGGCATTTGGTATTCCTTTATACCAATGACCATTTATCTGCCTATTCGGATGCCGATTGGGTCGGAGATACAGATGGATGTAGGAGAACTTATAGTGGGTGTTTCTTCTTTGGTTCTACTCTTATCACTTGATTGAGCAATAAGTAAAACGCCATATCTTTGTCCACTACGAACGCTAGGTACATAGCTACTAGGAATTATTGTACGCAACTTCTATAGATGAAGAAGATGTTAGAGGATTATGGGATATCACAGGACACCATGACTATTTCCAATGATAACATGAGCGCGATACTCATATCTCGTAATACAGTCCAGCATTCGCGAACAAAGCACATTATGATACTCTAGAACTTTATCCGTGAGCTTATAGAGGAAAAGGTCGTATCCTTGAGTTTTGTATCTACCGATATCCAGTTACCTAATATTTTCACGAAACCTTTGAATGCCCTTAGATTCGAGAGTTTTAGGAAGTCTTTAGAAATTTTCAAAGTTGACTGAGGGGTGGTCACCACGTCTAGATTAGGTTGCATTTTTCATGTTCATGTTATATTATTGTTATCTCTAGATTTTATCATTTGTATCATTATTTGTTTGGTTTTTTTTTGTTTTGAGAAATTAAAAATTCCAAAAAGATTTTATTTTTTGATTTTTTTTAGAAAAAACTAAAAATATTTTCTTTTTATAAAGTTTTTTGAAAAAACACAAAAAGAGTTTTGTATTATGTTTACACCGTTCATGGATGAACATTTAAGATAGCTATAGTCACAACTTCATTCCATATTCCACGTAACTGTTTGATAGTGATTTGAGATACTAAATAATTTCATCCATGCACTTTACATTGTTTGGATTCTTTGAGATGTGATTAGTGATATCTTCTACATGTTTGTCTACTTATATCCTTGATTGCACACATGGACAGTATTATTTTAGTATTATACTTATCTATCACATATTGGTTTGAGAGTTTCCATCTCGATTATGTCTATACAACAACCAAAATGTGATAAAACTTGACAAGATAGTAGTGCATGTAAAAACCATTTACTGTGAGGACTTAATTGCAACAAAATATTATGAGTGAATAATGGGAAAGGACTGCGAGAGTTCAAAATTAACTCATCGTGAAAGCCATCGTTTAAAAAGAGCCCAAAAAAATTAAATGGCAATAAAAAGAAAAATATACCAAATCAAATGGGCCAATTGGTTTTAGTTTCATCACCTCAAAAGAAAAATATAATTTCTAATTATTTATGAGGCTGTTTGGATGGTAAAAAATGAAAAACGAGTTTGCACGTCCTTGAAAGTCATGAAAAAATGTTACAACGTTTTGGACGTTATTGGTGTGAAAATCACTTTGAGCTTTGATTTGTTGATTTGATTGAGTCAATTTCTTTTAATTCCACAATTTTTATCCCTAAGGAAGATGTCGATTTCATTCGTTAGGAATATCCAACATTCATCATGCACATATGTTATAGTTGTATGTATTGATTTGCCTGTCGAATTTGTTCACATCCCTTCATCTCCTCTACCCTCGACTTGGTTATTTTGGTGTTCTTTCATGGTGTGATTATTTGTCACAAATTTTGTAAGAAAAGTTTTGAAAAGTCAAAGAAGAGAAAGTTTGATTACCTTGTGAGATTATCCATTTGCATTTGTGTTCTTCATATTTGTGTATTTGGGGACATCATAAAATGGGGAAGAACGAATTATCGGGGTATTTTGTTTGATTTTATAGTGATTTCTTTGAGCTTAACTGATATTTATTTTTTTATCATTATATTTCAAATTGTTGCGCGTCGCGGGTTCTGTTTCTTGTTTCATGTGTGTAGGTACTTAATTGAGGATTATTTTTTCACACCTTGATGATGACAAAGAAAGATTGAAGAGTTGGAGATTTGAAGATGTTGAAGCTTGTTTGAAGACATGCATTTACTATATCCAATTTTTGGGTTTAATGGGGATATTAAGTTATATGTCATATGGTTTTGGTTTGAGTAGCATAACTCGGATTTGAAGATGTTAAAGTTCGTTTGAAGACATGCATTTAGTATTTTCAGTTTTTGGGTTCAATGGGGATATTAAGTTGTATGTCATTTGGTTTTGGTTTGGCTAGCATAATTCGAATTTTTTATGTATGTACCAGCATAGACATAGGGGCAAATTTGTAAGGACGTGATTTTATAAATGTCCAAGTTAGAATCTAGAAAATTTTCTATTTGTCCTAGATCATAGTTAGTATGTTTGATACCACTACATTCAGCACGTAAACACGATTGATAATGCCATATGTAGCACCCTGCCGCGATAGTACTCATCCGAAGCCGCGGATGTCCAGACCATACAGGCCGCGGCAGTTACCACAGTCAGGGCGCGGCCAGATCTTTCGTAGGGTGCGGCCCCCTACATCAGAGGCCGCGGCACCCCACCTTAGGTCGCTTCACTACTCGGCGTTGCTTACTCTACGGGCTGCACACCCTTATCCACAAGTGACGGCAGACTTGGTACATGCCACGTGCTGTGGGCACATGACTCAACTCACTTCCTTATAAATAGAGGACCATACCCGTAAAAGAGGGAAGGATGGGACATACGCCCAAGGTAGGCTCTACAATACAGATCCTCACTACACAACCTCAACACACAACTTGGAGGCCACGCGTCCACATCGCAGCCGCCTATCCATTACCCCGGAATCCTCAGTACTTCCATGTACTCTCCATTATTCTTATATTTGTATGCCACTTTAGGCACGATTATACTGTACCATGCGACGCATGTAATGAGAACGGAGCAACACAGTGGACGTAGGCCTATTTTAAAGGCTGAACCACTCTATATCTTGTCTTCTCTCTATTTACTTGCTTTACTTGTTTATCACACACTTCACACATGATTTGCTGATGCGAGAACGACTAGTGGACGATTTCTCGTATCATCAGTTTGGCGCCGTCTGTGGGAACCGAGATACCTCAATCTTGTTTCTCTATGTTTCGAGTTCTTGAGAACCTTATTCTATTCACGGGGATCCTCTGGATCATCATCCCATGAGTAAATTTTGGTTACTGAGATCTATTTGATACTTACACCCTTGAGTGGGTATTTCATACCTTCAGATCTGTTCTCGGGTCTCCATTTTATGACCTTAGATCTATTTTACATACCCCTATGACATCACCCCACCTAGATAAAGCTGGAAGGCTTGATGGGCTTCAGCCCCATAAATGTGGGTGATTAGGGAAGAGTTATATTTACCCCCATTTTGTTCTTGTCCTATGATCTAGGGTTTATCATTAAAATTGTGCCATTGTGTGTACCGAGAGGTTATTCTCTCATGGATAGACCCTAGTAGGCATGCTATCCACGGGTTTCGGGAGAAAAACTCAGTTTTGGGTTTCAATCTTAGGATTTTCCCTGTCTAGGTAGGGATGCGGCGTGGTAGTTCAACTACCTAACATGTCGCGGCCTCTACTGGGGTAGGTATGTTGCAGAAGCTTCAAAACATCAAGGAACATTCGGGTGGCCTTCAGCTCAACCTTGGTGATATCATTCAAAGGCTGCGGCAGTGCACTTGTGTGCCATACTTGCCGCGGCCTCCTCAACATATCATGGGGCAGTTCATTCCCTTCCCCCCCCCCCCCCCAATACTCCTGTTATTACTCACTTCTGTTAGTTTTGTCTCAGATTCTATATACTCTATAAAGACTAACAAAAGCAGAAATGGAGGGGGAATCCAGCCAGAGCATGGAAGTCAAGGATGAGATTGTGCAACTGTACAATCACCTTAATCACCTCTATGACAGCCATGCTTCACTTCAGACCCAGGTCAATTACCTCACTCAGAGGGTGCTGATGCTAGAGGCCGCAGCCAATCAAAATACAAACGCAGGTCCGGGAAGAGCTTTACCTGCCGCGGCAGTCAAAGTAGCCGCAGGACCAACTGACAAAAGGCAGAAAAGGGAAGCAGAGAAATCAGAGAAAAAGTCGGGCGTCTATACGCCGTTGATTTTCCCAATTGAAGAGATCTTTGAGTGTATCAAAGAGGACAAGCTTTTGAGGTGGCCAGAAAAGCTGAGAGCTCCACCCCACAAGAGGAACAAAGCTGCCTGGTGCAAATTCCATCAGGACCATGGCCATGACACTGAGCAATGCTATGCTCTGAAAGATGAAGTCGAAAGGCTAATTGGCCAGGGGATGCTGCAGCGATTCCTGAAGAATGCATAAAGGGCTCAGCCGGACCTGACAGAGGCTGCATGCCACACCTCATCCTTAACCTTTTTCAATTTCAACTATTTCTGTCTATGCTTTATGTAGCTCATTAGAGCCCGGACACTCAAGATTTTATGTTTTATTAGCAAACTCATTAGCTGAAACATACCTATATAAATAGATGAATTAGCAAATTTTGCCGTATCTCATTCCTCTCTTGTTTTCATAATCTGTCATCTCACAAAAAGACCTTTTGTCTTAAACAGATTCCAAGGGAAGAATAACACATTATCTCGGAAGATTATTATTATTTTGAGATGCACCTATGGAGGGATTGCGGTCTTAATTAGCTCAAAAGTCCCCCTCACGATGTGCAACTGTATCTTATCATATGATGATTATAATCATGAAAGCGTCCAAGGATTCAGGGAGCTTTTATCAGCCACGGGGGCTTACAATGCCCGTTCTCAGCTCTCGGGACGCGTCATCAAGCCGGGAGGCTTATAATCTCTGGCCTTGGAGGGCTTTATGTATATCAGTAGCTGTGGGTGGCTTAACAACGTAACCCAGCCTGGAGAGGCTTGATAGTATCTCACATATTAGCTTTGGGTGGCTTAACAACGTAACCCAGCCTGGAGAGGCTTGATAATGTCTCACGTATTAGCTTTGGGTGGCTTAACAACGTAACCCAGCCTGGAGAGGCTTGATAGTGTCTCACGTATTAGCTTTGGGTGGCTTAACAACGTAACCCAGCCTGGAGAGGCTTGATAGTGTCTCACATATTAGCTGTGGGTGGCTTAACAACGTAACCCAGCCTGGAGAGGCTTGATAGTATCTCACATATTAGCTGTGGGTGGCTTAACAACGTAACCCAGCCTGGAGAGGCTTGATAGTGTCTCACATATTAGCTTTGGGTGGCTTAACAACGTAACCCAGCCTGGAGAGGCTTGATAGTGTCTCACATATTAGCTGTGGGTGGCTTAACAACGTAACCCAGCCTGGAGATTAGCTGTGGGTGTCTCACGTATTAGCTGTGGGTGGCTTAATAATATAACCCAGCCTGAAGAGGCTTCATAGTGTCCCAAGATCGACTAAAGGTAAGCCATGAAGGACAATCGAATCAACTATTGGAAGCTCAGTCATCATGATCATGAGGCGTGTCAAACCCGCAGGAGGATGGCCTCAGTTTCCCAGGGGCAAGGTTCTACAGCCCCATTATCTTGTCAACGTCAAATAGATGCCGCGGCATCTTCATCCACCACAACCTGAGCGATGGATGGTAACCCGCCAGTTAAATGGAAAAAGCGGCCATTGCTCGTTCAAATCGCCGCGGCATGTACATAAAAAGGAAGAAATCGCACCGCGGCCTGGGATGACCGCCTAAGGTAGTGTAAGGCAATAAAGGGCCAAGGTGACAAAGGAACCGCGGATGATATACAAGAAAGTGCATGGAATTATGCTATGCTTCCGCGGACTTGGTTACAAGTTCTACAAGTTCCTTCAATACAAAAAGCTGGTTACAAATATGAGAGGCAGTCACATACAACCATTCATTATGGATGGCAGAGTATAACACGCAATGCAAAAAAGAAGAAAATTTGAAGCAGAGATAAGAATATGGCCACAGCCTTTGTATTAATAAATGTGGATTACAAAAATAGGGGCCACAGCCACAGCAAAGTTCGAAATTACAAAGTGCAACTTAAAATTCAAGAAGCCGCGTCGTCGTCGTCATCAGCTTCATCACCGCCCGCGGCGGTCTCTGTCTCCTTGGCCTCTGCCTCTGCTAGGGCTATCAGCCTTGCCCTCTCTTCAGCCGCGGCCCTCAGCTCAGCAATGCACTCCTGATGTTCTGCATCACTTAATTTCCAAGCGAGGACCGTATCCTTGGCGTCAGGGAAATTTCTAATGATTCTCTGCCGCAGCTCCTGATAGCCGCGGAGGTAGGCCCAGTTATTTGTAAGGAAGAAATCCTTGGAGCCTTTGAAGGACTCCACGGCATGATCTATAGCCAGCTGGAGGGCGTCGCCGTGATCAACTTCCATCTTTTTGATAGCCGCGGCATGGGCTTCGTCCTTCTGGGCAGACTTGGCTTCAAGCTCTTGGTATTTTTGCTGGAGGAGGGCAAGCTTGGAAGTTGCAATCTCCGCAACACGGGCGGCTTCAGCTGTTTGAGCTTGCGACGACTTCAGAGATTCCGCGGCCTGATTGAAATTCTCTTCCGCTTCCTCTCTGGCTTTATTGGCCTTCTCCAGGTCCATGTGGGCTGCCTGGAGGGCCGCGGCAGATGATGCTTTCCCGACCTCAAAAGAAGATGTCCGAGCCGACTGCAGATCCGCGGCATGAGCACTCTTCTCGGCCTCTTTCAGCCGGTATAAAGCCTCGTACTTTCTTTTTTGGACTACAATCACATCCGCGGCCTGTATATGGAATAAGAGACGTTAGCAAAAGCAAAAAATACGAGATACAAAGATTATGATGATTGGTACGTGCCCTGAGAAGGCTGTGGAGGCCACAATCCTCCAGGTCTTCGTGATCTTCCCCAACAAGTCTGTCGAGGTCCGCGACATCCAGTGCACGTTTCATTCTCCGGGAAGCCTTGGCAGTAGTGTCCCAGGAGGAATTTGGGTCAGGCTGCCTTAGCTGAGGCCTTGGCCTACCATCTGGCCCAGTCTCTCCGCGGAATTGGGGAGGTGGCAAATTTGCGTTGACGGCCACAACATTGGGTGGGGGTGGAGAAGACGATGGTTGCCGGGGAACTTCCGCTGGCAGAAGTCCTGCCGCGGCCAAATTTTCCCCTATGTCATCATCAAAGTGTTCATGATGCACAGGGGCTTCATCATGAACCACTTGATCCACGGCAGGATCTGTGGGTTTATCAACAAAAGAAGTCGCGGCCTGTACCTTGGCCCTAGACCGCTTCCTTTTCCTGCTCCTCGCGGTGTTATTTAGGACAACCGCGTCCTCATCCATCTCTGCCAACTGCGCGGCCAGCAGTTCCCTATCAACCTCCTCACCTGGAAAATAATGGCATGAGTTCAACAAATTCCAAGAGAATAAAACGACCGCGGAATGAGAGAAATGGTACAGTTAATTACCTTCTGCGCCCATCTGTTGAGGAATTGATTTGTTGGGGAAGAATCCCGCCCCAAATATAGTGGCCGATGTTACAAGTATGTTGAACTTCTTGTGTTCAGCAGGAAACTCCGCGGCCTCGGCAACTCTTTTTTCCTGCCGCGAGTTCAAGTGCAGATTGTCAAGAGCTGCAGAAAGAAGATACAGTTCCAAGTTAGTAGTGGCCAAGAGAAAATAAAAGACGCCTAGAATCTTATACCTAGTTTGGAGGGTGAACCCCATTGCCGCGGCATTTTATATGATCTTTCTCTCTCGTTCTCCTCTGGGTGCATCTCCCAGCCTTCACCGGAGATGTAAAAATATTTCCCCTTCCAGTTTTTTACGCTGGTCGGTCTCCCAGTGTATAGGGTCTCGTCCCTGCCGCGGCTAGAAAAGTAATAGTAGCCCGCGAACTTTACTGAGTTCTCCTTTGGGCGGTAGAAGTGGAAGAACTCCGCGGGAGTAATGTCCTTTTTGAACAACTTCTGCCAAAGGACAACTGCAGCAAGAACAGCTCTCCAACCATTGGGGTCTAACTGAGCTGGAGCCAGCTTCATCGTCTGGAAAATGCGACGGATGGGAACGGGAACAGGCAACCGCAGCCCATAGATGAACGCGTGCAAAGGGAAGCAAATTCCATCGTCAGAAAGTGCCGTGCACGGTCTCTAGTTCGCGGCAGGGGCTGAACATGTCAAGTTTTCTGGAAACTCGAAAGCCTCAGCAACCTGCTCAACCCATTCTTGGGTCATCGAGCCGCGGATGTCGAGAGCGGCCAATGGTTTTGCAGCCCTCCCAGATGTACTTCCAGGCTTATTTCTAGAAGCCGCGGCAATATCTCCTTCTCCCATGGGATGAGTGCTTGAATTGGCTTCCTCCTCCATCGAACGAGATGGGGGACCCTTCCCAGATGCAGAATCCGCGGAGGTTGAGTCAATTACCACGCAGTTCGGACAATCCTTCAGTTGGCAGGGCCCAACTGACCTTAGAGGCGGCGCGGAAGTAAGTTCTGGGGGAGAGGTCCCAAAATGCTTTGCCCAAAAGCCTCTAAGGAACTCGTCTGGGTCAAAGCTCATATGGATGCAGCAGTACCTGAAAAGCAGAATTCGCAGTTAGGCGCCGCAGCCGGTATGACTTGTAAGACTTCAAGAAGCCGCAGAAGGTTATTTGTTTTAAGTCTTGAAGGCTGGAATTACGTCCCTAATACAGTTATTAATAAGCGAACTCTATTGCTTATGGGGCCAAACGGCCCCAACTGTCCGTGGACAGTTCCATTTTATGGAACCTGAGCCGCCGCGGAAATGAAGTAGAATTGCCTTAAGGCATCACCGACCGCGGCTATTCCTAATTTTTCAGACAGTCCTAAATGCTCTAGTAGTAACTACAGTTATTCTACATGGATGTCTTGGTCTCAAGGGGAATGTGTATGTAGATGCCGCGGATGTGGACTTAAGGGACCGCGGCCATTTGGCACATTAGCGCAAAATTGCTAATCATATTGTGCCGCGGCATTTATCCTAAACAGTTGATTAACAAAATTTTACATACCCTAAGATCAAATTCACAAAAGGTGGAGTTTTCAGCTATGAATGTCAAGGACAGTGGTATGAATGTCATATGCAGCAGATGTGGGAAAAAAGCAAAACAAACATGTAAAACCCAAGATTTCAGGCAATCGGACGAAGAAAGGCGTAAACAACGAAGAAAAGTGAGAGTAGTGGTTGAAAAGTCACCTGGAAATGAAGAAAACCGCGAAGAACAGCCTCACACCATCTTGAAAACACCACACGCAGCTTCAAACCACCTCGGAAGGCTGTCGAAAAATGCAAGAAGGATTGTGCAGAATTTCGCTCTCGATTTGCTCTCTCAAGTTTTGGAAACGTAATGAAGTCCACGGCCAGAAACAATTTATATAAGGGAGCGCGGAAGACGAATCGTCGCTTTGGAAGCACCGCGGTTACTAGGCTTATAAGCCGCAGTCCCAATATACTTCCCTTGGCACAACGGCTTGGGGGCTTATTGATAATGCCATATGTAGCACCCTGCCGCGATAGTACTCATCCAAAGCCGCGGATGTCCAGACCATACAGGCCGCGGCAGTTACGGCAGAGGCCGCGGCATCCCACCTTAGGTCGCTTCACTACTCGGCGTTGCTTACTCTACGGGCTGCACACCCTTATCCACAAGTGACGGCAGACTTGGTACATGCCACGTGCTGTGGGCACATGACTCAACTCACTTCCTTATAAATAGAGGACCATACCCGTAAAAGAGGGAAGGATGGGACATACGCCCAAGGTAGGCTCTACAATACAGATCCTCACCACACAACCTCAACACACAACTTGGAGGCCACGCGTCCACATCGCAGCCGCCTATCCAGCACCCCGGAATCCTCAGTACTGCCATGTACTCTCCATTATTCTTATATTTGTATGCCACTTTAGGCACGATTATACTGTACCATGCAACGCATGTAATGAGAACGGAGCAACACAGTGGACGTAGGCCTATTTTAAAGGCTGAACCACTCTATATCTTGTCTTCTCTCTATTTACTTGCTTTACTTGTTTATCACACACTTCACACATGATTTGCTGATGCGAGAACGACTAGTGGACGATTTCTTGTATCATCAACGATCATCCACGACGGTCTTGATCCAAATCCATGAATCCATCATCTTCATACGTGCATCATGTAACATGCAACGTACTCTCAAACGGTTCCCACTACTCCACTCACTATTATGGTAAAATAATTTATTTGGAGTGTTTATTATTTATTTGGGGAAATTTTATAAAATATTTTTAAAGGACTGGAACAATTTTACTTCGAAAAATGATTTTTTTCTAAGTGTAGAGGCGAAGAAAAAATCTCTGTGAAGTCGTTCGAGCGTGATTGGCTATTCGTTCGCGCGACATAGCCATCTCGCGCGAAGTCGTTCGGGCGGCGTGTCCTAACATTCGAGTGACCCCTGTACTTCGTTCGAGCGACATGCCGCCTCAAATTTTGTATTTAAATTAATGCCATTCTACACATTTTCTAAGTCTTTTAGAACTGAAGTTTCTGCAAATATTTTTCCTAGAAACATACTTCATTTTTTCAAGGTTTAATGCCTTTTTTATTCACAAATCCTTCCCAAACATTTGTGTGAATCTTTAAACCCTAGATACAATCGCTCTACTCATCTTCGAGTAACCTTGTGGAGAAGAAGGGTCTTTATCCACTAATGATATTGGAGTTCTTGCGGGACCTCTTACAGATAAACTCCGCCGATGATGAATCGATGCTTGCAGGTAATTGTGCGTCAAAATTGTATTTTGTTGTGATTATAAGTCGTTACATATTATAGTGAAATAAATTGTTTGTCCCCGTTGGAGGATTTTACCACATATTGTGATTGACTTTGCATGCTTGGTTTGATTTGTTTAGTCTGTCACAATTTGGTTGCAAGAGTTAGGATTTTGGGGATTAAAAGTTGGAATTTAGTTAAATAAGCTAATCATTGATTGTTGGCGCACCCTCAAGTAATATAATAAATTATTGAATATTAAATTTAACGAGAGGTGTTAAACTTATCTCAACGTGTACCCGTCGAGCTTACAAAAATAACCAAAAGAACCAAGAAGGCTGGTATCATCGAGAAGTATGGTACCCGTTATGGTGCCAGTCTGTGGAAGCATATTATGAAGATGGAGGTCAGCCAGCACAGAAAATTTTTCTTTGAATTTTGCGGAAAGTACGCTGTGAAGAGGAAGGTTGTGGGTATTTGGGCATGCAAAGACTGCGACAAAGTCAAAGCAGGTGGTGCTTATACATTGAACACTGCTAGTGTTTTGAATGTTAGGAGCACCATTCGGAGGTGTAACAACCCAAATTTTTGAACGACTATTTTATATTATTTTTTCCCAATGGGCTAATTTTATAAAATAGGGGATGTGGGAGTAAATATTGTTTCCCGTAATATTAAGGGATAATATTTACTATGTTTGTCTAATTACCGTTATGAGAAGGTAAATAGTATTATATGGTGCATTACTGCGTCGTTGTATGTGAAACGACGGTTATGACCTACATATAAATTGGGTAAAATTTATGAAATAACATGAAATTGGAACACAAAAATAGTTCACACTTTCCCGAATGCCTAAATAGGGGGTGTGGTTGTTTTTAGAATAGCCGAGATAGTCGAAATAATCACCCTGTTGTAATTTTTGAGATTTGGGCATTTTAAGGGATTATGACTCAAATTAGTGGTTCCGAGTCATTTTAGTGGTGTATTTACATTTATATGTGGGGATTTATGTTTTAAGACCTGTATAAGTTCTCCCATCCCTTTTTCTTTCTTCATTTGTGAGAGAAGCCAAAGGAGAGAGAGAAGAGAGAGTTGGGAGAAATGGAGAGAAAGAGAGAGAATGGGAGATTTGGGCTGGATTCCGTCGCCACCGGAGGTGATCAGAGACTACAAAACTCGAGGCAAGTTTCTTACTTGCTAGATATCGATTTAATGTGATAAATTTGCATGTATAGTTAATTTTGGAGGTTTAAACCCTAAATGGGTTTTTGGTTGATTTTTGTGTTAAACCCTTAAATCTTGTAGATTGTATGGTTTGGGGTTGTTATATGGGGTTATTTTGGTGTAAAATTGTTAGGGTAGTGTTATTGGTGGAGGGGAATGAAGGAAGTAGAGGATTTTGGGCTTTAGGATTCGGATTTTGGCTTTGAAGAAGAAGGGTTTTTGTGGATCTGTTAGGTGCGATCGACCGCGGTCCAAGGATCGGTCGACCGGTCATGCCAATACGAGCTTACTGCCTTCTTTGGTATGCAAATCCATTTAGGGGCGGTCAACCTCGGTCCCCTGGCCAGTCGACCGGTCCCCTGTTTTTCCACGCTTATTTTCTTTATTTCCTTCTAGCTTCTCTAATTTGTGATAGGAGCTTAGGAACCTTCCTTTGGGAAGTATTTAAGAGTCCTAGAGGGTTGTTATGGGTAGACTAATATCCTAGGATAAAATGGGAGGTTTGGGTTTACCCCGAGGGCTTATTCGGTGATTATTTATATTTTTGTCATACTTCATTCATCGATTTTTGATATCCACCGTTTTTACAAATGGGATTGTCGAAGTGTTTTTCTTTTACTTGCTAAATTTTTAAATTGACAGTCCGTTTTCTAAAATAATTGGTGGTTATCTCATACTATTATGTTAATCGACAGTGATGCTGAGAATGGACCATCTATGATTCCTGTGATTATTAGAGTATTAGGCTGGCCACCTATTATTTTAGTAGGCGGGTTTTCACAGATGGTATCAGAGCATTAGGTTCTAGAGTCCTTAGGAATCTGTGCGGATGTTCTACGTCTTCTGCGTTTCACTCTGTTTGATGTAGAGCCTTAGGAATAAGGTCGTTGAATTCTCTGGTGAGATTTCTTTCTCCTGCTATGGTATGAGAACCCCGCAGATCTTTTGCGCGTTCGTGTGAGATTCGTAGGTCGTCAGATGAAGGGCGTCATGGAAGGCCGTTGTGAAGGAATTATGAGACGGGATTATTTAGAGCTTTGAACTGTAGTCGAGGATTAAGGACTCTTTAGAGGTCATTCCCTTTGTAGTATTATCTTATATTACTATCGTGAATACTAATTACAGTGGGTATAGTTTTCCGGGTACTGCTGCGAGTAGAGAGTAGTGCTAAGCTTGGGATTCCAAGCGACGTTAATTTGAAGACGAGAAGTCATTGACGAGGATCACATGTTGAAGTCCGATTGGATAGAGGAGGCGTAACCTCATTCGGTGGAAGTATAAGGCCCGAGAGTTTGGCCTAGAGTGGGGTATAGGTGTGCTCAGGTGTGAAGATTGAAGGAAATTCTTTCACCAGTAGGAGTGAGATTGGAGTGGCGAGTAAGGTAGTCGCCATATTTTGGTGGAACAGGAGGTTTTTGCCCATAGAGAAACCCATTGGATATTTTCAATAGCAAGTTTCTCTAGGATGTCAGGAATGATGAGAAAGTAGATTCTCAGGTATTCACACAAGGTTCGGTTAGAGGCCGACTGTGAATAGAGGGTGCTATAGTTAAGGAAACTATGCACCAAAATAAGGGTAATACAAAGAGAGCCTTTCTATGGAAATAATGGACTCACAAGTAAGTGTTTCTAACACTCTTGGAGAAATAGTGTTCGTGGGACCCCATCGGTGGACCTCCACCTGGGGGAGACTCACTAAAATAAGGCCGGGGAGGCAGGTAGTATGTTCTCTTTGCTAAAGGAGTTAAGGGGAACTACGTAAGTGATCGCTAGGATAGCTAGAAATGGAAGCAGTTTAGTTCGGAGGAGACTAGTATAATGTGTCTAAGAACCATTAGTAGTGGCCAAGGGATTTGCAAATAGTCTGGCGGAAAATTTTCACCATAGATGAGGGTGAAGTATTTTCCTTATGATGAGATGGAGTAGTATACATTTACCCCAGATTCGGGTGAGTGTGTCGATCTTGTAGTATTATGGATATAAATATAGTGCATGTATATGTAGAACTTTCAGGATAAGGAAGTTTTGTGTTTTCCTTCACTCGTTATGGGGCGAGTAATGATAGGGGTAGTATGTGCTACTTGTATCATATGTGATACGAGTAGAAATATGCTTGGTTTGGTAGGTGCGATAGCGAGCGAATAAATCGCGAGGCTATCCTATTCCTAGTTCTAGAGAAGGACTAGTTGTTCTATAATATCTCTCTTGGATACAGGTTGAGATTTTATAGAGATGCTTTGCGGGGTGTAGTTAGTTTTCATTTTATTTTTTTTTATTTATTTTATTTGTTTTACTTTTTGATTGCTTGCTTATTTTGTTGCTTTGCTTGTGTATGCTATTTCCTTATCTCCATGACCAACTAGTTAAGGGGATTGTGTGGAGGGGTTCCTTGTTTGGATTTCGCTTCGGCGAGACGCTCCACGCATGAACCTTAACGACGTTGGGAGTGGAGAGATGCGCATTTTCTTTTCTTTTGTTTTCTTTCCTTACCTTTCTGTTGGTTAAGATTTGGGTTGGAGTGGTTTAGCCAATCACGTAAATGAGTGGTTAGAAGGCTAAGTTATAGTGCGTGATATGAGCACTGCGATAGTTTTCCTCTGATCGATGTGGGGAAACAATATGATATGGAAGTCGAATTGAGACTTATGGTTATGCCTTAATGAGAAGGCCATACATAAAAGATGTATATATGTGTTTTGGGATTAAACTGTTAGTGGCATTTTACAGGGAGTAAATGCCAGGTTGGCAAAATTATAAGTTTTTGTGATGGTAGGACTTAGGTGTAGAGAAGCATTGCAGAGCGACGAGTTAGGATTGTAGCGATCCCGATCATGTGACTTAGACCGTTACTTCTCGACGACCGACGGCGCAAGGTAGTAGTGTAACGGGAGGGTTCCTTGTTTGGATTTCGCTTCGGCGAGACGTCCCACGCATGAAACCGAGCGAATGTCAGAAGTCGGGAAAGGTCTTGGACACTAGGGATATAATTAGGATAAAACTTATACGACTAGATTAGGATAGATAGATCGGTTTTAGGACTCTTAGGACGCTAGGCCCTTAGGGCATGCGACGTTGTTTTAGTAGGGTGGTAGGGAGTTGACCACAATAGGTTTGTGGGTTAACTATAAGGGGGATTCGGTCCCTATAACGAAGGAGTATAGGATCTTAAGCGGTTCGGAACGATAGGCCTTAGAAGGTGGAGCCTTTTCTAGATAAAGCGTTACGTTGGTAACCTATCTTTCGAGGAGTTGAAGTATGGATTAACATTTACTCCTGCACTCGTGTTGTTATGATCGAAAGTGGATTTGACAAACGAGTCTTTCCCAGGAAGGGGAGGTAGTAATACCGGAGCATGAACCCTTTTATTTATGCGTCTTACAGACTTAAACTCCGTGAGAGGTATTATCCTTCACCTTAGAGCTCGTAGCGGTAGTTTTCTCCTGAGTAGAGGAACTACTTCCTGGGCAGGATGTAGGTCTTTCGCGAACAAGGAGTTGGTGTTCGTAAAGGACTATCATTTGGATATTCCCTTTCTTCTATAGAAATGCGAATGGGAGTAGTTAATGCACCAATCAGAACGAGTTTCACCGAAGGGACGTTTTAGTAAGGGAGTTCATGTCAGTGATTAACCGACTCACCTACTAGTGGGAAGAGACTAGTGGGGGGATGAGGAAGAAATGGAGTAGTAGCTTATCGGAATCAAATTTCCGTACGATGGTTCGGATCAATTCTTGCAAGAAGGGTACCAAGAATGTGGTCTAGAGTAGTTATTCCCTAGTAAGGGTATGACGTGATTTGGGAAGAAGGCAAGGTATGCCGAGATGTGTAGGTATCTGCGTCCGTCATAGAAAGGTAGGATCGTTAGTTCATGAGGAATGGTTTGGTGCTATGTTAGATCACCGAGAATGTAGACTGAGATCATAGTGATGACCTTAGTCCAAGTTAAATTAGGGGACGCCGCGCTACCAAGGGGTTGCTAGGTTTGATAGAACGATAGTTTAGTAGTATACCTCTTATATGATTAAGGTTATACTGTATGCATGAATTTTGGGGGGGAAATTACCCTCTAAGGGGGGGAGTATGTAACAACCCAAATTTTTGAACGACTATTTTATATTATTTTTGCCCGATGGGATAATTTTATAAAATAGGGGATGTGGGAGTAAATATTGTTTCCCGTAATATTAAGGGATAATATTTACTATGTTTGTCTAATTACCGTTATGAGAAGGTAAATAGTATTATATGGTGTATTACTGCGTCGTTGTATGTGAAACGACGGTTATGACCTACATATAAATTGGGTAAAATTTATGAAATAGCATGAAATTGGAACACAAAAATAGTTCACACTTTCCCGAATGCCAAAATAGGGGGTGCGGTTGTTTTTAGAATAGTCGAGATAGTCGAAATAAGCACCCCATTGTAATTTTTGAGATTTGGGAATTTTAAGGGATTATGACTCAAATTAGTGGTTCCGAGTCATTTTAGTGGTGTATTTACATTTATATGTGGGGATTTATGTTTTATGACCCGTATAAGTTCCCCCATCCCTTTTTCTTTCTTCATTTGTGAGAGAAACCAAAAGAGAGAGAGAGAGAGAGAGAGAGAGAGTGAGAGAGAGAGAGAGAGAGAGAAGAGATAGTTGGGAGAAATGGAGAGAAAGAGAGAGAATGGGAGATTTGGGCCTGATTTCATCGCCACCGGAGGTGATCAGAGACTACGAACCTCGAGGCAAGCTTCTTACTTGCTAGATATCGATTTAATGTGATAAATTTTCATGTATAGTTAATTTTGGAGGTTTAAACCCTAAATGGGTTTTTGGTTGATTTTTGTGTTAAACCCTTAAATCTTGTAGATTGTATGGTTTGGGGTTGTTATATGGGGTTATTTTGGTGTATAATTGTTAGGGTAGTGTTATTGGTGGAGGGGAATGAAGGAAGTAGAGGATTTTGGGCTTTAGGGTTTGGATTTTGGCTTTGAAGAAGAAGGGTTTTCGTGGATCTGTTAGGTGCGGTCGACCGCGGTCAAAGGACCGGTCGACCGATCATGCCAATACGAGCTTACTGCCTTCTTTGGTATGCAAAGCCATTTAGGGGCTGTCGACCTCTGTCCCCTGGCCGGTCGACCGGTCCCCTGTTTTTCCACGCTTATTTTCTTTAGTTCCTTCTAGCTTCTCTAATTTGTGATAGGAGTTTAGGAACCTTCCTTTGGGAAGTATTTAAGAGTCCTAGAGGGTTGTTATGGGGAGACTAATGTCCTAGGATAAAATGGGAGGTTTGGGTTTACCCCGAGGGCTAGTTGTTAAGTTAATGTCCGTATAGAGTTGGAGATTAACCGAAAGATATAAATTGGAGAAAATGCGGAAGTTGAGACTCTTGGGAGTTACTCCTTAAAGGAGGTTTATTTTGAGGGTTTATGAAACTTTATGAACTCTTGGAGACTAGTTTGAGGATTATGCTACTTCGGGTCTTAACTATTAATAATAACATGACACTAAGATTGAGATAAACATATGATAATATGTGGTATTAATGAGTAAGTACAAATGATTTTTGAGAATGTAAAAGTGGAAGTTTTCAAAAGGAAAACGTAATGATTTTCATAAGTGTTAACTTATGGTTACACACCTCCCTAAATCGCTATCATAAGGGAAGTTGCTTACGTGTGGTGAAGCCCCCTGACTAATGAACGCAGGGTGGATATAGTCCCTAGGCCATATGGGCATGTTATACTGCGCTGGTTAGGAGATTCTGGGTGTGGTCTTGACTTTCCCTAAGGCAATATGGCCTCTTCCCGACGTTGGTAGGTTCCCAGGTTGTCTTGTATAGATAGGCCCTGGAAGATGATAGCCATTTAGGGGTGCGTCCAGTGGGGAAACCCGGAGGGACAGTCTTAGATTATTAAAGAAATTCATGATAATGAATTGGCTTTAATTACATTTCCTGGATGGAAGAAGGGAAATGGGATATATGGTACAAAAGTATTTTTATGATAATAAAAATGACTTTTGATTTACACTTCATGGATGGAAGAAAGGAAGTGGGATTTTATGAAAGGTTAAAGCACTTTTATGTTAATAAAACTTGCTATAAAAATGTATTCTTCCTGGATGGATGAAAGGAAATATAATTGGTAATGTAATTGTATAAATGAGAGTTCTTGGTAAACATTTGATAAAATGTTGTACCATTTATGTATATTCCTATGAAAGAAATGGGAATGATACATAAGAGTTATGAGATTGAAATGGTAAACATTTGATAAAGTGTGGTACCATTTATATACATATTCCTAAAGAAAGAATTAGGAATTCTGTTTTTAGATGGAAATGTTTTTACTTTTATTTTCATGAGTAGTTGTAGATGTTATGCACACACTCACATATATTAATTATGTGCTTAGGGTCTAATGGATCTCAATGATCAACCTTGCCTAAGTAGTAGTGTATCGGGGGGGTTCCTTGTTTGGATTTCGCTTTGCGAGACACCCCATGCACGAATAGGGCATAGTGTTGAGACTGGGGAGAAGTTAGCCCTTAGTACTTGGGTTAACTAGATCACCCCACGATATTGCGCTAGGTTGCTGCTAGATTGAGAGGTGAGATTTATCTTATGCTTTATGCGAGAGAAATACGCACTTAACTGTCATGCATTTTTAGTCACATGGGAATCATATCAAACCGGGTCCTGACCCGTATCTATTTCTTTGTTTTTGCACATACTCTTTGCCGTTACAGGTGCTCCACCGCATGGACACCCGTATTTACATTTCCATTCCGGCTGTCATGGGGCTACATTTCCATTCCACGCTTATTTTCTTTAGTTCCTTCTAGCTTCTCTAATTTGTGATAGGAGCTTAGGAACCTTCCTTTGGGAAGTATTTAAGAGTCCTAGAGGGTTTTTATGGGTAGACTAATGTCCTAGGATAAAATGGGAGGTTTGGGTTTACCCCGAGGGCTTATTCGGTGATTATTTATATTATTGTCATACTTCATTCATCGATTTTTGATATCCACCGTTTTTACAAATGGGATTGTCGAAGTGTTTTTCTTTTACTTGCTAAATTTTTAAATTGACAGTCCGTTTTCTAAAATAATTGGTGGTTATCTCATAATATTATGTTAATCGACAGTGATGCCGAGAATGGACCATCTATGATTCCTGTGATTATTAGAGTATTAGGCTGGCCACCTATTATTTTAGTAGGTGGGTTGTCACAGGAGGTTGAGGGAGTAGACATAAAGTTAAATGTTATCCATTGATATATGGTTGAGTGTAATCCTTAGCATTTGATGCAAGTTAGGTGTTTTTGTCTGAACTTCTTCACATTTGGTTGAATACGTTTTGGAGGAACATTTTATGAAAACTTGAGAAGAATATTTATGTGTTTGGTTAAAATATTTCACTTTCATAATATTCCTAGAAGGTTATTTAATGGTGGAAAAAAAACGAGTGGTGTTAAACTAAATAGTGGTATTGTGTTTAACAAATTCTAAGAGATGAAGTTACAGACCGAATGAGTGAGCCTGGGTATTGTAGTTGGGTGACACAACTAGAATGAAAAATAATTAATGTGTGATTAATTAAATTACAAGTTGGGATATAGACTTGGGTATTTTTGGGCTTGTGCTACGGGTGTTAGGCATGGGTTATCCGAACTTTTATTAAATATATGTATCCGGTATTATGATAGTATATATATATATATATATATATATATATGTGTGTGTGTGTGTGTGTGTGTGTGTGTGTGTGTGTGTGTGTGTGTGTGTGTGTGTGTGTGTGTGTGTGCTTTATAGATATCGGTGTGAATGATATTTATATGAATACATATCCCTCTAGTGCTATCATAGGAGGTTGCGCGATGTGGGTGTATCCCCTAGATTGAGGACCAGGGAGAGTATAATCCCCAGGCAATAGCATCTAGTATTTATATGTTGTGATTCTTTTCAATGAGACGTCTTGGGTATGATTCGGTCTCACGCTAGGGGAACTATGATCGCCTACACTATGCTTAATTTTCTTTTTTTGATTCAATGAGTTAACGGTCTCAGGGTATCCGTATGGATTGAGTATACCTAGGGTGATAACATTTTAGAGAAAACATCCGGTGAGTCCTTACTCGGGAATGGATTGTTATTATACTTGATATGTGTGTGAACGTTGTAGTATACTAGTACGTATATAATATGAGTAGATAATTATATATCGGATTAATACACAAGTGTGAATGTATTTTTATATAACTAGTGTGAAAGTTATATGATTTAAAAGGGTGAATTCTTATATAACTAGGGTGAAAGTTATATGATGTCAAAAGGGGAATTTCCTATATAACTGGTGTGAACGTTGTATGATTTTATGTAATTGAACGGATTAATGAGTTAACGAGTAGATAACTTAAAAATCAGAGTAAACATACTCGAGTTAGAGTAGTGTGATGGCAATGGGTGTGATATGGCTAGTTAGATGGGGTAGCTTAACTAGGAAGGTTAGAAGGCAAGTGTTAGGTGTGCACATTAGATGAGGGATGAGGTATACCTCAAGAGAGTGCGACACTTACTTTAATATGAAGAGTGTGCATGCATACTTAATTATTGCAATTTAATTCTTACTAAATATTTTCAAAATATTTTACTTGGGCTCTAAACCGTGTCAAAAGCTTTTTTAAAACCTTATATGTGTCCAGCCACAGGGATGCCCAGATTGAGGATTCTATTCAGGGATGTGCAGCTGCAGCTCATGTGGAAGTTGCAGGACTTTGCTTAGACGCTTCATTCATTTATTCCTAGTGAGGGATCTTTACTTCAATACTCATTTGGGCATGTCACCCATAGATTTAGTATTCATGTATTTATTAGACTTTGTGTATCCAGGTTATTATTTCAGTTTATTGTTGGATTTTATTTTCGAATTGATAGTTGATGTGGTCATCATTATTTATATTATTCATTTGTGTTGGTTTCAGTTATTAGTGTGTTAATGGTTTAATTATTATCTTTATTTATGCATGTTGTTAATTAATGAAAGATAAAATTTGGCACCAGTCTAATTAAATTATAAGGTGGTTAGTAACTTTAAAAAGTTTTTGATAGTGATGCTAAGAATGAGCCATATGAGACCAACGTTGTATTCTGATCACAGGTTGGCCACACGGTATTTTAGTAGGCTCGGTGTCACACCATGGGTCAAAGATTTCAAAAACCAGGTTTGGAGATGGGCATTCCGGTAAGAAGAAGGTGAGAGTTTGGAGGTTGGTCGAAATAATAGAAATGGGAATTGGTGTTATGAGAAGGATGTTAATGGAGGTTTAGGAGAGTGAGTGTGAGGGAAGAAGATGATGGAAGGAGAGAGAGTGATAAAATCTGATTTGGTTTTTGTTATGTTGTTTAACATGTGAGTTTTGGGATAAGACGAAATTTCCTAACGACAAAAGAATGTAATACTCGTGCCAATATTTAACTATTTTTCCCGTGTGAATTGTATTAATATGAAACTCTTGGTATTTGATCATTATACGCAGGCTTTTATCTCTATATCCAATTACTCTTTTGGCCTGGATGTTAAGTGTTGGAAGTTATTGGGTGAAATTGGAGATTTAATGAATCTATGTAGATCGAACGAACTTTAAGGTCGTTTGAATGAGGTTCTTTTCTCATTCGAACAAGAATATAGTGGTTTGAACAAAAATCCCTCCTCTTTCAAAATGGACATCTAATGATGATCAAACGACCCACCTTTGTATAGGTACACAACCTCGTTATAAGGTTGATCAAAGGACTGATCAAATGAGAATCCAATTTTGTTCGAACGAGGTCCCATTCTCATTCGAACGACCTGGGAAGAAATCGATCGAATTGATTGGGCTTGGTGTGCTATCACGTTTTTAACCATTAGATGGATGAATGTCAACTTTTGGCAGCCTTGATGGGAAGACACATTTTTAATGTGTTTGATGGTTATCTTTAAATATTCTTTATGGGTTTTATTTGGGGTTAAGAGGGGAGAAGGTATTAGTCTTCTCCCTCACATTTTTAGCATATCTCTCGCTCTTTTTCTCTCTATAATTTCCTAAATGTTTTATCATCCCCAAGCCCCTCCCACCATTGCTACACCATGCCACCATTATCCCTAAACCATGTGCCACCATATTTCAAAAGTATTGCACTATATATGAACCTTATAAACCCATTTCCTCCATGGTTGAACAAAGCTACAAATTTATGGAGTTGTAGTTGAGGGCATTAAAGATGAAGAATTAGAATTTTATGGTGTTGTTGTTGGGAGGTTTTTCTTGGAAATTTCATGGATCATGCTTGTGGATCAAGGCAACCTCCTTGAGGCCATCTTATAAGGTATTGGGTTTTTATCACCTTATTCTTCATCCACCATTTTTAAGCTTCATTTGAGGTGGAAAAAACTCTACTCTTTAGTTAGAAACTCTATTTTCCATGTGTTGGTCATGTAGTTAGAATTATAAGAAAAGGATACATTTATGGCACAAGAATGATATTTCTTATGATTTGTAAATATGGATTTACAAAAAGGTTTCAATTATTTTGAGTAAAATAATATATTTCAAGAAAACTTGGTGTTTAGACATTTTTGTGGAATAAAAATCTTAGATGAATGTTTATTTTATTGAGAACGTTTTATGAATAAATGTTTCAAAGTTTTCTTATGAAAAATTGGGATTTTTATATAAATAGACATTTATTCAAGTTTTGAAGAAACACAAATGTCTTTTTCCTTGAAAAGTATGTTTGTGCAAACATTATAAAATTTCTAAAATAAATAACGTGTTAGACCCATTTAGTAGGGTTTTTGGACTTAAAATTCATCTACTCATGCATATAAACTTGTAGTGTTTTGAGGATGGAAATATAAATAAGCTTAATGAGGATTTTATTGACCTTAAACATGAAATGAAGAAAATATAAATTTAAGTCCTTAAAGTGTGCGAAAAAGGTGTTGGGAAGGTGGTAAGTGTATGGTTTTAAGAGTACATGTATTAATGAGGGAAATGGTGTTTTTATTTAAAGAAATGTCCAATAATTTCTTAGAGAAAGAAAGTGATAGAATAAAGATGTTTCCAACTTGAGAAGAATGTTACTCCAATGTTTTAAATGAGTATTAATGAGTTAAAAACATTTAAAAAGTTGGTGTAAGTAACTTAATGATGCTTTGAGAAATAACACTTATGAAAATGGAGAAAAAGACAAGTTTGAAAATAAATGGGTAAAATGGTAATTTTATGTAAAGTGGAACATTTTTATGAAATAAAAATATTGAAAAGGGTATTACACAAAATGGTCCTAAATGAACAAGATTTTGGGGATAAAATCAATTCTAGAGTAAAAAGGACAAGAAAGGATGAATTTAAAGTGTAACACAAGTTGGGGGGAAATCCCGAGTTTTGGCTTCGGTCGGTAAAGGAAAAGTGGAATAATGTGTATATTTGTAAAATGGTAAAACAAATTAATATGGATTGGAAAGATATCGCGATAATTAAGGAAGGCCCGAACTCTTGGGATGAAATATCCAAAATTACTAGCCAAAGCATATGGTGGCATAGCCGGCGATGTGGAACCCGTTAATGTATGAAGATATTGAAAGATTTCGAGGAAAAGATAATAAAACTGGAACATATTAAGAAATGGGTTATGTGGTGAATATGTGAAAACACAACCTAACTTGAATGAATTAATAAATATTCTGGTAAAGAATAAAGTGGACAAGTAATATAAAAAATGATTAATGTGCATATAGAAAAGGAATGGTAAAGTGAAGGGATTAAGTGGGTAGTTAAGAAACCTAAAGATGTTTAACCCATGATTGACAGAGGAGTGTATTCACTAAAGTTTTTCAAAGAAAAATAAGTAATTTCTTATACGGTATTTGCGTGTGTTGAAAGGCGATTTTCAATGCAAATACTAATGTGAATTCAATATGAACAAAAAGGTAATTTCGATAAAAGAAATAGTTTTTCTTAAGCAAGGGGTATTATTCAAAGTATTTAACTGGGTGTATTAAATCAAGCAATAAATATCAAGTCAAGTAAAATAGAAATTCTTTTATAGGATTAATGTAAATTAATCGGGGTAAGTACTATTTTTGGAATAAAAATTGTTTCGTGCATGTAAGTATATATATATATATATATATATATATATATATATATATATATATATATATATATATATATATGTGTGTGTGTGTGTGTGTGTGTGTGTGTGTGTGTGTGTATAAGGGGGAAGGGTGTTTGAATAGTAAAACAATCCAACGGTGTGGTTTGTTCTCTTGGTGCGATCTAAGGGTCTAAGAGTGTGCCATGTCATAAGGATACCCTTATGACGTGGAAAATATAACACTTACTATCACTGTCTCCCATTCATTTCATTTCAGCACTCAAAAGAAATCTTACCTCAACATTTGCTCCCCCTCCCACACCGCCTCCGCCTCCCTTTCTGTCGCCCCCTCCCAAGTTTTTGCCCTCTTTCTCCACTATCTCTCCCTCATATTATCTCTCTTTAGTGTGGTGAAGATATGGTGCTCATTTCTTATGTACATCTGAAGATATCGTGATAAATTAGGGCTTTGTAACTTAGATTTTGTGAACAGATTTTGTTTAAGATTTCTTTATATCTTGGGATCGAATTATTTTTGTGTTTTTTTCAGATCAAGACCTGATTATACTTCAAAATTCAAACCATGTTTACAGGTATACTCTTTTACATTTTTAGATTATGTTTTGTTGTTTTATTTTCATTTTATGTTTTAGGGTTTTTTATTTGCAATTTTTGACCGTGTTTCTTTGGTTACTTGCAAGGTGTTTGATAAAAACTTCCAGGTGAGTTTTTATTCTTTTGGTTCGTAAACTAAACCTTGGTATCAATGTTTTTGTCTGTTTTGGTGGTGGTGGATTATCATGGTACCGATGTTTTTGTCTGTTATGGTTACTTGCAAGGTGTGTCTATTAATACGTACATTAAAATTTGACTCTTACTTATACGAAGCTTTGAAAAAGGACCAACATTTTTCTCTATCTAATCCTTTACATTTTGGTGAAAATTTAGTATAGAACCTATTAATTACATGAACTTTGTTATATGTTTTATTAAATATGCGATTCAATTTCTCTTTGCATGATATCACTTTCATAGTGATTCTTTTTTAAACTGGTGACATGAACACTTGGTGGAATTTATGGGATGAAGGTATCTATGTAGTCTTCCATATTTAATTTTGTAATAAAGTTTTCATGGTGATTAGCTAATCTCTGATATGCCCCAAGTGTGACCTCGGCTCAAAGACACTAACCTCGATCGAGATTATGGCTGACACTGGACAATATTTGGGCACGCGACATCAGCCCTCGGCCATGCCAAGGTCGGCCCAGGCCGACACCACCACCAACCTCTCCAAGGGTCAATTGCAATCTCGTACACCTGAGAATGGCAACCTCGGCCAGATTATGGTTGAGAACGCAAGAAGCCTTCTACCAAGGCCATCATCATCAAGATATCAGTTAATGCCCCAAGCACACGACAGCTCAACCTCATCCCAGGCCGACCCCTATCCCTTGTCTCGGCTTAGCTTAAGACGAGACCTTTATGGCTCATCTCGGATTGAACGATAAACTAGACTTATCAACCTCGGCCTCTCCCAGGCCGAGGTCATGCTCCAAGCACGATATCCGAGCACCTGCTGACATTGGGATAATGACACATGGACACAAATCATTTATAATAAAATTATTCCCCACACGTGGGGAGAATATTTCATCATCATTCTCTACATGTGACAGTGACAGATGGCTTCTCCATATTGGTTAGACCAACATATACATGCTCATTACATGCATGGGGGGTACATTACACCCCCTAGGTACTATATATAGAGGTCATCCTCTACCTTGTAAAGGGATCTAAAAAGACAACCCTAGCTGAAACTCTGTCTAGATACACAGTAGAGAGAGATGGAGAGATTGTATCCATGGCCATTAGATCCCTCATACAGTGATACACATCATACACTTGCACAGTGGATGTAAGCCTGATTGGCTGAACCACTTATATTCTGGTGTTGATTCCTCTTCTCCTCACCTCCTTCTACTATATATATATATATATACCTTTGTATTGCCATTGTTGACATTGAATTGAGATTACAAACACCTTGAAGGGTGGTGCTGTTTCCAGCATCATCATTTTGGCGCCATCTGTGGGAACTAGAAGATATCTCTTCCTCTTCTTCAGCTTAACCTCAGCGAAGACTCTGGTGGTGAACCAGGCACCACCCCTTGCATGGAGACGTTTCACCATTGAAAGAGGTCCTTAAAGGTAATAAGCGCACCTGATACTTAAGCTCTTTACTAAGCAATGCATGGCACCAGAGTTATCGCCGCCTCTTATGCCACCTGGAGGTGGTGGGCCTAGTTCAAGTCAGGCGCCGCCCCAGTCCGAAATGGCGGAGGTAGCTGAAGCCTTAAGGTCTTTGGCTGTAACACAACAAGCTATGCAGGAAAAATTTGCACAACTCAGCTAAACTATGATGAGGCCACCTGGGGTCTCACCGGATACGATCACTCCGGCGGATGTTCAGCCTCATCCTGACGCCAGGGGACCACCCCAGGCACCGATGAAGGACCAGTCTGCGCCCCAGTGGAGAAGGGACGTTGCTGACCCTAGGAGCTTACGCCTGGGGAGGCAAGGAAACCCATGCCCAGAGGATAGGTATGACGATCTAGAGGCGGAAGAGGCCCTGGAAGATTGTTGGGAGCCATATGAGGTTTCGAACAATATAGTTCTCCCTCTTCAGCAGAGCCAAGGATGTGCTGGACGAAGAGTTGAAGAGGCCCAATAGCGAGGATCATCTTTTGATCGATTGAGCAGAGGGTCAGCCTTCGAAAGGTTGGGTCCAGTGAATGACCTAAGACAGAGGTTATCTAGGTCAAGGAGTGCTGCCGGCTCGTAAAGAGGGGACAGACCAGGTCGGCCTAACCAAGGCCGACCCCATGCAAGAAGAGGTAGAGACGAGGAAGAGGTCAACATCCGACGCTGTGCTACGGCAGGGGAACCCTCAGTTAATCCCTTAGAGGTGGCTGGGGACAACCTCGGCCAGGCTGATGGCAGAAGACCATGGAATGACTCTATCCAACGTCTTGAGGAGAAGATAGGAGACCTCATCAGAAGTAGGGACCCGTTGCAGAGGGGTTACTCAGAGGGCTCTCCATTTATGGCAAGGATAGTGAGCTTCCCAACTTCAGTAAAGTTCAAGCCCCCTATGGTGTCTCCCAAGTATGATGGCAGCACCAACCCTGTACATCACATCGAGATGTATCAGTCGGCAGTAGACATCTACTCGATACCCGACGAAATAAAGTGTAGGGCCTTCTCTGGGACCTTAACAAGGGCACCACACAGATGGTTTACCTCTCTTCCGAAGAGCTCAATTGAGAACTTCAAAGGCTTGGCTGAACGATTCATCCACAACTTATGCTTTGGGGTGAGACCTCAAAAGAAAATTACTCACCTGCTGTATGTCAAGCGGGGCAAGGATGAAAGCCTAAGAGACTACATCGCTAGGTTTAACAAAGATAAGCTAGAGGTTGAATATTATGAAGAGAACATAGCCATGACCTCCCTCATTGGGGGCCTTTAGAAAGGGAAGTTGTTGTGGAAACTCACGGAAGACCCTCCTAGGTCTATGGCGGAGCTACTGGCAATCGCGGGAAAAGTCATGAATGCAGAAGAGGAAATGGCCACCAAATATGAGGATGAGAACCGCGGTAGTAGTGGGAAGTCCCAAAAAAAGAAAGATGGGAAGAAGAGGTCGGGTGATGACAAGTTCGCCCACTATACTCCTCTGACTGTGAGCTGTGAGCACATCCTAAACGAGATCAAGAATGGAAGGACTCTGAGATGGCCAGAGAAACTGAAATCCCCACCACATAAGAGGAACAAAAACCTATGGTGCGAGTTCCACCGGGACCATGGACACGTCACAGACAGATGCTTCACCTTGAAGGATGAGATTGAAAAGATGTTAAAATCTGGAAAGTTGAGGAAGTATGTGGACGGTAAGGCTCCTAAGGGGGGGGGGGAGATGACCTGAAGAAAAGGACAAATGACAGATGCCGTGACAATGCCCCATCCAGAAGAGACAATTATTCAGAAGGTGATAATGAAGACGATCTGGATCTTCTACCGAAAGATGACAACACACCGGTGAAGAGGGTAGGTATGATCTCGTTTGGTGTTGACACCATATGCGGAGGATTTGCAGGAGGTGGCTTTGAAGTAGCTGATAGGAAGGCTCACGTGGCAGAGGCCAAGCTTGAAGTTATAAACCTAACGTCTTTCGATACAGTGCAGAAGAGGAAAAAGGTGGACATGGACACCCTTGTAGTTGGGTTCTCCAGACTCGACTTCAAATGTATCTTAGCCCCCCATGATGACCCTTTGGTAATAACAACAAGGGTGCATGGGTATGAGGTGCAGAGGATCCTCGTAGACGGGGGAAGCTCGGCCGACGTGATGTTTTGGCCTTGCTTGAATATCCTAGGTCTTAGTAGAGCAAGGTTGGTACCCTATCGTCACCCCTTGAGAGGCTTCAGTGGCGAAAAGGTCCACCCCTTGGGCATGTATGAGATGGATGTACGGATGGGTGATCAGTGGCCTAAGAGATTGACCAAGAGGATAAATTTTTTCGTGATGGACGAAAATTTATTCTTGGCCTTTAACCTCATCATAGGAAGAGTGTCCCTAAAAGAGTTTGAAGTTGTGCCGACGACGGTTCATCAAATGCTAAAATTCCCGACTCCATATGGGGTAGGGGAAGTGCAAGGTGACCAGACCATAGCACCAGAATGTTACTTTAACTCGATCGAAGAGAGAGAGGCCCATAAGAGGGCAACCACCACTTATAGCATTGATACGCTTGACCCAAGAGATGAGATAAATTTGAAGAAGGGAGAGGCCGCGAAAGAGGTAGAATCCATCGTCCTCAATGAGGACGAGCCGGAAAAAACCATCCAGGTCGGCAAAGACCTAAAAACAAAAATCAAGGAAGAGTTGATAAACTTCTTTAGGAGGAGGCAGAGTGTCTTCGCATGGAGTCACGCAGACATGCCCGGCATCAACCCTGAGGTTATGAGTCACAAGCTCAATGTGACCAAAGATGCCAGGCCTATCAAACAGATACGAAGATTCTACTCCAGGGAGAAGTACGACGTCATCCTAGAAGAGCTCAAAAAATTTGAAGAGGCTGAGTTTATAAGAGAAGTAACATATCCGAAGTGGTTATCGAATGCAGTCATCGTGCCCAAGGCCAATGGGAAGTGGCGAATGTGTGTTGATTTCACTAACCTGAATAGGTCTTGTCCAAAAGATAGTTATCCCTTACCTCAGATAGATCAGATGGTTGATGCTACAGCAGGACATGAGCTCATGAGATTCATAGACGCGTATTCAGGCTACAACCAGATCTTCATGGATGCCGAAGACTCTGAGAAGATAGCCTTCATTATCGACAAAGGGACGTACTGCTACAAAGTGATGCCCTTCGGTCTAAAAAATGCAGGGGCAACATACCAACATCTTGTGAATAAGATGTTCGAAGAGAAAATAGGTAAGACAATGGAGGTGTATGTAGACGATATGCTAACGAAGAGCTTGAAATCTTGCACTCATGTAGCGGATCTCAAGAAGACCTTCGATATTATGGACTCATATAGAATGAAACTCAACCCCGCGAAGTGTGTCTTCGGAGTAGGAGCTGGAAAGTTCCTAGGATTTATCGTCAACCAGAGAGGGATTGAAGTGAACCCTAAAAAAATCAAGGATTTGCTTCACACCGAGGAGTATCAAAGATGTCCAAAGACTTACGGGGAGAGTGGCTGCACTTAACAGATTTTTTTCTACGGTAACGGACAAGTGCCTTCCATTCTTTAAGGTGATGAGAAAGGCCTTCCATTGGGACGAAGAGTGCGAAAAAGCCTTCGTCCAGCTCAAGTCTTACTTGGGGTCTCTCTTATTACTATCTCAGCCTGTAGCAGGGGAGAAATTGTACGTGTATCTGGCAGTCTCCGAATCAGCCATCAGCGCTGCCATAATACGAGAAGACGCTGGGATCCAAAGGCCTGTGTATTTTAACAGTAAGGCTCTTCAAGGGGCCGAAACAAAATTACCCTCACATGGAAAAGCTAGCTTACGCCCTGATACATGCTTCGAGGAAGATGAAGCCTTACTTCAAGGCCCACTCCATGGTTGTCCTTACCGACTCGCCACTAAGACAGGTCCTACATAAACCTGAGAAGTCCGAGAGATTTATGACCTGGACCATTGATTTGGGGGAGTATGATCTTACCTACCAACCTAGAACAGTCATCAAAGGGCAAGCTCTCGCAGACTTTGTTGCTGAGTTCACATGGGAAGAGGCCGAGGCAGAGAATGGCCTAGAGGGTGTTGAAAAGACAAACTGTGGTGTCTTCCAAAATCCAGAAGAGACGACACCAAACATCTTCCAAGATCAGGAAAAGGTCGCATCCAACAGGGCCAGGAGCAGAGTCGCGGAGAATAAGGAAGATCGGTACCTCTTCAAACAAGGAGTCATGTCAGAAGGGGTCTTCTCATCGAATACAGACATTTGGAGCCTCTTTGTTCATGGCTCTTCCTGCGACAGTGGAAGTGGTGCAGGGTTGATACTCTCAGCTCTAGATGGTGCCAACATTGAATACGCTTTAAGATTCAACTTCTAGGCTTCTAACAACGAGTCCGAGTATGATTCCATGATAGCAGGTCTCTCGTTAGCAAAGACTCTTCGCGTAAAGTGACTCCTACTCCACAGCGACTCAAGGTTAGTTATCAATCAAGTACTGGGAGTCTGTGAGGCCAAAGATGAAAGGATGGCCAAGTATCTGAAAAGGGTGATAACGATGTTAGAATATTTCTAAGAGGCAAGACTGAAGAGAGTGCCTCGATAAAGTAACAGCCACACAGACACATTGGCGAGGTTGTCCTCGGCAACAAAGACAGATGTCAGAAGGACCATTCCGATCGAGGTCTTGAGGAAGGAAACCATTGAGGGAGAAAAGGTGTGTAACCCTTGTCATAATTTGAACCTAGGAGACTCGTGGATGGATCCCCTCGTCAGATATATCAGAGAGGGAGAGCTACCTGAGTCCAAGTTAGAGAGGAGGAAATTGAGATATAGGGCGGCCAAGTTCTCGATGATAGGGGATGTCTTGTACAAGAAGGGATTTCTATTACCTCTCCTCAGATGTGTGCATCCCACGGAAGTTCCCCGGGTCCTACATGAAGTTAGTGAGGGTTTTTTCTCTAGCCACATAAGGGGAAAGACCCTTGGTCAAAAGAATCATCACAGAGGGGTACTGGTGGCCAACCTTGTCCAAAGACGCTGCAACCTACGTTAAGAGGTTTGACAATTGTCAAAGATTCGCCACTATTCCTTATCAACCTCATCAGCCTATGACGTCAATCACCTCTCCATGGACATTTGCGGTATGGGGGATTAACTTAGTGGGACCCCTACCAAGTGCTGCTAACAGTTATCGATTCTTGATAGTTACCATTGACTACTTTTCAAAGTGGATGGAGGCAGAGCCAATGATAACAATCACAGAGAAGAAGACCTCCCAATTTATTTGGAGGAACATCATATGCAGATACGGCCTCCCAAACACTCTTATCTCGGATAATGGGACCCAGTTCAAGAACTCCTCTTTAGAAAAGTACTGCCTAAGATTTGGGATAAATCAGTTCTTCTCATCTCCTGGTTGACCTCAGGTAAACGGACCGACCGAGGTCACGAATAGAACAATTCTCGATGGAATTAAGAAGAGGTTAAAAGATGCGAAGGGAAGATGGACTGAAGAGGTCTAAGCTGTGTTATGGGCTTACAGGACCACGACCAGAACACCTACAGGAGAAACCCCGTTAATGCTTGCACATGGCTCAGAGGCTGTCATACCAACAGAAGTTGGGCTCCCAACTCATAGGGTTCAGACCTATGACCCTGATAAAAATTAAGAAGAGAGGAGGCTAGACCTAGATCTAATTGAAGAAAGAAGAGAAGATGCGGAGATCAGACAAGCAGCCTACCAATAGAGGGCAGCGAAATTCTACAACCAAAGGGTGAAGTCAAGACCCATCGCGGTGGGAGATCTAGTATTAAAGAAGACATTATAGAAAATAAACAAGCTCCATTCAAACTGGCACGGTCCCTACAAAGTGATAGAAGAGGTTGTGCCCGGCACTTACAGGCTAGAAAATCTAGAAGGAGAACCTTTCGCTAACCCATGGAATGCTGATCACCTAAAGAAGTATTACATATGATGTTGTAAAGAGTTATGTAAATGTACCATCTTATTATGAAGAGGTTATTAATAAAATATCAGTTCCCATGACAATTATTGCTACATTGTACACTTATGTCATAAATTATGAGCTCAGACACCAAATTGGGATGACCTCAGACCCTTAACATCATTAATTTGGTTAGATTCATTAATGAGGATAACATCCTTGGTGATGACCTCAGATCCTCATAACACCATTCAGTGGTGACGAGGTCTGAGCTCAGACACCATATTGGGACGACCTCAGATCCTTAACATCATTAATTTGGTGAGATTCATTAATGAGGATAACATCCTTGGTGATGACCTCAGATCCTCATAACACCATTCAGTGGTTACGAGGTCTGAGCTCAGACACCATATTGGGATGACCTCAGACCCTTAACGTCATTAATTTGGTGAGACTCATTAATGAGGATAACACCCTTGGTGATGACCTTAGATCCTCATAACACCATTCAGTGGTGACGAGGTCTGAGCTCAGACACCATATTGGGACGACCTCAGATCCTTAACATCATTAATTTGGTGAGATTCATTAATGAGGATAACATCCTTGGTGATCACCTCAGATCCTCATAACACCATTCAGTGGTGACGAGGTCTGAGCTCAGACACCATATTGGGACGACCTCAAACCCTTAACATCATTAATTTGGTGAGATTCATTAATTAGGATAACATCTTTGGTGATGACCTCAGATCCTCATAACACCATTTAGTGGTGAGGAGGTCTGAGCTCAGACACCATATTGGGATGACCTCATACCCTTAACATCATTAATTTGGTGAGATTCATTAATGAGGGTAATACCTTAGGTGATGACCTCAAACCCTCGTAACACCATTCAGTGGTGACGAGGTCTGAGCTCAGACACCATATTGGGATAACCTCAGACCCTTAACATCATTAATTTGGTGAGATTCATTAATGAGGATAACATCTTTGGTGATGACCTCAGATCCTCATAACACCATTCAGTGGTGACGAGGTCTGAGCTCAGACACCATATTGGGACTACCTCAGACCTTTAACATCATTAATTTGGTGAGATTCATTAATGAGGATAACATCTTTGGTGATGACCTCAGATCCTCATAACACCATTCAGTGGTGACAAGGTCTTAGCTCAGACACCATATTGGGATGACCTCAGACCCTTAACATCATTAATTTGGTGAGATTCATTAATGAGGGTAACACCTTAGGTGATGACCTCAGACCCTCATAACACCATTCAGTGGTGACGAGGTCTGAGCTCAGACACCATATTGGAACGACCTCAGACCCTTAACATCATTAATTTGGTGAGATTCATTAATGAGGATAACATCCTTGGTGATGACCTCAGATCCTCATAACACCATTCAGTGGTGACGAGGTCTAAGGTCAGACACCATATTAGGACGACCTCAGACCCTTAACGTCATTAATTTGGTGAGATTCATTAATGAGGATAACATCCTTGGTGATGACCTCATATCCTCATAACACCATTCAGTGGTGACGAGGCCTGAGCTCAGACACCATATTGGAATGACCTCAGACCCTTAACATCATTAATGTGGTGAAATTAATTATTGGGATAACATCCTTGGTGATGACCTCAGATCCTCATAACACCATTCAGTGGTGACGAGGTCTGAGCTCAGACTACTAATTTGGTTTAAGCAAACACCATTGCATAAGCTTCAGAGCCAAAACATCACGACATACATTCAACAAAGTAAAGAAGACGATCCTCCTCAGAGATTGACACATTCAGGGATTATAAATATTCAGAGGTTACAAGATTCAAAAAATAAGTCAACCATGTCCATTCAGAGATTATAAATGTTCAGGGGTTATAAAAAATTCACAATCGAATTCAAGGGTTTGAGGGGGGAATGCTGGTGTCCTCGGCCTGGTTAATCTGGATGACATTGGTCACCTCGACAATGTTATCATTATGGTCGGCCCCTCCAACCTCTGTGCCGTCTAACGTTGCAGTCTCGGCAGATGCGGCAACCTCCTCTTCAACCTCCTGAAGGGCCTGGGCAAGATAGGGATCAGCAAAGACAAGGCCTAAGAAATCAGAAGCTTTCAAAGTGCCAGCTCCATCTCCTTGGCAGCTGCCCACTTGGTAGTAGCTTTGATACCCCTCTCAATGTATTCAAAGCCAAATCCCATAAACTCATCAAAAGTTTTGTATTCAGAAATTATCACCTCAGAGGCATCATCGAGGGCTGCCTTCACAACCGAGTTGACCTTCTGCTGAAGAACGTCGTCCTTGGCCTTCAGAGCCACAACATGGTCCTTCTTAAGCTGAGAGATCTCCTTCTCCAGCCCCTTCACCTTCTTCTCAGACTCACCTAGCTCAGACTTCAGGCGGTCAATTTTTGCGTTCAGAGTGATTTGCACCTTCTTGGCCTCTTGACCCTTCTGGATGAGGGGCAACTTCCTAAGTGTCCAGTTGAAGAGGTGGTGCATAGCTTCCAGGCCCTACAGATTTTGTGATCATGAGTAGGTTAGAGGCAAATCATAGGTTACACTTGGAAATTACAAAGAAATATGAGGTCATACCTGAATAGATCTGTGGATGCCGAACTCAATCAGCAAAGGAGTATCCAGTGATCGAAAGAAACACTTATTGGCCTCGATCATCGTAGAGCCGAAGGCATCCAAGGCGTGTAGACTATGGTCGACGATGCTATCAGTATTCTTCAATTTCTCTAGACGAGCTAACAAAGCGTCTGAAGAAGAGATTGGGATGGAAGAATCAACACTCTTTTTCTTCTGCCTCTGATCCTCAGGGGCATGTTTAGTTTAAGCCCTCTTCTTCTTGGCTTAGGGATTTGAGACAGAGGGAGATGGAGGAGGAGCACTAAGACCTTCCTTCTTTGCGAGCCTCGTCAAGCTAGGCGCAGCCATTTCCCAGAGCTCGTCTGAGATATCCTTTGGGCGCTCTATAAAATTGAAAGCTCTGAGTTAGAAGATCAGGCATGAATAAACTTAGAGGTTCAACTTGGAATAAAAATGCTTACCAAGCTCGACAAGGGGGCTTCCACCTAGACCTGTCTCAGAGAGGTAGTGGGGGGTCATCAAGTGTTCGAACTTAACGAACAGACCGTGTATCCCCTGATCTTGAAGGGCTTTCACCTTCTGAAGGTTTTGAGAGCTTAGGCCAGGGTAGGCCCTCACAGACATTGTAACCTTACCCCATCTTAGGGGCATCCTCGGCTCTAGCAAGGACGAGGGAACACATGGACTAAAATCCCATGGCCCTAAAGAAAAAAAGTATTGAGGCTTCCAGTTGTGGTTGGAAGTCTGAGTTATTTGAAGCATCTTTTTTTCAGGCTTCCGAGCTATAAAATGATAGTAGCTCGGATGATTTTTGGCTGAGGAAGGGACATAGCAACCAACAAAGACCTGAATTGGAAGGTCTGAGTGGTGGACAACCCTCCATAAGACTATGGCCCCTATTATGACCCTCCAGGCATTAGGGTATAGTTGAGAGGGGGCCAAATTAATATAAGAAAGGATGGACTTGATAATGGGATGGATGGGCAAACGAAATCCTAACTTGAACATCTGCTCGCACAAGCAGATCTCACCATCTCGGCCATTGAAGGCCCTCTCTTCCCTCAGAGGTCTCCTAAGCTTTATGGAGGGGCTGATAGAGTACAAATATCTGAAGCAAAGAAGGTCTACCTCAGTAACAGTACTCTCGATCTCGGCCGCCTCAGAGACGTCGACATCTCTTTCAGTATCATCATCATCATCTAGCTCAACGTCAGCTGGAGCAGACTTTGATGGGTTACTTGGGAACCTCTGAGCGAACTCGGCACCGGTGACGACCGACAGAGGAATGGCGTTAAGAATGGGTGCAATGGCCACACTCAGCTCGATAATCTCAACCTCTGAGGAAGAGGACGAGGTGCTCGAGTTATTATGGGATGAGGCCTGGCTAAAGACCTCGGCCTGATCAGGGGCCTGATCTTCCCGAGTTGTAAAGTCCATGGCCTCCTGGAAGGAATCTACAAACATGGGGTCTGAGGTGGAAGACTCAGACTCGGACATCAGTATTGGATTGGCAGGAACCTCTGCCTGGTTAAAAGGTTCCGAGGGATCAGGATATATCACCTTCAGGGGTGGTGGAATGATGGGTCTAACAAGGAATTATTATAACCTACGAGCCTCCTCCCGTGCTTTCTCTATTTGCCTGATTTTTTCCAAAGTATTCTCTCTGAGAGAAGGGAACTCCTTAAGAAGCTGGTAGAGGGGTCTGAGCATCCGAGGCAGACACTACACTCTAAAGATTAAATGAAAAACAAAATTGGCTAAGGAAATAAAGCTATTTAAAGATCAAACTACCCTAACCTAGCAAGAACAGTTCGCCTGAAACTATGGTGGTCTCACCGGAAAACTCAGAAAGTCGCCGAAAAGCACAAATAAAAAGGAAAAAGCAGAGAAAATGAAGGCTAATGAAGGGAGGAAGATACCTGAGGATGAAACGATAAGGGAAGCGAAGAAAATTTGAGTAAATCACCACTAAGAACCTCTAAAACGAAATTGTGAAGAAAACGCCCCTTAGAGAGAGAAACTGTTGGAATGCAATTGTGCCAGGAGAGAAAATTGAGGAAGGAGGGGAAAATGAGGGTTCAAACCCCTTAAATATACAGGCGCGATTCCCAAGGCCCATCATTTCCTTGGGAGACCCAAAGGGCAGCTGACAACACACGCTTGCCAAGCAAGCCAAACTTCAACATTGGACAAGTGTCAAACGAACATTGGCTCATATTCGAAAGGCCTCGGAGATGTGAATATCTCACAGTCACCTGCTCTCACATGTAACTAAGGGCTGGGGGGTAATTGATATGCCCGAAGTGTGACCTCGGCTCAGATACACCAACCTCGACCGAGATTATGGCCGACACTGGACAAGTTTTGGGCACGCGACATCAGCCCTCGGCCATGCTAAGGTCGGCACAGGCCGACACCACCACCAACCTCTCCAAGGGTCAATTGCAATCCCATACACCTGAGAATGGAAACCTCGGCCAGATTATGGCCGAGCACGCAAGAAGACTTCTACCAAGGCCATCATCATCAAGATATCAGTTAATGCTCCAAGCACACGCCAGCTCAACCTCGGCCCAGGCCTACCCCTATCCAATGTCTTGGCTTAGCTTAAGCCAAGACCTTTATGGCTCATCTCGGATTGAACGAGCAACTAGACTTATCAACCTCGGCCTCTCCCAGGCTGAGGTCATGCTCCAAGCACGATATCCGAGCACCTGCTGACATTGGGATAATGACATGTGGACACAAATCATTTATAACAAGATTATTCCCCACACGTGGGGAGAATATTTCATCATCATTCTCTACATGTGACAGTGACAGATGGCTTCTCCATATTGGTTAGACCAACACACACATGTTCATTGCATGCATGGGGGTACATTACACCCCCTAGGTACTATATATAGAGGTCATCCTCTACCTTGTAAAGGTATCCAAAAAGACAACCCTAGCTGAAACTCTGTCTAGATACACAGTAGAGAGAGAGCTGGAGAGATTGTATCCATGGCCATTAGAGCCCTCATACAGTGATCCACATCGTACACTAGCACAGTGGATGTAGGCCTAATTGGCTGAACCACTTATATTCCGGTGTTGACTCCTCTTCTCCTCACCTCCTTTTACTATATATAATATATATACCTTTGTATTGACATTGTTGACATTGAATTGAGCTTACAAACACCTTGAAGGGTGGTGTTGTTTCCAGCATCATCAATCTCTATCAGATTTTTATACCTTTTTAATCGATTTACATTCAATTTTTTTTCATTTTGTAATTCTCGGTAGCTGCATAGGTCATGTCATTAATGAAAACGGTATGATATTAATGTAAGACACGCATGTACACTATATACTGTGACTGTCACTGCTACACTTTACTCGGTTTAGTAGGTATATTATGTTTTTAGTGTTACATATAGATCCTTCCGCATCTAACAAGAGCGTTATACATTCGAGTTCAATGTTTTGAGTGAAATAACCCTCATGTGAGCTCAAGTTTATATATCAAGGATGACTTTATGCTTTTATCATTTTTTTTTAAGTAACTTGACTCAGGTGAGGAGCTCATGCCTTAGGTTTTGGATACATTTGAATCCACCAGATGCATATGTTAGGATGAGATGTCTTGCAAATGCTTCTATTGTTAACAAGTGGTATAGTTGTGGTTACACATGGATTTTTATTGTTATAATAGTTATTATTATTAACTATTTTTTTGTTGCTTGATGTAGTCAGTCTTTTTTTCATTTTCTAAAACTATTGGTTTGTGGTACTTCTACTTTTTACGTTATTTCGTTTACGGATCCATAGTTGATCTCTTCCCAATCTCGAAATGTTATAAAAATATTCATTCTTACTACTTGGGACTGTATTTCCACTATATAGACAAACAATTAGTTCCAATTACAAGGTGAAAACTTCAACAATTAGTTACAAATAGTTTCACTTGCGTGGAAGCACGAGCTCGTGGACTGATTGGTCTAAATCCTACTAGGGTAAGTTCATTTGGTTTTATATTGTTACTTGATTTTTAGTATTTTTCCTTAAAACTATTATATGGATTGATTGGCTATTTTCTTACCAAGTTGCAAAAATCATCAAGGATCGCATTCAGGGTTTGGTGATTATCGAGCTGTGGAAGTCCTTAATGTGCTACCCACTACCAATGGTGGAACTGTGGAACTAAAAGTTCGTAAAAATTTTCGAGGACAAGAGTTTGAGAATAATATGAAACCAACCTTTGTGCTTAGTTACCAATTCATCACTGCCTATAATGTCCATTGCACCACTTCTCGAAACGAGTTTGCCTAGAGGAAACATCATCATACTAGTAATCTGGAACTGTCCGGGCCTAGGGTCCATTCCAAAAGGAGGTCATCCCTTCATCCTGATAACACTTAAATTCTATATTCATGGGAATATAAAGTCATTGCCTGATGATCAGATTCAAAGACTCCCATTTTCGAAAAAAATTGTTGTCCAACTACCGAGTCATTTCCTCGAGGGATATATCCAACCAACAAAAGACGACATAATTCTCTAACCATTCGAATCCCATCATCTGTAAATATGTTCTCTGCTGCTTACAGTCCACTTTTATCTGCATATTGTCGTATCTATCACGAAACTAATACATGCTCTGCTCATCATTTCTTATCATTTCCAAATATAAGCCCATAATGACATGCAATCTTGAATGCTATTTTTTCCTATTTTTGTGTAGGTTATAATTAAAGAATGCCCGATTTAATCAATTTGTGAATCACGATAATTTTTTGAATCACGACATACAAAATGTTATTAATCAACTAATGTAAATGTGATAGCGAATGGATTTGTTCCTCTGATGGATATTAGTGATGGAAAGGAGGAAAATATAAGGCATAGGAGGTGCACCTTCAAATTTAGGTGATCATGATTATTATTGTAATTTTCTTAGTTCCATGTTTCTTTATTCTTTATAACAGAGGTTCTTGAGAAGTTGAAACACATTTGTTGGATTAGGGTCGTCTGTTGGCTTGCAGAAACAAAAATTAGGGTCCTTTATTCTCTACTCACACTTTTTCTCTACTCCTAATTTTCCTTTCTATTAGATAAAATTGAATTATAGGCAGCATCAATGTCTACTTTCGGCCTTACTGCAAATCCAAATCCAATAGTGCAAATCCTAACATTTTGTGCACACTCAAAAGCGTGGCACTGTTTGTCTCTGGAAAATTTAATGTTGGTTGATGAAAGGAAAGAAATAAACCATAAATTGATTTGTCTGATTTTAAATAATTCTTATCCTTTTAGTAACCTTCAAACATTTGTTTTTGAGTCATATGTTTACTACCGCTCAGATTGAAATTTAAATTGCGTCCTAATTTCCATCTGATTCGCACATTTTTAAAATCATTCATTTACTCTATTTACTGCAAGGAATGTATGGATCAACACCTACCAATGTCCATATGCATCTTTTTATTTGTACTGTGTATGCAAATGTTTTGCCGAGCTTGGTATTTATCCTTTTCATTTGGTAAGGTTCTTACCATTCTCTCTTAATAAGTTCTGACTATTGTAACTCATGACGAATGGTGTAGTTTTTTGGTTAAAAGTTAGAGAATGGATGTTCTTCTTAATGAACGCATTCAATTGTTTTCCTCAGTGTGATTTTTCTTCTTTTGTATGTACTTTATGGGAAAATTGCATAATAGTCGTAAAGGAGTATTTAAATTGCTATGTTTGATTGTGGATAGGGATTTTATTAATATTAATAGGTGTCATTTGACTTGTTTATGGCAGTATTTATTTACCAAGGGAAGAATTGTGGAAGTTCAAGGCTTAACATGAACGTGGTATCACCATTTGAATTCTATTGTGGAAGTTTGAGACCAAGAGTTATGTCGTGGTCATCCTTGAATCCAATTATTTTTTTCACGATTTGAGTTAAATTGATTATTGGTGTTTTTTCACGAATTGATCATTGCTTAAATTTTTTTTTCTTTAATTATATATTGGTTGTATTTCGACAAGTTGATTTCTATTAATGATGTTTATATGAGGTGTAAGATGGACTATTACTATTGTTGTTATTAGAGAATTTTTATTTGTTAAACAAGGTGGTTATCCTATAAGCAAAGGAAATTTTATCCCAATTTTTTAAATTTCTTACACATTTGTGCTGTAAAAGAAACTTTACGACTTATATTTACATGATTCAATACTTTGAAAATTTACAATCATAATATGTAATCCATTTATTATTTACCATATACCCGATTTTATACCTTTTAGAATTCATTATTGTGTTAGTATTATTTTATAATCATTTTGTTGGTAAACTTGTTAATAATGATTTTTTTTTTGTTGGTTTATAAATATTTGGGATAGACTATTTGTATAGATGAGTAGCTTTGGTTTCTTAAAGAGGTGAATAGTACTATAAATAGAGGAAATTTTGTTCAAATTTTCTAATTTATGTGCACATTTTTTGTGTTTTATAATAAATTATATGATTACAAGCCTTAGTTGAAGCAGTTTTTTGGATTTTTAGTTGGTAAAAAACTACTTTGGCACATGATGTGCATATTTTTCGCAAGAATGTGTTATATGTCAAGTTAAAATAGTATGTTTTGGGAGAAGTTCCATAACTTTTTAACCATAAATTGTAATAAGGCAATTCGAGTGCATTTAGATTCATATCGCCCTGCCTAGCTAACTATGTTTAGAGCTATTTTCATCGCTATTTGAGGGGTCAATATTGACTTTAAAGTCGACAGTTCTATTTTTTATTATCAGATTTGGTTCGTGTAAGATTTTTTTGACAATGTTTTTACGTATTCTGATTGAGTCCCGTGGTAGTTGATTCAACTCTGCATATAAGTTGTTGGACTATTTATTATTTTTTAAACAGGGTGGATAGTCCAATAAATAAAGGATATTATGGCCTATTGTTTTAAAATTACACTTTGTTTTGTCGTGGAACTAAATTTTTATCGCTTTGCAGTTACATATATTGGAATTTTTTGTCGTTTTTCAATTATATACTTTGAAAATTTTCGTCGTGCCTTCAGGCAATGACATGACTACTATATATGTATATATAAGTAGCGATGACAACGGGTCGGATATGGGGAGGGTTGGTCAAAACCCAAACCCACCCTGCGAAAAAAAATATTAACCCACCCCACCCCACAACCGCGATGGGTTAAGATTTTAAACCCCGAACCCATTTAAGTATAACCTCCACAAATTCTCCCCCGCCCAGCCCCGCCCCACTGAAATTAAACGGATTAGAACCTGCCCCACCCTGTGCGTTAAAACCCAAAATTTTAAATTTATTTACAAAAATGATTTTATTATGTAATAAAATATAACCTTTGATTATGTCAAAATCAAGATTATAGTAAGGTTCAACTTTCAAGTCCTAGTGAAAATCAAGATATGTAAACAAATAGATTAAACAACTTTCAATTCCTAATGAAAAGTATTTAGTTCAATCACTATATAAGCTAATGCTGAGTATTTAGCCTCTTCACTATAAATAGAGGTTCCTCTGCACTAGGAAGCTCTGCAACTGTAAATAGAGTTTGTGTGAGGGGATTTGTAGCACATTAAATTACTAAAACCAATTTGATATAAGATGTATATATATGTTATATTCTCTATTGTCTGAACTGAAAGCACTCTCACAACTTGGATTCACACTTTGTTGCATTCCATCCATAGTCCGTGTTAGTGTAGATGTGGTATTCGAAAAAAAATTAAATGTATATACGAAAAAATAAAGGAAATAAACCCACTGTCATAACAAGAACCCCCAACAAATTGCATAATTATCAAATAAATAACCTATGATGTTTGGCCAACAAATCCACAACAAATAGATAACCACAACAAAATCGACAACAAGAAAGAATTAAAAATGAGCACCAAGAAAGGGTTATCATATTCGACCATAAACGTTAACAAAATCAACAACAAAATCGATCAGAAAAGCCTCTACCACCACTTTGTTTGTACAAAAGGAGAGGGAGGGTGAGAGTGGCTCCAGTGGATGAGATAGAGGGTGAGAGATGGTGTTGGCCTCAGATTTTAATAAAGAGAGAGTGGTCGGCTTTGGGTAAATGAAGTTAATATATATATATATATATATATATATATATACGTGTGTGTGTGTGTGTGTGTTATGAGGTTAATATAATAAGGATATAAAAGTAAATTTAAATACTAAATGGGGCGGGATGAGCATATTATTACAAAACCCGAACCCGTCCTGTTTAATAAACGATTTTTTTTAAAACCCCAACCCACCCCTATTATTTTAAACAGGTTTTGAACTCACCCCATTATGGTCGAGTCAGGTTAAATTGTCATCCCTATATATAAGGTAATTTCATGTGCACGTACAAATAACGTGTTAGAGTCTTCTTTCTATCGTTCGATTATGTACTGCATCATTGTCCACTCGGCATTTGGCTCATTCCTTGTCTTCGCTACGAAAGGTTGGGTGCGGTTTCATACTTTAAGAGCATTGTACGTTATTCTTTTCATTGTACGTTATTAGCTCTGCATGCTTGGATTGTAGAGATGCTTCCCACGAGTCCTCACGTAGCATAGTTTATGTGAAAAGTGTATGCTAAAGAAGTACAATGTTAATTAAATAAAACTAGACTAGTAACATTATGTACGTTGTTTTATTGCAGTTCACACCTAACGCTCGAGACGGACCGGATTGACCGCGAGTAATTCATAAATTTGGCTCGGGGCGTTACATAAAGAATACTCAAAATCACATTTGGTTCATTAAAAGGGTACTCCTATAGCCAAACAAAGAGTTAATTTTGTAATGAAAGGTCACTAATTAATAAATATGAGTTTTGTAACTTTTGGGTATTTAATGTGATGGACGATTTATATTAAGTGACTATTGGAGACTTGGGTCTGCAATCTGCCAATACATAAGTGATTGATTTATATCAGACACACTGAAAGGCAATATAACAAAAGTATAGGGTAAGGGAGAGAAATTCAAAATTCTCATAGAGGAATTTAGTTGTTATGAAGAAAATAGAAAGGGAGAACTTAAAGGCCCTATAATTCAAGGATCATTCAATATATCACCCAATCTCAAGAATATTATTAGTATGGATTAAGGTAACTATTCTTGATCTCTTTAGATAGGTTGAATATATGGCTTTCATGATAATTCAAGATTTACAATTTGTTTTCTTTATTAAAGTAGGATTCAAATGCGTACTAAAATAAAAAGGGGGAGATTCTAAATTGACCTTTTGATGTGTGAAATGTAAATCGTAATAAATTTGTTGAAAATCCAATAGTTTGTGATACCACAACATTATATCGAAGTTGAAAAGTAAAAACTTAAAAAAATGAAAATATATTCAGGACTCATAAAAAATGAAGAAATGGACTCATACTGTCGGATTCGTCAGATGAAGAATAAAGAGACTCGTCAGATGAAGAATAAAGAGACTGATGATTTCGAAAGAAGAGATCCATGTTCCCATACGTCTGTTTTAAGGATGAGTATAGTGTTATGTTTAGGATTTGTTTATTTTATAAAAAGAGATGTGTTTGGTTAAAAGATCTGAATTTTAATGAGGGATATTTTCATCTACAAAATTTATTAGCAGTAATGTCGAATTATGAAATTGAGATTTTCAACATTGTTAGATTTACGTTTAAAAATTAGGAGTAATGTGTCAAATAGATTATGAAAACTGATCCACCCTGGCTTGGTCCAGTGGTAAGGATGGGCTTCACTCTGAACATAGGTCATGAGTTCGATCCCTCCCCACGGATACCTACCCCTGTTGGAAGGCTTCCTCAGGGCTGTGTGGTTAGGCGCACGGTCGTGGGTTCGATCCCCCGCAGGGTTTACCAGTATTTAAGCGGGGCTCGTGTGTGAGGTAGACATGCGTAGTGCCCCCCCTGTTTAGCTTGCACGAGGGAGTCCAAAGGGCTCGTTCGTGTGGAGGTTCAGGGTTATCAAAAAAAAAAAAAAAAGTTAAACTAATAACACATCAAAAGGTGATAACTGAGTTCAAAAAAGAAAGGCGATTAAAAAATAGGGTAAGAAACAAAAATTGAAAGAATATGCACCTAAACATCATATAGCTAGATTACATGAATGATTCTAAATCTTAATTCTAATTGATAGCAAAAGTCTTTAGATATAAATTTAAAAACCATGGCATAACGCGAATGTGAGAATCAAATCATCTATCACAGGAGGTAAATCACAGTTACAATCTCTTCTCCAAAAGTTGTGATATTAACATAGAATATAAAACCAAAGAAACCGAAAAATATGCACAAACTTAATCCACAATCTGACCCACAAATCCTTCCACAACACACACACCAACAAATTCTCCAATCACATCAATAAAAAATACCCATCACACCATCAAACAATATTCAAAATAAAATTAAAAAACTACTCATCCCTCTCTTACAACAATATATTTTCAACCTCAAAGTACCAACAACCATTTAAGCAACCGTGGACTTACCTGCCGGCGAAGTCCAAACAATATCTTTAAGCGCAGGCCTAAGCTCCTTACTGCAGAACTGATTATACTCAAAAGTATCCCCACTAGATTTCTTCACTTCCACCACCAAAAACGAGGGCGTAACGGCAAATATCTCCGCCGCAACACCCAACTTTCCTTTTCTCCCACTTTCAACTCCCCTCAACCTCACCCCATTCTCCCTCTTCTCAACATCAAATCTCACAGCCTTCCCCACCTCCTCAATCTTCTCAATCACACTACTAGCCGTCCTAGTTGTAACAAACCTCATCTCCTCCCTCTCCTCTCTCTTTTTCTCCTCAAACAAAGGCGACAAATCAAACCCTTCAGATAAAGAAATAATATGAAAAGCATTTAAGCTCTCTATTTCCTTATCTTTCCAACAATAATCATCTTTCTCCACTGCCCGACACACACCCTTCTTTAACCAGGTAGACTCCATGATTTTCGAAGCGGTTATTCTCGTACTAGGACTTGGATCCAACAACCTAGTAATCAATCTCCTAGACTCCGGAGAAAACCAAGGTGGACACTTAAAATCTCCCCGGTATATCTTTCTATACATTGCCATAATATTATCATCTTGAAAAGGTAAAAACCCGGCTAATAAAACGTAGAGAATAACACCACATGACCAAATATCAGCTTTGGCACCATCATACCCTTTTTTACTAATAATCTCGGGTGCAACATAAGCCGGGGTACCACATGTTGTGTGTAAAAGACCATCCTGCCGTATATGATCAGTAAAAGCACTTAGACCAAAGTCTGTAACTTTTAAGTTACCATTTTCATCTAACAAAAGATTTTCAGGTTTGAGGTCACGGTGATAAACACCACGGCTGTGGCAGAAATCAATGGCTGAGATTAACTGTTTGAAGTAGTGTCGAGCGGATTCTTCATCTAGTCTGCCTTTTGAGATTTTTGAGAAGAGTTCACCACCACGTACAAGTTCCATAGCGAAGTAGATTTTAGTTTTGCTGGCCATGACCTCATATAGTTCGACTATATTTGGATGTCGGACCATTTTCATAACTGAAATCTCGCGTTTAACTTGGTCCATCATACCCACCTTGATTACCTTCTCTTTTCCAACGATTTTCATTGCTACGTTTTTTCCCGTGTGGAGATTTTTGGCGTGGTATACTTTTGCGAATGTGCCGTGGCCTAGTAGTCTTCCTAGCTCGTATTTTCCATGCAAAACTCCATTTCGATCCTCTGTAGACATACTTGTTTTTGTAAATGAACTGAATTAGGCTAAATAACTGAACGAAAACAAAGAAATTTGTAGGAATTTTTGGTGGAGTGTTTATAGATCAACCGTCTTCGACGTGTTTCCGGTGACAATTACGACCAGCTGTGGCCTTTTTGGACCTACTTCTATTAGACAAGGAAGCTGCTCTCATCTCTCTGCATTCCCTAATTGTGTTTTTCTCTCTAAAAATCAGCAAAAATAAGTTTATTGTAGGATTCAAGAAAACAATGGGTGGCTAATGGTTTGAGATTGGAGTTTTAAGATATCTAGAGTGGTGTTTTTATAGCCGGTTTTTGAAGATGTACATTTAGCGTATGAGGGGGACAAATCGGACGGTTGTGAACGTTTTTCAAGTACAGGCATGTCATAATCGTGGTGTGGCTAAAGCTTTCTTGTTTTTAATAATATTGTTTTGACACCTGTCCGGTTCAATGGGATGAATTAACCGTCTACGTGGGATTGGGCCCTTGCCATTTTGGCCAAGCAACCGGTTAACCGTTTCTTGAGTTTTTTTTAGAAATAATTCAGTGGGCCTAGAATAACCTTTTTTTTAGTAACTTTCCTTTTCACAATTGAGTAGGAGAGTGAATTATTGAAAAATCTAATAATTTAGACAAAATACAACAAAAATGATGAATTCACAAATATTTGTATATATATTTGATTGAATAAAGTTCAATTATTCATAAATATCACTTTACTTTTAGATCAAACACATTAAAAAATTCTGGACTATTTTCAACATATTATTTTAGTTAAAAGCATGAAAAGATGTAAGTGAATATACTCACAATAGGTTAAAGACTTAAAATCATAAAAAAATTATAATATTCCTTCTAAATATATTCAATAAGTGTTAAAATACAAAAATAATTTTTTAAAAAGAACAAATGGGTGTCACGTGTCATCTTCCGTAAAAAAAAAAAAAAACTAACGGTATTAGTGTTAGGAGATAACTTGAAACCATTTTCGAACTTCAGGAGGTTAAATCAAGAAAATAAAAGTTTGGGTGGTGAACTAAAAATGAGATAAAGTTAAGAAGGGTAAGTGTAACTAAACCTGTAAATAATATGTTAACACGTGCATGTTAAAACAATCCTTAATGGGATGTAATATCCTAGTTCATTTTTGAGTAATATTTGTATTATAATTGTTGATACCAAATTTAATCTGCTGATGTGGACCTATCATTTGAAGACACGTGTCAACAAGCGTGGCAATTATAAATATTTCTACCAATCAACTCACTGCCACCGAGCTATTCAAGCGCCACGAGCAACTCATACATTCCGAATAGCTCAAGCGTACCGATCAACTTAGGCTCCCCGAGCAACTCATGGGCCCCGAACTACTTAGGCGGTCTGAGCTACTTAGCGTACAGAGCATCCAAATCAAAAGAATCAAAGAGACGACTGCGCATTAAATGTTCATTATTATCGTACAGATGTATATGTCTACTAGATAACAGCGCACTGTCCTTTCACATGTACAGTCTCAAGGCTATGAATACATGCAACCTCCTCATTAGAAAGGGACTCTAGGATCTCTTGGTAAACCATTTATCGAGAATTCCAGACAAACAGTCAGCAATACAAAAACAGTGGAGGTAGGCCATTCTTATAAGACTGAACCACTTTAAAAATCTTTTGTATTATTTTTTTTATCTGTGATTGATAAATTAGAGATAATCTAATTTTTTACATCAACAATAATGTTTCTTAATTTTTGAAAAAATTATTAATTGAATCACTTCGTCTAAATTTTACCATGAATAATATACATGTCTTGACATATTGTTGAAAAAATAACTTGGGATTGACATTTAAAATGCAGAAAAAATTCAGCCATATGGATCTTTTATTAATCATGCATTAAAAAGAAAATAACAACTAGGTCTATAGATAAAACCTAAGGTTTCAATAATGCATACCATAGCGAATCTTGTTGTGATTCGTATGAGGAGAAACTTTTTGACTGGTGAAGAAGATGTTGTTGCCCATCAAAGGTCTCCAAAAATCTTGTTAAACCTTCTGTAAAGCTTGGATCTTCTAGTGTATGATCATCCATAAAGCTACGTATAAGTGTAGGCACCTTTTGAGATGAAAACATTTCCTTATGAGTGAGGTCCTCCCCCTCTAAGCCTCTTCACAAAAACATGAATAATGTTTTCTCTCACCCCTCTTAAACCTCAATAACCAATGATTATGACTAAAACCCCTCCTACACCTTTACATAGAAGTACAAAAGGTGGGTTTGGGCCAAACTGATTTTCATGAGAGTCTGAGCCTAACTACTTGGGTATATAGACTACACTAGGGACCCAAGATAAATAATTAAGTTCTCTTCATATAAATACTTGGAAAGCCCAATTATCATTCTCGTAATCCAATTTCTTTCTTTATTCAATCATGATTAATTCCACCAAGTAATTATGACTATACTCCAATTTAATTATCTCATAAATTACTCTAATATGATGAAGTCTTATTTACAAAGTGTACATAATATGATTCTTCACCTTCAGTGTTCGATACTCTCTTGGTCAAATCAATTTACTATTAATCGATTTTAACCAACATCTAATCAATTTCGTTGATTTTCAGACATAACTTATTTTCTACTCCACTCGGATTATAAAATAATCCAGCGATCAAGTTTTACTTGGTGGAAACAAAATAAATTATTCTATCAAAGAGGTATCACAATCCACAGTATTCTCTAGACACAGATTCCTCATAATTTTGATCTCAAACATGCTCATATAATTATTAGCCAATGTGTGGGGATCATTTAATTCAATATATTATTGAATAACACACATAGCAAACAAAGCGACAACTACATAAGCATTCCAATCCTCGTAGTTCTCGAGATGAAGAACATATTCACCATTTATAATTGGTGTGAGATTTCCTTAGCATAATCTTGGTACCCTTTAGTCTCAAATATCACGAGTTGTCCTGTTCAATACATTTATGAAATGTACCGATCACAATCTTCTGTTAACCTATCGCATTATAACCTTTCGTATTTCTGAGTATTTAGAATTTGATTAATTCGATTTTTTTTAGAATTTCACAAGTGTCATAGTATAATGGAATTAATTATTATGTGTTGATTAAAATATTAATCGGGAGAGGTGATGATTAATGTTTATGGAATATAATTACTAAGTGGATAGTGATCTGTTATTTTACGTCATAACGAGTAATAATGACGTGACTGTGTTAGGTCTTAACCGGGAGTCGAGTGTAGACTGCATGAGGTCGAGATGAGAAATCATGGTAAGGTGACTTGTATAGTAATTTTGAGGTCAAGGTTGGCTCCGAATGGGTTGAAATAGTCAAAATATTGTACCTGAGTGTGCTGATCGGGTCCCCCGGCGATTTTATACCAAATCAGCACTAAATAAGGGAGTTTCGATCATTTGAGAGTTTTTGCTAAATGAAAATCCGAAGCCCATTGTATTGGGAGTCCATAAAATAGGAATAGGAGAAGTAAACTAGGCCTTACCACACCGTTCGTACCACAAACATCATCGGAATCGAGATCGGAGCAAAAGAAGCACAACTCCATCATCAATTAATGAAAATCAGACCTAATGGACTGAGGTAAGTGTTTATCTTGCATTTTATTTAAGCATGTTATAATACCCGTATAGAGTAGGGCTTGATTTGCATGTTTTGGAAGAATTATTGGGAATTGGTAAGGTGTTATCCATGATTTGAAGTACAAATGTTTGTATAAATAATTCATTTTGATTAATATGACGAAATATGTGATCTATGATGAATAATCTTGGGCAAAGCTAGGAAATTTTGTAGTACATGCATGAAGAAATTTATATATTAGGGTTTTGATAATTATTGGGTTTAAATCGTTTCTTGGATAGAATTCTTATTGGTTTAATGTGTTATTTACGTTAGAACTTATCCCTGCACATATATTTGATGGTTTATTATGTTGATTGGGAGTTTGGTACTGTTTCATAAAGGTTTAGTGAACTGGATTTGAAGAAACCCATAATTGTTAAAAGAAGAAGATGAACAGTGGAATTTCTAATCGATTCGGCTCAAGGAGCGAATTGATTCGGTTACCCAAATTTCTCTAGTTTCTTTTGTTTAAGCCTGAATTTGTAATTAATTAATCGAGAGACCTTTTGGGTTATGATTTAAACTATAGGGAGGGACCTATTGAATTCCAGTAGACTATGGTAAGGTTTGGGTTTAGCCAAATGAGAGTATTTAAAGCTAGGAACTTTTGTGCATGATGTGTAGATGAAGGAATTTTGAGAATCGAAATGGGTTACGGAGAGTGTGAGTAAACCCAAGTTGTAAACCAGTAGGATAGAAAGATTATGTACTGATATTAATTAAGTGGTAACTTGGACTCTTCGTGTAGTTGGCAATACTCTAAAATATATAATAAGATGTTAAAAAGGGTAAATTGATGGTATGCTAAGTATTCGAGAGATATACACTACGTACGGGATATATTTATGGGTGGTGTGTATACCTATACTAGCTATATTTATAGGTTATGTGTGTGTGTGTGTGTGCGTGTGCGTGTGCGTGTGCGTGTGTGTATATATATATACATACAGTTATGCTCTTGTGCGGACTAGTCGGCATTTTAAGAATGCAGACCCGACATGTGTCACTTGACGGTGAGCCCAAAAAAGAGAGAGAGCGTGCCTATTATTTGGGCGATAATTTCTAAGCTCACCGTTATGTGACACATGTCCGGTCTGCATTCTTAAAATGCGTACTAGTCCACACAGGAGCATATATATATATATATATATATATATATATATATATATATATATATATATATATATATATATATATATATTGTGTGAATACCTATGATGTGGTTTGCTATGTGTGTGAACATACCTACGCTCACAGGAGCATTATATATATATATATATATATATATATATATATATATATATATATATATATTGTGTGAATACCTATGATGTGGTTTGCTATGTGTGTGAACATACCTACGCTGCCTGTTAATATGGGAGGTTTCGCCCAGAGGATGATACCACCTTGGCAATTCAAACAATGTTTGAATTTGTTTCCCAGAACATAGAACTTACGGCGGCTTACTATGTTATGTGTATTAATGGGACTGACATGTCATTTGGGTACGTTAGGTATGTGTGTAGCCTAAAGGCTTAGAACTATGTTCACCTCCATTTTGTGTTGTTTGATTGAGGGCTCGAGGAGACATTTCGAACCGATAGTCCTTGATTTTTATGAGAGGCATATGGACTTGATAGGAGAGTATGCCAGCATCACGAGGGGCCATTCGGGGGATGCTACAGTTTTATATACTATATGTTTGATAAATATAACAAGTGTGACTTGTCTACTTATGTGTGATAGTAAAATTGATCAAATCTATATATCTAAAAGTAACGTAAGAGTGATTAACCTTAATTAATGGTGTTATAATAATGGGTGATTATTCTACTGTTGTGATAGTAGGTAGATAGATAGAGTATATCTAAAAGTTATTTAAGTATGGAAAACTTAATCAAAATGATTCAATAATAATATACGGGAAATATAAGTTATTAGTAGTACATTAATTTATTGTATGGGTAGTATGGGGGAGTTGAACCTTTTGTGGTTAGTTAGATATGGATGTTCAGTTAGGCTATGTAGCATAGCTAAGTAGGGTGTGCACTTTAGATGAGGGGTGAGGAACTCAAGCAAATGTATGTGAAACTAACATGTGATTCTAATAACTCAATTTAAATAGTGATTTAAATACTTGCTAAATATTTTCAAAAGGTTTTTCTCGGGCTCTAACCCATGTCAATTCTTTTTTTTAAAATTTTTCAAAAATATTTTAGGTGTCGAGCCACAGGGATGCCAAGATTGATGACTCATTCTAGGGGTGAGTAGCTGCAGCAGTGTGAGGGCTTGCAGAACTTTGTGTAGACGCTTCAATTATTCATTCCTATAAAGGATTTCATTTCAGTATTTCATTAGGGCATGTTTCCCCTTAAGACTATTCAATATTTCAGTTATTAAATATTTATCAGACTTGGTTGTATTTATCTTAGACTTGTAGATGGATTTTAATGTGGGAACCGATGATTTATTCGGTAGTATTTTGTGCAGTTATTTTATCATATGATGTTTTAGATTTTAATATTGTGTGGATGGTTTAAATTAATTTATTCACTTGTTGTGTGGTTAATGAAAGATAAAAATTTTACAACGACTTAATTTAACATAGGTGGTTAGTAATTTAAAACAATTTTGACAGTGACTCTAAGAATGAACCAGATGAGATTTATGTTTGTTTACATGAAGGACTAATCACCCGTGGTTAAAATAGGAGGGGTTTCACAATCGAACCACTAAGAACTCTAAGAGTATAATAGCCATTTGTACGTGTAAGAAACTCACCCAAGTTACTTAGAAAATTAATCGATTCATAGATCCTCTTTACTAGTCTCTGAAATGACAACAACTTTGACCTCCTAGGTGTAATCAGCAATCCAAGATTGTTTCACACTCCTCTAACTTATAGCTCAACCTCCTTGGATAAACACATATTTCGAGATTTAAATTTAGAATCCTTATCTGACTGAAAACCTTATAGTCTTTGTGCATAAAAGGTATAAGACTATTATACTTGAATATGTTGATCATGTCAAAAGCATAATAAATTCTAGTCTTGTACACAATATAACATGCATGAGCTTTCTAGCCACCGAAGTAATAGGTATATTCCTCATTCCTTCCTTCTTAATCAAATGACCTAAAACATTAATTCCCATACATAATGATTTCATACTTGAAAAAGAACTCTTTTCATGGAATTCTGATGCTAATAATGTGTTAACAACTTCGATATAATCAACTTGAGATAAGCTCAACATCGTTTGTAACCGATTTAACAAAAGCTTAATCATAAAGATGTGCATGGATTTCCCTAAATACTTTATATAAAAAATCCAAACAATAACCCTCTTATGTAAGACAATACTCTCACCTTCTTCCCGATTAAGCAAGCATTATCCACAAACCGTACTTGAAATACCACCAAATTTTCGCCACGCTTCTTATACAAGAAAGTAATTTTGAGATTTGATGAAAATTAACACTTGACTACTTAATCAAACCAAATGATCTAAGACCTTTATGTTAACCTAAATCCATAAATGGATGTTATAAGATTACATCACTTTGCTTTTCCTGACTTCTTACTATGTATGTGTCGATCCAATTATTGAAGAATGTTGTCTTGACGCTAAAAAAATCCGGACAGACTTTAGCAAACATACCGTGAGAAGGTATGATCATAGCCAATCCCTATCTTTATGAGTAAACCCTTTCGCAAGCCTTACCTTGAAGTTTTTCACCTTATCATCCATCTATCTTTTAACTCTTTGTAGGTATGCCTGTAATCGATGGGTTTTACCCCATCAACAAGTCTACGAGTTCCAAAACATTATTCAAATAAAAATAATACCCTTTGGTAGTTGTAGTCATGAGTCAAAGGAAAAATCCTTCTGCTAGAATGCGTGATTATAGTTTTAGGGACTCGGTTCATGTTTTCCTAGCATCCTATCAAAATCATCACCCAAAATACTAAACACTTAGGATGACTCCTAGTGCTCCCACTATGACGGGGCCCCACTTGCTATCCAGTATAAGTGACACGTGTACCCTTAAGAATGAAAAATACTTGCCAAGGTGGTTTTCTTAAAAAACAACAATTTTAACACCAATTTTAAATGCGAAAGCCACTTGTAAACCTATTTTATCTTTTTATCCTAATCATGCATCTATGGTGATAACATAGATAAATCAAACCAAGTAAATACGACAAGGCCAAGTTTCAGGGAAAAAAACTTACAGGTAAAAAACTTTTGTTCACTTTAAAAATTGATAAAACATGGCTTACAAACTACTTGAGTTCCCTTACAAGCATAATGTGCTATTCTTCAAAAATATCTAATGAACAACTATGATCCTAGCAAGAATTATATGACCGCAGTTCTCTGAATTCGCCTCAGCCTTCGTCTTCAATAATGAATCCCCACAGGTATCACAAGTCAGCAATGGAGTACCTCTCCACAAAAGGTGTATGCAAGATACAAAAATTTCTAGGGTTCTAAACTAATTCACAAGGATAATATTCAAGGATGCCTTTTGTGAATTAAAAAAGTATTTTTCAACACAAAACTTGAAGAAATTTTACACAAGATATGCAAAAACATATTTGCAAAATTCTTAAACAAATTAATTCAAGAAACATATATTTATAAAAAACTTGAGTCGGCGGGGTCGTTAGAACGACATCTTAATCTCGTTCGAATGACATCTCATGTCGTTAGATCCCAGACATCAAACGACCTTAAAAAACAAACATTGTGATGTCGTAGGATGAAATTAATCAAACGACCTTCGTTTGAACGACATAGAGTTGTTGTTTGAACAACTGCAGCATAAAAAAATTTATTGTAAAAACTCCGCCTATAGAAAATTGAAAAATATACTTTTTGAAATTAAAAAATTTGTTCGTATTTTGATAAACAATAAACATCCCAAATATAATTTTATGAATTGATTCAAGCACTAAATTATTTTATACCTTTTCAGATGTTGGGAAGTCTTCAAACTGGGATGCTTGAGTTTGGTTTGTCTTGACGATGCGTGACAATTTGTAATGGGATACGCCAAACTAGCCTAAATCTTTGCTATGAATAATGGAAGAAAAATTATTCTTATAACCCTGACAATCAACAATGCTCCCACTACAATGAGGTAGTGTATTATCGATATTAGATTATATTTCATCATGTACAGATGGTCCAATGATCGGGCATAAACTTCGTATGTAAAATATGTCATTGAGTGATTATGCACTATAAAAAAATAAATAACACAAGTTAGCACGCTATATATGGAAGAGTAGCCGCAAGTAGGGATCGAATCTGCATAGCACATTATTTAGTATTATATTGATTTAGTACTTAGATACGGGGAAAAGAAACGATGATATGGTGATTGTATAATTAATATTAGACAATAATTACAATAAATTAAATGACATGAATAAGATTAGTTATATGTCCCCACCCTTGGCTAATGAACACGTATGGATCGAAATGCACTTAACCAAGAATTCTCAATTGATTATAAGTATCAAACATGAAGAAATTTAATTCAATAATAAAATATCAATCTTTCACTCTAATATGGTCACAAATGGATTAGAGTCACAAGATCACTACAAATACTATTATTTCATGACTAGGGAAGTTAAACACCCAATATTACAACTTTAATACACAAGGTTACAATTAAAAGTGTTTTCAACCCAAAATCTTGATTTTAAATTTCAGTACCTATCAATGGTTGAAATATGATCCCAACCTATAAATTAGTTACAACATAGTATTAAAATAACTAATACAAGTAATTAATGAAAGTAAACAATAAATTGCCCAACATAAAGAAGTTATATTAGAAAATGGATAGGCTACAAAGCAAGAAAAATCTATAAAACAATAAAGAAGATGATTAACAGGGACATTCCACCAAACTCTTGGAGAGAGAAAGGAGATAAGCTCTCGAACACCAAATAAACCTAACTTAAAAAATGAAGATATCTTAAAAATAAAAGTCCTCCCTTTTTATTATATTCAAAAAATAAAAATACAAAGAAAATAAAGCAAAATAAGACAAAAAATAGATACTTGAAGAAGTGTATAATAACTCGAATTGATTTGGGCCTAACAGTGCTCTTCCTCACTTTAATACAATTCTGAAACATCGTACGAAAAGGCTATAAAATCTTCATATGAACTCGGAATAACACATGGTCAGAAGCCACTCAAAGATAATTCAATTCTCTATATGTTGATATTTCAAAACCCTCCAAATTATGCAATATGAAATTATCAAACTACCTTTGAAGTTAAAACACATGCCGAAACGTTTCGAAAACGACCATAACTTCCTCATTTGAATTTAAATTACCCATGGTCAGAGGCCACTCAAAGATAATTTGATGATTTATATGTTGTTACTTTAACACCATCCAATATATTTAGTTTGAAAATACCAAAGTCCCCTTAAAGTTGCATCTTGTGATTAAACTTTTTCGAAATGTGTCCAACTGCACACTATGCACCCACAATGGTTACAAAAGATCAATTATACCTCGCAAATCATATAAACATCAATAATATAGGTTTTATAGTTAACAATCATAAATATAGGAATTAACATTCACGGGCGGGATAAAATGCAAAAGAATAAAGGGCACTAAATGCGATATTCATGACTAATCATACCCCTTAACTTACACGTTTTTAGTCCCTAACAATAAAGATGAACTAGGTATAAACCCGCGCGATGAGCGAGCTAACCTGTCGATCCTAATATATAGTTCTTCTGAAAGCTCAAAACTGAAAATCAAGTCCCTGATTTCAAAAGCATATGAACAAAAATCCAAAAATCACTCAACATACATTTTTTGAATAAGAGGCTTTAAAACTACTGAGGGTTTAAACATCCAATATAAGACTTCTAGACATAATAAAAACATAAATATAAAAGTAAAAATGAGAAATAGGTATAAGGTGTTGTATGTTTTTGTTTTATCAAATCGTAATGTATAAAAAATGAAGTTAGGGAAAAAATATTTGTTAGTTTTTTGTCCTATTTTTTATTTTTGTTTAACCAATAATCCCATATTTATTTTTCTCTTCAAGTCCGAGTCAACCATATTGTATTAATATGAAAAAATAACTTTACACATCCAAGACTGAAAAATATTTACTAATAACAAAAATAATTAAATAATTCATCGAAACATGAAAAACAAATTTAACTTGCAAAATTAAAATCCATGTGCGTGTACACAACATAGGAAATACTTAACCTTATTATTATTTGAAAAAATATAAGCACAAATCAATTGGTGCTAATAAATAAATAGAGATTTATATACCCATAATTCCACGTCAGCAAACTATAACCTGTATTAATTAACGGTGTTAGTTGGCAACAAAATGGAAGTAGAGTGTAGTTATATACACTTTCTTTAAGGGAATGGGGAAAGATACAATTGGTAAGTCCAAAATGCTTGTAAAACTGGGAACCATAGTACAACGCAAGATGAGGCAAAATAAAATGAAAATAAACATGGCATACTAAATTTCAAGTGAATAAAACATAAATGAAATGAAATCACATCTACCGCAAAATGTTAATTTTAATGTTAATGATTATTAATAATTACGACAATTACTTACTTACGATTCATAACACTTGTAACAGTAAAAAAGCTAAGAAAAAAGCACATTATTCCCACAATAACAATGCCTATGACAAAGGTGTCAGAAATTAATAGTGTTTATATACAAAGGTATTTTCATTTAGTGTACATGTGTGGTTGTGAACCCAATTACATGCTTAGAAATATATTCCAACTTTAATTACGATGTATGAAATTGGGATTTCCAAACAAAAACATAGCAATACCAATTTAAAATCCAGGTATAAAAATGGATCAATATATAAATCAAATTCAAACTCAAAGAATTATTTACACACATACAATAATAATTATTACTTATGCAAAATACCATATTTATTAGTATAATGGGAAAAAATGAAGTAAAAATACGATGAATAATAATCTCTTCATATCTATGCATAGAGGTCCATCCCCCAGTTTGCTCACTGTCAAGACTGCTAAGAGGATGTCACTTGATAAGGACCCGACATTTTGAATTCTCTCTAATAAAACACTAAAGGTTACATAATTGACAATTCTACCCATAGTCTTCCAAGTTAATCATATTCTTACCCACTAACACCCCTCCAACCTAAAATAAAATCTACAAATGTTATCAAATGAGAATCTCCTAAAACCATCTTGCAAACGGGTGCCAAAATCTGGATTGAGAGAGATAGAGTTTTTTTTAAACAGTTGTGAACGTTTTCATGGATTTCCCCATAATCCATTTCTCCTTATATGTGACTAAGAAAGAATTAGATTACAAGAAGATAGGATTGCCAGGTATTTTATCTATAATCCTTTAAAATTATTGTACCCTTTACAAAAGCAGGTTATGATACTAAAGAATGCACATAAAACTTTTGAATCAACAACTGTTTTATTAGATTTACTAGCAAACCGTAGAAACTTAGAGCTATTGCGCGAAATCATAATCATTGCTTCCCAAGATTCTTCCATAAATAGAAAGCTCTTCTAATGATCGTATCTGCTAAAAATCCTTCTCCATATGCACTGATTGTTGTCAAGAGGCTCGTAAAAATTTCTCCCCGTTGTCCTCTAGTTGCTCAAATGTTAGATCATTGGTGGTAAAGGGAACCATGTATAATGGAAGATCGGAGCATAGAAAATAGAAATTCTTACTCAGGATAGTCTTCTCAACAATTGATACCAGAGTCTTTCTAGTTCGTTCTTCTTCGACTTGGTCAACATGTTGCAAAATTTTTTCCAATGTACCAAATTTTGTGATCAATTGCACAGAATTTACATTCTCGATCCCTTCAACTTCTGCAGTATTATCAGCCCTATCACCCACGAGTGAGATTATATCAAAAAACTGAGAAGGTTTCAATTGCCCATATTTTTTAGCAAAATAATCCATTCCAAATGACGCCATTTCAAATCCACGAGAAATAATTCGCAAAAGACGTATTGAGGGAGAGAGAATCTAAAAAAAATCTTTGTCTGGCGATAGAACTTGTACCTTAAAGCCCGCATCGACACTCCTCACAGCCATGGTCCTAATAACATCGTCAACTTCAACACCTGGCACATAAATTACTTTGATGGATATGGATATAATGGATGCCTTTAAATATTGAAGTCCCTAAACTATCGTATCAGGTGTTGGTGGACGGTAGCTCTTATATGCTGGATAAAGCGTGTGACTAAAACATTGGTTTATTATAGGCAAAGGGAGAAGAAATGGTGTTAAGAAAAGGTCAAACTGGGTTAGCTGTAACAGTGGAGAGAGAGAGAGAGAGAGACGGCGTTTGGGTATTTTAAGAGCTTTTAATATGACGTTTCAAGTTGCAAAATTAGGTGACCTGTGGAGAGAGGGACGGAGTTTTCAAATAACTTTTCATTTTTTTTTATTGTGAAGAGAGATAAACCTGGACACCCTAAACAAAGAGTGATATTTACTCCTTATATAGCATTTTAGAGTATATAAAGATGAAAAAGAGAAAAAGATACAGGCCAACCTATATATATATGTATGTATGTATGTATGTGTGTGTGTGTGTATGTATATATAAGTCCACTTTCATAGAGAACACGGTTGCATTTAGTATATGCAATAACAATTAAACCTCTAAGTTATCCTAGTGGACAAATTTTGTCTCGTGAGGATTTTCAGAGATGAAACTCCAAAATTTCAAGCTTCCTCAAAGTATATGACCAATAATTCAAAAATACAAGCTCAACAATAATGAAAAGGATTTCAAAATGTTATTAGAATAGTGAATGAATTCACCCAAAAGTCCATACTTATTAGCATTATAATAACTTCATTGCAATTGAAACCTTAAATATGGTAGGTAGAGCGGGCACATGAAAATATTTTGATTTGGAATTTTTTTTTTACAAATTGATTAAGTATTAATACACATCATGATATCAATCATCTCTGGTGATTACACACAACAAATGAAAACACGATGAATAGGGTGTGGGTGTAACACACACGGGACATGCAGACATAATAAGTAAATGTAAATTGAAGCAATGTTGGGCATATGTCATCAATGAAGAATGATATATATATATATATATATATATATATATATATATATATATATATATATATATAATGTAAAATTTCAAATTCATGAAATGATACCATTTGTTAAGGGAGGTGAACCGCACTTTAATAGATTAATACAACTATTACGATTTTTGAATCAAATTTATCTTAAGATAACATAGGACTTTAAAGGGTTTTAACATTGGTTTGGGGTTAAGGTTATGAAAGAAGGATAATATTTACGAATTCAAAGTGTTCAGGGAGAAAACATAGAATATTAAAAAAATTGTGGGCAATTTGAAAATTGGAATATAATTTCCATGAAAATCAATGGATATAAAATGGAGTATAACTTTTATTATTATTCTCTAAATATTACTACATGATTCTAAGTTTTTCAATCCCCTTTTTTTCTTCTTTTACTTTTCTCTTCTCTTCATTTTATTTGGTTTTTCACTTCTGTTTCTCTTTATCTTTTCTTTTCTCTAGAACAAAAGTTAATTGCGTCCACAAAACAAGAACATCATTCAACCTAAGTAACATTCCAAACAAAGTTATGGAAGGTAATATATATATGATTTAAAACTCCATTATGGAGTTAGTCATGGGATTAGGGTGATGAAATGAAAGGTTAATATTTAGGCTCAAAAGGGTTGACTAAGTAAATAAGTAGAGTGAGGTTAAGAGAACTATGGATTAATTTAACAAAGAGGGCCTATGATCCTTTCCTAAAGCTTACATGATTATAAAGTCAAAATAACATTAAAAATCATGCTCAAGTAACACATTTCATATTGAACTCAATTAATGAACAATCAAACAAATACTAATGAGATTACCGACGACTTTATATATTTTCAAGGAGGAAAGAGTAATGTATTCAATCACAAATGAAGAAAAGATCACTACTCTCTTTATTTTAGTGTACATAAATCAACAAAATATTACCAAGTTATAATTGTCCTACTGAATCATTTATAAGATATGCTCAAGTGATCGTGGATTTTCAAGGTTCAATTCTTGCATTCCTAATGTTGAATAATATAAGGACTAAAGTTTAATAATATGAAAGAAATAGAAAATGCATCATTGAATTAACAATTGTAGAGGGAAATTCTTGAATTTATCATTAGAAATTAGGTCTAGTGGCCTATAAAAAGAAAAGAAAGAAAGGAAAATATTTTAATTTTTAAATAATAAAATATACACATGGCTCATATTAAATAAATAAAATTGAGATGAGAAATCTAACTTGATTGACACATCATACTCAATGTAATTAAAGATATTATGAAACGAAAGACGTATAAATAAATCACCCAAATGTGGAGCTATCCCTAAGATAGTATATATGAGCCCTATAAATACATCACAAAAAGAAGATTACATAGGATTAAGTGAAAGAAATTATGTTATAAGTCATAATAACATAGAAGGGATGAAGTGAAAATTCTAGATAAATTGATGTTGAACATTTCATTTTATAAAAATTAAAGTCCCCATACATCAAAATCGAATAGTTCAACCATAAAATACATCACTATATCAAATTTCATAATTCCTCAAAAACAAATTAATAAAGTTAATACATAAAACAAACCATCCTAAAGAGTTAATAAAGAAAATATATAAAAATAAATCCTAGCACCCATAATAGAAGAAAAGTTTCAGAAACCAGAACCACCAGAGGGTTTCGGTGCATCTGAATTGCCCGACGCGTATCGATTATGATAATATAATAGTAGTTTCACATCCTGCCCGCAAGGGAAAGAATAAAGATCACACATTATTGAGTGCATAATGTTTTATTATTGCTGGTAGTTGGCCTCAAATGCATCAAATATGTGGTCAAAATGCAACTCCACCATTGTGAAACGCGTATCAAGGGACGCGGGATCATCCTGGTGCATTTGGCCCTGCTCCACCTCTCTCATCTTTTCCTCTAATTAAGAATTAACACTACCCCCACCCGAGTTATCTTGCCACTCGTCTTCCCCCAAGGGTGGCACAACATCCTCTGTATATTTTTATCATTCAGGAGATTGAGTGGGTCGACCTTTCAGTCACGCTTAACACTTCATAACCATGATCATGGTAAATCCTCATCATAAGTGAAAGAAAAGAAAGGTAGTAGTAGTTGGCCTTCTTTTTTGACTCCGCATACATAATTTCCAAAAATATTTGAGGCAAATTGATATTTTTTGAATTATTGATCAGTATGTTTCTAACGAATCTCATATCAGTTTTATGTGACCATGAATGGAGTTGTGTCAAATACTCCATGTAGACCTCCTTGAATGACTTCTTGTCTGTCCAAACTTAACCATGTGCTAAATCTTGGATCAGTTTATTAAGAGAGAAATCCTCTACTTGACAAAATCATCGGGGTTGCCGACACCACCCATAAATCGAGCCAAAAAATGCCTTTGTGAATGCTATTTTGACTCCTCTCACCATGGCCTGAAATGAAACTATTTTACGCTTCACAAATGCCAAGGATGCATATAACATACTTAACCATCCTTCATTGATTGGACCAATGGTCATAAGAAAGGGCTCATATTTATGGCAACGGAGGAGCACACAACTTTCGACGGGCAACTTATCCCGATTTGAAGCACAGATGCAAGCCAACGGCCTTCATTTGCATAGAAAATATGCTTCGAACCAATTCTATTCCCATTCAAAATTAAACCCTTCAAGTCCTCTTGAGGTCACACACTTAATTGAATCATACTTTTTAACTTCGTCAATTTCAGCCTACAAAAGAATAATTAGGAAAAAATAAATAAATTGTAAAGTATAATTAAGAGTTATGAGGTGAAGAAGTTTAAATTCTATGTGCTCAGTATTTGAAAACGAGTGAAAACATATCACATTGTGAGAAAATGTGTAAAAGTCTTACAACTAATAAAAAAATATTCAAGTGTACGCTAAACATAAGGAATAAAAATGGTTTAGGAATTTTAACAAACACTTTGTCTACACAATATGATAAAAGGGGAGGGGTGAAATTTGAACCAAGAACCAACCCTCATCCATGAACAACACAATATTTCAGCAACAATGTGTCCATGGATGAGTTTCACAAAGTATATATCTTTTACAATATGTAAAACAAGTTAGAATAATTTTCATAATGTGTAGTTAAAAGCACACCTTAAATGTGCAAGAACAATCAAAAATCCAATAACATTGATAAACATGACAACAAATTCAACTCATCAAACAAAATAATAATCACATGACATTATTCTATTTGAAGAGAAAGGTAGCATTTGAATGCTCAAATTGAAAATTTAGGGCAAAAGTTAATTATCTCCCCAAAAATTGTCAACATGCATCCAATTCAACCTAAGAATAATGTAATTATCAACCAAGAATACAATACAAAGATGTAATCAAATGTGATTTGTGTATACATGGTGATAACATGGGGAAATTAACAATCAATCATGAGTGGAATGCATTTAGACAATTAAAATCATAAGAACCACAACAAGCCCTAAATAATGATTAACACCCAAATAACTCAAATAATTAGAAAAAAGCTAGGAAGTATTTATACATTAGATGAATAGAGTATGGAGGAAATGGAGAAATTTGGGGTGGACTTGACAAATGGAAACTACGGCTTGAGATGGGATGGTAAAAATTAAATTATATATATATATATATATATATATATATATATAGTGTGTGTGTGTGTGTGTGTGTGTGTGTGTGTGAGAGAGAGAGAGAGAGAGAGAGAGAGAGAGAGAGAGAGAGAGAGAGAGAAGAGAGGGGGGAGAGAGGCCCTCTCCTATAAGGACTCTTTATGGTGCAGACCCCGGTACATACCTTTTTTTTTAAATAGTAAAAAATGAATTTTTTTAATAAAACTTCATGCATATGATCTCCACGGTGGGAAGATAATCTCTAATTTTTTTCATCAAAAAAATTAATAAAAAAATCCTTTGAGATGAGGTGATATGTAAAAAATGGTATAAATATGCATTTTCGACCGTTGAAATGTTGACGATCATCTAACCCACTTTTTGATTCAATTTTTTGATGAAAGTTCGTAGATATGATATCAATAGTGATAAGACCATATCCATGAGGTTTCATAAAAAAATTCAATCAATAAAGCAACTAGTGCCGACCCAACATTTCAACTGTTGAAAATGCATATTTATACCCTTTTTTTACATATCACCTCATCTCAACGGTTTTTTCTTTGAATTTTTTGACAAAAAAATTTTGGATATGTTCTCACCATGGAGATCATATCCACGAAGTTTCATCAAAAAATTCATTTTTTTACTATTTTAAAAAAATGGTATGTACTGGGGTCTGCACCATAAGGAGTCCTCATAAGAGACTTTCTGTATATATATATATTCTCACAGCATGATTTCAATCACTTGCTTTAGTTTTTGGCATATCCTGCTACCGATTGATACGAGTTATCAGGAGGAACCGATTTTCATCATCTCCGAATTCAAGAAAATCTCCACAAAACAAATGTATAAAATAATTTAGGATTTTGCATTTTTTCGTTTACATTTGGAAGTTATTTTTCTTAAAATCGAGGCATTTTCCTGGATTAAAATTTTTTCAAAACATGCACAAATTGTTCAAACGAGATGCAAATCTTATTCAAACAGCTTATAATCTCATTCAAAGTGTTTGTTTGAAGGTTACTTCAATCGAACATGTAACGAAGGTGTACTGTTTTGTATCGTTTGAAGCTCATCATACAAGATTAGGATTTCGTTCAAATGACCTTGTTGGCATTCATACGAAATCCTTTTCTAATTCAAACGAGACTCCTTTTTTGTTCTAACGAAACTCGTCGTCTTGAATTTTATGGTGACTTATAAATACCTATTTCATACATAAAATTGACAAGACTTTTGCAATTCGATTTCTGAAAACTTGATCCAAAAGTACTCACTTTATTTTGGTCAAAAACCTATATTGATTCACAATCATCACTCCCAACTATATATGTGAATCAGCTTAAAATCCTAGATAATTATATCTCTGAGTTACACTCGCGATCCACTGTGGTTATCGAGGGGATCACTATCAAAAAGAAGACTAAGGCTAATCGGTGGATACCGAGGGTGGACCGCCACCCGTGGACGACTATGGACTGAGCCGTATTCTGTACAGGTTTTTGTATGTCGCGTCTTGCAAAAACTCTATAGTGATGATAAAATGTTTTACCTGCAAGGGTTTTTCCATTAGTTTGACTTGTTGTGTTTGCGTGAATAATTTTATATGCTTTATCACCTAATTTCTTGTTTAGGGAAATATGATAAAATTTGGACTTGGTGTGTGTCAGACACTTAATTATAACATTTATCCATTTAAATTGCAAGCTCACTTCCAAATTGGTATGAGAGCCTGTTGCACAAATTTACTCTGTGATCTTTTTCGCAATACATTTTTCTATTGATATTAATTTTTTTTAATTGTTGATATTTGAATATTTTAATTTTAATGGAAAATTTCTAAGTGCCCATCTTTGATGGTACTAATTATGAATAATGGAAGGTTAGGATGAGGTACGCTTTAAAGGCCATAAAAGAACGTGTTTGTATAGTATGTGAAAGAGGGTGGACACCTCCCAATGTCACAGTCGATAATATCGTCAGCCCTAAACCTGTATCACAATGGTAAGAGAATGACTTTAAGTGGAGATACTTTAATTCCTGTGGTTTGAGTGCCATCTTAGGAGTTGTCACCCCTGATGAGTTTCGCCTCATTATGACAAGCACTATGTCTAAAGAAGCATGGGATACTCTCTAGCTCACTCACGAGGGTACTAATGCTATGAAAGTTTCTAAGCTACAAAATATCACAACACCATTTGAAATGATAATAATGCTTGAATTTGAATCACTCGACGAGTTTTATGCACAACTTTTCGACATGGCTAACTCGAGTTTCAATTTACGTGAGAAAATTTTCGAGATGCGTGTAGTTAAGAAAATCTTGAGAACGCTTCCCGCCCTAAGGTTACAGTTATTAAGTTACTAAGTGCAGGCACCTTATTTATCTTTTAGGCCCATAAGAGTATCCAGACAAAGCCCAGCTAATAATAAGAGAGGTCTGGCCCAAATTATGTATGCTATAGGTAATAACGGTTAGAACTAAGAATTTAACCCATTCTATCTCCAAAAATCTCGGAGGAGATATTTAAGGGATAGTGGGCTAGCGAGGTCGTTACTAGCGCTCCTCTCTCCCTCTTATGGAATATATATTATACCTCTAGCCCGGGGCAAAGGGCATGCAAAAAAAACCTCTCTTGAGAGTTACTTAATAGAACATTAGATCTCTCCGCGAATGTAGGCAATTTTCCGAACCACGTATATTTTGGTGTTGTTTGATTGCGATCTTTGTTGTTCTTTTCTTTATTGTGATTGTCTTTCATTATTGTTTGTGTTGGGATATTTTTCACCACAATTGGCGTCGTCTGTGGGAAAAGATTGTTTTTCCTTTAAGAAAGCCTTCACTAGCGGGAACCTGCAATGTTCGATCACAGCAGCAATGCCCCTCTTAGAGGAGACATCCAAGAGCAGCCTATCCCTCCAAGGGTTAGATTCGAAGTACGTCATTCAAACCAGAGGCTCCATCGAGAGAGGAAGCTCTCCGAAGGGAGCCAGGGGCCAGTTAGATCCAAACATATTTTTAGGCTAATAAACAGCTACGAGGACAGACTTCGAGAATAGGAGTAGGTTACTCTAAAATAGGAAGCTGAAAATGCTTGCCTCAAAAGGCGACTAGAGATGATGGAAAGGGACCTCCATTGTAACACAAGAAAATTCTGCAATCGAACTCTTATTCCTCAGGCGAGCAAACCTCGCAGTCAATGAAGGAGCCCAGGGCGTGGGTCGTAGAGGTCTGAGAGACACATGTCAAATGATGACCAGTCTGAGCAATAACAATTAGCTCGTTGATATAGGATCCCTGGCCAAAGGAACGATGATATATAAAACTTAGTCCATAGATAAATAGACCAGTATCCAGCTCATCGGGGTGCCAGATCAATGAGAGAGTTGGTCAGGCAAGCTCTCAGAACTCAGATGAAGTCCCCTTTTACAAGGGCTATTAAGGAAGAGGAATTCTTGAAGAAGTTCGCGATGCCTAGATTTAAGATTTATGATCGTGAGAAGAAGGAATTGGTCACCCTCCTTCTGATTGTGAGAAGAAGGAATTGGTCACCCTCCTTCAAAGAAATTTGGAAGCGCCGACGTCCAGAAGAAATCAACTACAACAAGCATATCATGTTCACTAACGAGGATTTGGTGAGAGTGAGAACTCCACACCATGACGCATTGGTCATTACACTCAGGATAGCTAACTTTGACGTCGACATGCTACTGGTCGACCAAGGTAGCTCATCCGAAGTAATGTACCTCGAGCTATTTAGAAAGCTGAAGTTAATCATTGTCAACCTGAAAGAGGCCACTGTTCCTCTAGTTAGTTTCACTGGAAAGATAATAATCCCCTTGGAGAAGATCGTCCTACCCATAAGGGCGGGAAGCATCTCGAAGATGATCGAGTTTCTTGTAGTTGATATTGATTTACCCTACCAAGCCATCCTCGGCAGACGATGGCTGCAAGCGATGAAGTCCATCTCGTCAATCTATCATCATAAGTTAAAGTGTATGATAGAGCATGAAGTAGTTGAAATCCATGAAGATCAAGCAATGGCAAAGAAGTGCCTTATAGTGGCCATACGCCCCAAAGAAGAGAAAAAGTGGAAGAAGCAAGAAATGAAGACGAAGAGCAGGAGAGGCTAATGCCCTCCAAATAATAATTAAGATATGACATACAGGGAGTGGAGGATACCAAGCTCATCCCCTTTGAGAGGGTATTCGAGGACCTGGAAGAAGTCACAGCCGAACGCGACCCAATTGAGAGAACATTTTTTATTAGAACATCCCTTACTAATCGTGAGAAGAAAGAATTGGTCACCCTCCTTCAAAGAAATTTGGACGTTTTTGCATGGGAGCCCTACGAGCTGCTCGAAATTGATTCCAGCATTACCTGCCACCGATTACACGTGGATCCAACTTTCAAGCCAGTTATACCGAAGGCACACTGGACCGCCCTAGAAAAAGCAAAAGCATTGGAGAAAGAAGTGGAGAAGTTACTAGATGTACGGTCCATATGGTAAGTTCAATTCCCCAAATGGATATCCAACCCAGTAGTGGTCCCCAAGAGCAATAGGAAGTGGAGAGTCTGCATCGACTTCACTGATCTCAATAGGGCTTGCCCCAAGGACAACTCCTCCCTCCCCCCCCCCCCCCCCCTCCCACAAAGATCGACCAGCTGGTGGATGCAATGACAGCTCATGAAAGAATGAGCTTCTTAGATGCATATTTAGGATATCACCAGATCCGTCTGCACGAGCCAGATCAAGATAAGACCGCCTTCATCACCAATGTTGGCTTATTCTATTACAAAGTTATGCCCTTCGGGCTCAAGAATACGAGGGAAACTTATCAGCGGTTGGTTACTAGGATGTTTAAGGACCAAATGGGAGACACCATAGAAGTATATATCGATGATATGCTCGTAAAAAGAAAGCTCAAATATGACCACCTCTTCGACCTCACAAAGAGCTTTGATATCCTCAGGAAATACTGAATGAAGCTTAACTCAAGTAAGTGTTCCTTCAACATCTAGTCAAGAAAATTCCTTAGATACTTGGTCAGTGAAAGAGGTATATAAGGTAATCCCAACCAAATCGATGTTATCAACAGGGTGCAATCCCCTCAAACTATGAGAGATGTGAAGAAGCTCACAAGAATGCTCACTGCCCTGAACCGGTGATTCTCCAAATCTTAAAAAAACTGACAGCCGTTCTTCCAACAACTGAAGAAGACTAAGAGTGTGGAATGGAATGAAAGTTGCTCGAGGGCCTTAGAAGAGCTTAAGGCCTACCTCAGAATTCCCCCTTTGCTCGTAATCCCTAGGAAAATGATCCCTTATATTTCTACCTTACAGTATCAGATCATGCTAAAAGTTTTGCATTGATATATGAGAAAGAGGGGAGCCTACATCCTGTTTATTATACAAGTAAAACTCTTTTAGATGCCGAGAAGCGATACCTGCCATTAGAGAAGCTCGCTTTTACACTAGTGGTAGCTTCGAGAAAACTGAAGAACTATTTTAAGTCCCACTCCATCTTCGTAGTTACTTCACACACCCGTCAAATTTTTACTGAGGAAAGCAGACCTCTCAGGATGACAATCAAAATGGTCAGTTGAGCTCGGAAGATTTGATATTCATTTCCAACTAAGGACTTCTATCAAAGGACAGGTTCTTTTCAATTTCATTAATGAATTCAAAGGAGAACAACCATGTGATCAGCCCAAAACTAGTCATCTAAGGAAAGCCCCACAGGAGCCAGGCTTCTGGAAGATATATGTTGATGGAGCCTTCAATTCCAGAGGGATAGGAGTAGGCATCGTGCTAGTTACCCCTGAAAATACAGTGCTCAAGTAAGGAATTAGGCTTAGATTTGAAGCCTCCAATAACAAAGTAGAGTATGAAGCACTGATCACTGGTCTGCAAAAGGCACAATTTCTTGGGGAAAGACACCTCCAAGTTTTTGACGACTCACAACTGGTATCCAACCAAATAAGTGGCAATTTCAATGTAAAGGGTGACAGGATGGAAGCCTATCTCGCCACTGTGAAAAGTTTAATGGCCAAATTTGACCGCATCAATGTTCAACAATTTCCCAGGGGATAAAATAGCCATGTCGATGCCCTGACAGCTCTAAGCTCAGCGGTTGACTCCAGCTTAAGGAGAACAATTCAAATAGATTTACTTTCATAGTCGAGCATCAACCGAAGCACCGAATCCCCAAACCTTAAGGATGTTATTCATATAGAGAAAGCCCCCAATTGGATGGACCCCATAAAAGATTACTTGCAAATTGATGTACTGCCAAGTGATAAGAAGATCAACCATCAGATAAGAGTCAAAGCTGCCCGCTTTCACTTATCTCCCGAGGGAAAACTATACAAAAGATCTTTCACAGGTCCGTACTTACAGTGTGTTCATCCACATGACATAGAGTAGGTCCTACACGAGTTGTATGAAGGGATTTGTCGAAGTCACGTAGGAGGAAGGTCACTAGCCTTTCGAGAAATAAAGGAGGGATACTGGTGGCCATACATGCAAAGGGATGCTAGAGTCTATGCTCAAAACTGCGAGAAATGCCAAATGCAAGCACCAATGGTCCACCAGCTCGCCAGCGACCTAAAGTTACTCACCACCCATGTCCCTTCACCCAATGAGGTCTAAACATCGTAGCCCCTTTGCCAACTAATGTCGGAAATCGAAAGTACCTGTTAATCGCCACAGACTACACCAATTAGATAGAGGCAGAACCACTGGAGAACATCAGAGATGCGAACATGATGAGGTTCATATGGAAAAATATTATTACTCACTTCAGGATACCTAGGACAATCATCACTGATAACGGAACCCAGTTCGAGAGTGGTATTTTCCAAAGTTTTTGCAATGACTATGGAATCAGGCACTATTTTATCTCTGTGGCATACCATCAGAGCAACGATCAAGCTGAGGCATATAACAAAATAGTGATCGATGGACTAACGAAGCGCCTAGAGCGAGCTAAGGGAGTATGGCTAAATGAACTACCCCTTATCCTCTGGGCCTATTGCACCACCCCGAGGAGAGCAACTGGAGAGACACCATTTGCACTCATATATGGAACAGAGGAAGTTATTCCACTGGAAGCTGGTCTACCCACCATGAAGTCCACACTGATCGACCAAGGCCAAAACGATGGAGCACTGCTCGCTGAACTTGACGTAGCCGATGAACGGAGAAAATTTTCTCTAATGAAACTAGAAGACTACCAGCAACAGATAGACAAACAATATAATAGAAAATTCAATCCAAGGACATTCCAGGTTAGGTACTATGTCCTAAGTAAAGTCCTTGGCAACACTATGAAGCCATCAGACGACAATCTAGGACCAAACTGGGAGGGACCGTTCAAGGTGGTAAGGGATGACCTACAAGGAGCCTGTCACTTGGAAACGCTGGAAGGTAGGGAGATAACAAGCGATTGGAATGCGGCCACCCTGAAGAAATTCTACTTCTAGAGTTTTCTTTTATTTAGGCAAATTTTTATTTTTACAAATGTTTCTCTCTGTTGATGACTTGGATTAATGAAATTTGATTGGCCTTGGCATTTTGTGAGTATTGATTTTCTTAGATATATTTTATCACATACATCCTCTCCAAGTTACATGATTCATTCTTAATAGGCATAATAAATACCATAGGTTACAGTAAGTTAATGAACTTACTCCAGCCACACTAGTCAAAGCACTAGCATGGTTAACATATAATAACCCTCCTCAGGCCTTTGTCAATAGCACAATTGGCCTCTTAGTTTTCCCCCGATAATAACTAAAACCCTACAGTGGATCCTTAGGTAACTTGGCCAACCCAGGTTGGTCACCAACATAGTTTGGCCCCAAAAACCCTGCTCGGATGGACTGTCCGTTTACCAGGTATATCCTCACCATTGCCCTACTTAGGCTTGAGGCGATGTGATGACACAACCTGAAAGGTAAATTAAGGCATAATGGTATGACTAAAGTGTACTGGACTGGGAGGATATTTATCTGACAACTAACTCTATCTAAGTCATACTTGATCGGCTAGAAGATAATTAAAGATAAAATAAGCAAAACCGAAAATGAAATAACACACGTTTAGTCGGCAATTGCCCAAAACATAAATATTTCATTTCATCACTAAATGTATAAATAATTACATGTACCAAAAAAAAAATCAACCCCAAATAAGGACCAGGTCAATGGGCCAGATAACCAGCTACTTGCGCTCTTTGACCATCATCTGGGTGAGGGAGTAACTCCTCTTCGATGTCACCTGAGCTCGGCTCCAGTAGCTATCTTGGGATTACTTCTATTAGGATCCAACAATTATCCCTTCTAAATGGATTTGGATCCAAAGATGAAGGAGTAATCTCATGTCTATACCAAAGGACGGAGTTCTGAGGAACCATTAACTCCCTAAGGGCACTCAGCCACCCTCTAATAAAGGATAACTCCTCAACCTCCTTTAACCTTGTAGGAGAATCTGTCCAGCCCTGGTCGTACCCATATACCCACACATACTAAGGACCTTTCTTGAACAAGTGCCTTAGTAGGGTGATATCTCTTTGAAGCCCAGCGGCTACCACGTACGCCCAGGGAACATCTCTCTGCAGTTCGACATTCTCCCTAGATAAACCACTAACAACAGGACTAGCTCACGGACCAGTTAACGAAAAAGAGCCTCGTATGACTTGAGGGGCAATGCTCGGCGCATTCTCTTTAAGGCGTGCTAATTCCCTCTTTAAAGAATCGTTCTCCTGCTGCAGGATTTCTCTAACCTGATTGATGTCAGAGGCATCCAGAAGTTTGGCCTTTAAAACATCCTTTTCTTATTTAACGGAGGCGCTGATATCCTCCATCTCCTCAAGTCTATCTTTCAACTTGGCAACCAGCTCGAACTTATCTTTATAATCTTAGTTACTTAACTTGAGAGATTTGCAGATCTTAATGAAAGCTCAGCAAACTTGGTCACTCATATTGGAACCAAGGATTTAGCGTAAACGAGAGGAGGCAGGAATGTAATCATCAAGGTCAATAAAAGTACAAGTCATAAAAGCATAAAAAGTAAATATATGAGCACGTGTAAAAATTCAAAATTTCTTAATTTCATTAAAATCGACCCAAGTCGAGTACAATTACATTGATCAAAAGGAAGAAAAATAGAAACACAAAAATACAAGGGAAATCCTAAGAGACTAATTGGAAACTTTGACCTGCTTAGAGGAGGGTGAATCTTTTCCTTTGTTAGCAGTAGACTCACTCGCACCTCCCTCAACTGGATCAAGGCCTTCTCCTTGATCAACAGAAGCACTAGCAGTAATGGGGCCTTCACCAATCTGATCAGTTGGAGCCCCTTCCCCAACAACAGGAGTAGACACATCTTCTATAATTGGTTTAGGATCGGGATCATTCTCGTCAAAAAGAGGAGAATCAATAGCCACCTTCGCAGCAAGTAGAGCTCTATCCTAACCCTTTTTTAAGTTGTAATGACTGATGTAACCAATTTGAACTTCAGCATCTTCGTACACCACCGTCCATCCATCATTGTAAGAACTCTCCTTGATGGATGAATCCTCTAACTTTATCTTTGCCACCTCCTCGGCGAGCACCTTGTTCTCCTCAGTGATTGCCAACTTACTCACCAAAACTAGACAATAAGACTCTCGTAACTCCCAGAGTTCCTTGGTCGTTTCTTCTTTCTCCTTATCAAAAGAGGCCTTAAACTCCAGAAGGGCATGCCCAGAGGACTTATAAGCCTCACTGGAAACTTTTCATCTTACCTCTAGCTCATAATTCCTCCTCATTAGCTCTTCACGGCTACGGTCGAGAATGGTGTAGTCAGGCAGGAACTGCAGAGAAAGATGGGATATGAGTAAAAAATAAGATAAAAGGGATTATAAAAAATAGAGGAAGGAATGAATATACTTACCAATGCAAGCCCCTGACTTCCCTTCAAGGCCAATTGGTTAAGTCCCATTTTTTATGACCGCTTGATGTCATTTGGCAGAACTTACCTTTCGATCATCGCATAAGGAAGCTGGGGGGTCAAAGCCACAGAGGCTCCCTCAGTTGGGGCAGGCACAAGAACCAGAACAGCCTGTGCTTACTTTGTCCTCTCCTCCCATCTTCTTCTATCTTCCTCTCTCTCCTTCTTCTCAACCTCCTTTCTTTTTCTCTCTTCTTCTTTTTTTTCTCATTATCTCTCCTCAGATTATCTTCTCTCTTCTTCCTCTCCTTTTCATGCACTACAATCTGGGAACCACAAGCAGTATCCCCATAACCAGGCTTCTATATCTTCAACCTATGTGATAGCAGAACATCATTATCATCAATGATTATATTTTTCCTCCTTGGGGAGCCATGTCTTCTTCGCCCGAGCTCTGTGAATCTGATTCTGAGCTGAAATCTCTCTCACCAGATCCTGCCTCACCACCACTAGCAGCACCGGATTCTGAACTGATCTCCTCTTCTTCATCTAGGTCCATAGGTTGAGGAGTACCTCATTATTCCTCTTCTTCCTCTGAGACATCAAGATGAGTAATATAATCAATTGGGTGGGTGATGAAGCTGGAAGTAACGTTCTTATATTTCAGTAAGAAATTAGCAAATCTCGGATGCTCGCCTTCTGTAATAGAATCTCGTATATTCCAAGCCTTGAGCAACTTAGCAGCACAGATCTCTCAAAGAGAAGGCATCTGATTCTTTGACTTCACTGCAAAAGAAGAAGGAGGGCATTAAAGAAAGAATATTTTATAATAGCAATGAAATGACGAAGAGATTGAGCAACAACCTATATACTCCCCCCCCATACATAGGAATTTGAGGCCTCGTGTACCTCGTACCTCCTACCTGAGGAAGTAACTGCCAGTTCCTAGATATAAACCCCTTAGTCCAATAATCTTTATGGCAATCATGTAAGTTAACTACCAATACCCAATCTGGACTCCTCGCTTTCAAATAAAGAAGACCAGAGCTAGTGCGAGAAAAAGGACTAGCAGAAATAAATTTTGACCAGGCCCAACTTGGTGCCATATAGTTGATTTATCCTATGGACACTATTAACAATCTTCCAAACATTTGGAGAACATTGGGCTAGAACTGTATCGAAATGTTGAAAAAAATGTAAAAATAAATGATTTGGAGGAAAAATTAAACCCCCTTGGGATAATAAGAGAACATGAATCCAATGGTCATCCTCAACATCGCGAACATTTCGAGGAATAGGGGAACACTCGATGTCTACCCAATTAGGAATATTGTATCATTTCCTACATTCTACCAAGGATTTATTGTCTAACATTGCCATGGGAAAAGCCCTAGCTACAGTAAAATCAAAGAAACAAGATGAAATACACAAAAAAGGGAAGACTAAGAACTTACAGGGAAAAGAATGGATCTTGCAATGATGGAAACCACGAGAAAATGAAGGTTATTGAAGCAAGAGATATCTTGGAAGAATATGAAGAACAAACTTGAGAACGAAAGGAAGCTTAAGAGTAAGAGAGAGTTTGAGAATAATAGGAAACGCAAAAATGGCGAGACGAACCGTCTGAGCACCTCGATTTAAACTCCAAATGATCATATACAAGAACCAAAGAATATTTGTAGCCTAAATCTTCTATAAAGAGATGCTCTAAACCCCAGGCTTTTTATAATTCAGAACAGTGCCACTTAGAAGGAATTAAAATCAACGTTTAAAACTTTTGAGCCCAAGTTATGACCCTAAAATTTTAGGGGCAATTATGGGTACCTTATTTATCTTTTAGGCCCATAATAGTATCCGAACAAAGCCCAACAAATAATAAGAGAGGTCCGACCCAAGTTATGTAAGCTCTAAGTAATAACGGTTAGAATTAAGAATTTTACCCATTCTATCTCCAAAAATCTCAGAGGAGATATTCAAGGGATAGTGGGCTAGCGGGGCAGTTACTAGCGCCACTCTCTCCCTCTTATGGAATATATATTATACCCCTAGCATGGGGAAAAGGGCATGCAGAAAAATACCTCTCTTGAGAGTTACTTAATAGAACAGTAGGCCTCTCCGTGGACGTAGGCAATTTGCCGAACCACGTATATTTTTAGGTTGTGTGATTGCGATCTTTGCTGTTATTTTCCTTATAGTGATTGTCTTTCATTATTGTTTGTGTTGAGATATTTGTCACCACACTAAGTATCTTAGATACTATTAGCTTAGAAGAACTTTCAGGAGATCTTTAGACATACGAGATAGATATGTTCCCGAAAATAGTTAAGACTAAGGATAAGGGGGTAGCACTTAAAGCCCAATCTAGTAAAAGAGAGGGGAATATTCATATGATTCTGATTTTGATAATGACGTATATGATTTGGCCCTTTTTGTTAAAAAAATCAAGAAATTTCTTAAACTCAAAAAGCAAAATACTTCCAAAGATAAAAAAAAAATTGAGAAAGATAAAAAATTTAAAATGAACAAGAAACGTTTTGAAAAAGAAAAGAAATATTTCTCTAAAAAGAGGAGGAAAGATGTTATGAATGTACAAGAAAGGATCAAAAAGCTCAATTGTGTATGGCTAGGTTGAAACGTCAAGGGAAAGGCAAAGCTTCCTTAAACGTCACACTTAGTGATAGGGAGGTCGAGTCGATGAGTTCGGGAGAAGAATCACTACATAGATGTAACTTCACCGCATTTATGGCTATTCATGTTAATACATTTAGTGCACCTCATGATGACGAGAAAGCTACTAAACATGAATACATCGACACTAAGTCTAATTGTTCCAAGGGGAGTGGGGGAGAGAATGCTTTGAGTGAGAGAAAGAGTGAACTTCCAGTGCGCTTACGCCAAGTCCATTAAAATGGAGAAACAAAATAAAGGTTTGGTGATGTGAGTTTTAGCGCTATAGAAAGAGTTGTGTGAGGCAAGGGATACTGAATCCTCGGTGAGAGAAAATTTAGGAGAGAGAGTTTGTGTAGTTGAAAGAGATAATGGGGACTTGACCAATGAGTTGGCTAGTCTTACGAGAGATCTCCAAGCATTTACGGAGACTTGTGAGAAATTTTAGACCCTTATATTCCAACTTGAGAAAGATCTTGAATGTGCCCGAAAGGTCAAGATAATTATTGATGAAACATAATATAAGGCTGATAAGATAATCATCGGGCCCGCTTTAGGAAACTTCAAGAGGTAAGGAATAGGCTATGATGGTACATCCACTTCCCACATCACACCGAGCTGCTATCCGAGTTTTGTGGAACGTAGGTTCCCAAAAAATCCAAATTTTTAATTTTGAAAGGTATGGTTCATTGAATATTTCTAATTTTTAATTTTTTTCAAAAATTAAATTATCTTCTTCAAATAACACTTCAATTGAAGTTCAAAATTAGGCTAACATGAATTTTTCCAAATAATTAACTCCCGCTTGGATTAAATTAAACAAAAATTACCCAATTTAGTTAAACACCAATTACACCATTGTTGTGGTTAGTCTAAATTTTATCTTGTTAAACCTAAGCATGCATCTAAATGAATTTTCAAGATAAAATAAACATAACCACAACCCCGCGATGTACGAGGAAAATCTAAAATGGGAAAAACGTCGGACGGCCCAGTCACAAGTCCACTTAGTATGGAATTACAAAGGACATGATAAAATAATTCCACAACGACTCGATGCCATCGCAAGACTTGATGCTCTGCACTCCTTCCACCTCCTCCTAGTGATAACTTAGGAGTCCACCTACGTCTCGATGTCCACTAATAGGGAAATTCTACCGTTATGCACACATAGTCCACCATATGAAAATCCAGGAGCATAGGATCCTCCGTAAAAAATAATCTATATGGTTTAGAGAATAAATCTCGGTGCCAAAAATGATCTCAAACAAATATCATGTTAAAACTTGGATCATACAAACTATTGTGTGTAAATATGTTTTTATTTTGGAAATTAATTCATTAAGGATCAACAAAAGCTAAAGGACTTTTGGAAAAGTGTTGTTGCTCTCAAAGATGGGAAAAGTCTGTGCAAAAAGTTAACTCCTGTACTACATAAATGGGTGACAAAAGTAGTGGGAGGTTACGGATAAAAACTGCTCAAAACAGACATTTTTTTTTGTAAAAAAGCCTGCCCAGTCATTCAAATGAGTCTCAATCTCATTAGAACTAGATGTGAGTGCACGAAAAATAAAATCTCATGAGAAGTCATCCGAACAAGATCGTTTGAATGAGATTTTAGGCCATGTGTCTAAATAATTTCCATACGAACATGTGGCCGCCAGTTTCATATTTTTTTGATTTTTTTTTTGAATTAGTTATGATTTTTATAGGGAGAGGTGTTTGAGAACAAATAGATAGTATGAATTAAAAAAATTGGCAAAAATTCGAACACCCAATAATAAATTTCCAAGTCTCAACATAATATAGGCATTCATACCAGATAGATCCTTGGACTGTTGATGATGAAAATAAGAAATGAAACACGGCATAGATGCGATCTTCCTAGACTTGGATGTTATGTCTTCAATCATAATGTCATATGCTTGAAAGGTCACAAATAACTTTTATCCTAAGACTCGGAGAGTTTTGTCCGCAATTAAGCCAACACAAAAAAATTGACTCAATTGAAAATTTGTCCTTACAATTATCCCCCTTTTACAAATTCGGGACAAAACAAAAATTAAAAACCTATGGGATGTCGAGTTCATCTAAAAGACACAATTCCAACCTAAAATTAATAATACAGATGCTTGACCGACACATATGTTGAGAAGCCTTGCATTAAAAACTTTGTCGCATCGATGAAAACCTACGCACTTAAATACACCATTAAATGCATAGGGAATATAAAAATATTAAATCCTCCCCCTTTGTCTAACATTATCTACCTAAGAAAGACGTCTCCTCCTAAGTTAGATTTCCCCAAATTAAAAGAGTTAGATACCATTTCTCCCCCTTTTTGTTCAGGAATAGACAAATATTAAGATTCATAGATTTAATTAATTTCTACCCAATTAACTATTTCTACCCATTTAATCCAATTATCCCCCTAAATTAAGCAAGGATTAAATATAAAGGAAAAACAATTATATCATGAAACGGTGTATAGCGGTATAGGAAGAACAAAGCAACATGGAAAAACAAAAACAACTAATCCACATAAGGAATAATATATACCAAATAATATGTGATAGCAACATGATATCAACTATAATGAGCTAAAATGAGCTAGGATACCAATGGAAGATCGCAACAAGATAGATACCTATTTGAACCAATAACATACAGGGACTAGATGATAAAGCAAATACTCATAAAAATTGATACCATATATATATATATATATATATATATATATATATATAAACACAACACAAGAAACTAAACACGATAAGCTTTCCACACTCATATAGCATAAATGTGTCTAAATAACCCTATGGTAAATGGAGTGAAGGGGCGTGAACTAGATACAAAAGAATTATGACCCAATCACTTAAACATGTTCAAGGAATTCAATTTCATTGAAAAACTTTATCAAACTTAGTTTTAGCCTCACGTGACAAGATAAAGTGAACCCAAAGAACAAAAAATCACAATACACACAAGTCTAGAATTTTGATGATTCTACAAATCATAAACGCCATGACAAAATAAGCATAACTAGGATTCATTGTGCAAATCCGTTGATCTTCAACTAAGCACCCTCAAAAGATAAACATATTACATATTTCTTTTCCTTTATATTCTTAATTATTTCATTTGAAAGATCAAACAAACTAAGTTCGCCCCTTTTTGGCAATTTTTTTATTTTTATTGCTTGTAATCTTTTTTTTGGGGGTTCTTTCCAACGGTGGCTTTCACGCAAATGAGCTTTACTTTCGTAGTCCTTTCACATGCACCCTCATCTATTTTATTTACAATTCAAATAAACCTCATGGGAAATGGTTCTTATATGCACAAATCCTCCATATACACAAAACATGTAGATGACAAAAGTGATGGGAGAATATCTCAATTACCATAAACATACATGTGAAGTTAAAGTTTCGAAAGATCTCATGCATGTGTGTGAGGAAGCATATACAAAGAGAATCCATTAAGAAAATCAAAATCAAACCTCTCCATGCAAGCACGATAAAGAACAATTTAAGAATTAAAATTCAGAACCAAAAGTTCTTTCCACATGGAAGCGGGGAATGGTATAGGATTCAAACACGAGGATATGCCATACAAAATGGGTAAAACTAAAATACATAAAAATATCTTTCTGACTTTTCAAAATTTTAAACAAATTTTAAAATAAAGATAACTCAAAGGATAAATAAAATCTTTTTGTATTTTTTAATAAGACCCAATAAAAATAAAGTACAAAAATAGACACATGTCATGATTCTAGAAAAACCTATATAATGAAGCATAGACTAGAGTGTAATACCCCATAATTTTATTGATTTTTATTTAATGGAATTAATTAATTTAAATAGAAATTAATTGGAAATTAATCCAGATTTAAATACTAGCGAGATTTGAGTTGGTATTTGATTATGATGATAAGGATGAATATCATTGGGTAAATATGATAATATATGATTATTGAAATGATTAAAATTGTCGCAAGTCATAAATACGACAATTCGGAAAATTAATTTGGGATGCACGTATAAATCGCGTCAGGAACCAATCTAATTGGATTTAAAAATTAAATTATAATTTCATCATCCGTATATAGTCATTTTGAGTGGACCAGTGTGTCTGAAAGGGTCGAGATAGTTAGAAAACACTAGCCGGGGGTTTAGTTTGGGTCCCGGGACATTTTTAGGCCACACCGGCAACCCGGGAGGGTATTTTGGTAATTTTTATTTTTAGGGAATAGTAATCCACGATAATTAGGTCTTGCAATCAGCCTATATTAGGGCCCTTTGGGGTCATTACTTGTCAAATCAAGTCTTGAACAAAGAGAGAAGAGAGGAGAAGTTCTAAGGGGTTTCCAAAGCCATGACCACCACCACCCGCCGCGATCGCCAAAATTGTGACCGGAAAGAGAAGGAGAACCAACCTAGATCATCATCAAAGTTTCAGAACTTCTATACAAAGGCAATTGATTTAATTCATTAAGAATCAGCAAATAAATTATCCATGTTAGATTAGGATTTGGTGATATCCTTGAAAATATGAAAAATCATAAAATTTGGAGATGAAACCTTAATTATGGGTAGGATGTTTATGTAATCTTGATTATGGAAGGATCTCACATGTTAGATCATAAACCATCTGTAATTGATTTCAAATTTGTGAAGAGATTATGATGATTCTAGAAGAAAATAGAAAAATAGGACTTTTTATGAAATTAGGATGATTGATCCAAGAAAAGACTAATTGATGATGAATTGAGAGTGATGGAACATTTAGAATCATTTAATTAGGTTGTATAATGATCCTATATGTTTACTTTAGAATTAAACATCTTGTAATGAATATTTTGGACAAAAATAGGACTAAAATGAAGCAAACTCGTAGCCTGCACCTGCTTAATCGACCAATCGACATTCATAGTCGATCGATCGATAGATGATCATAGGTTGATCGATCGACATCCCTAGAAATAATGAACGTTTTCCCTTTTTTGGATTTAATCGATTATGGCCATTGAAAGTTGAACGAGGAGATTATGTAAATACGTTAGGACTTTAGGGAGATTAATAGGGACGTAATTAAAGCTCGGAACATAACAGAATTGATTTGGAACTTAGTGATTGAATTTCCGAGTGTCTAGAGAGGAATTTCCTATTTTATGATGCAAGAACATGATTTAAATTATGAGTGATAAGTTAGGATTTGGGATATAAATAAGGAGTTAAGGGTACTGAATTAATATGTGGGAAAGTTAGGAGACTCAGTAACCTCTTCGGCTCGGATTAAGTACTCGAAATTTACGACGTGAGACGTATCGAAGAAATATATTATATATCATCCAGAATAATCATAGTGTATGAATTTGACTAATGGTATAAGGCTGAATATACTTTTCATAGTATAACAAGTTATTTAAGGTGTGTGAATGCTTAGTATATGTATTACTATGTGTATGACATATCTACAATACTTGCTATCACGAGAGGTCGGCATTTTATATAGGGCCATCAAATCTTTGTGTGCCTACTGGGGGGGGGGGGGGTATTTAGATTGGTACCTTAAGGGCATAGTTAAGAATGGCTTATTTATAGTTAATAAGTCAGCTGACCGTGGGAGCGTAGGTATGTGCGTGACCCATGGAGATGTGAACTATGTTCGCCTCCCATTTGTGTGATTTGGCTTATTGAAACGATTCCTGAGACATTCGGAGTACGTAGTCCTTATGTACATGATGTACTGGGATTCGATAGCAGAGTATGCGTGCACCACATCTTAGCCTGGTGGTGCCATATTTGTATATTTATGCTGAGAATGATATACTTGCACTTATAACTCGCTCATTGTTAAATTGTGAAAATGAATATTTGATATGCTTGAATGGGATTAAAAATGTGATAATTCATATTGTAATTGATGTAATAATGTTGATTAATGAAAAGGTGAGTTACATGCAAAATATATTAGAATAATATGAATAGACCCCTATATTATAATGTGAAGACAGGAAGTGGTACATACTAGTTAGTTAGCGGCATAACTAGGATGGGTTAAGGGTATACGTTAGGCGTACATTAGTTGAGGGGTAAAGGACTCATGTGAGAAAACGTAACAAACATGTATAAAATATTTACTGTTTAAGGTAATTAAACACTTGCTGTATTTAAAACTATTTTCACCTCGGTCTCTGACCCGTTTTCTTTCAAATCTATTTTTCTTGTAAAACCTTTTAGGTTCCTCGACACAGGGATGCCAAGCATAGGAGTTCCATTCCATTGACGTGATGTAGCTGCTGTGGAAGTTACAGGATCTCAGTAGAAGACGCCTTCACATTCTATTTAGGGTCATTTATCAGTTAGGGCATGTCACCCCCTTTCCATTTAGAGATAGTATTCTCAGACTGCCAATTTTATATCAGTTTTTGTTTTATTTAGTTATTCAGTATTTGTATTATTCAGGGGAGTGTTACTCCAGACTCATGCTATCATTCCATCATTATTCTATTGTGGCGTGGATGTGGTATAGTTAGATTATAATTTAATTGGTTGCATGTTAATTTAATTTAATAAAATTGGCAACTCACTTTTTAAATATTAGGTGGCTAGTAATTGTTAAAAACGTTTCCGACCGTGGTGTTATGAACTAAAATAACTTGACAGTTTGTATTAATTTGAATAAAGGAGTAGCTAACTAGTATTTAATTAGTCGGGGTGTCACAGGTGGTATCAGAGCATCAGGTTCTAGTGTCCTTAGGATCTGTATGGCTTGTTATGTTTCCGCGCAGCGTCCTTTGATATAGAGCCCTATATTTTAGGATTGTTGTACTCTTTTATGTATCTTACATTCTCCAACTATTTTGAGATATTAACTGTGTACTTATAAAAATTCTCTCTCATTTTAGATGCCTCCTCGATGTGCAAACCGAGTTCCCAGGGATGCTCAACCCGAACCTCAGCCTGCACTAGTCCAGGGTTCTATGAACGCTGCTGAAGTTGCCGCCATCGAAGCCCAGGCGGTAAATGCCGCATTAATAGTTGTACAGCAAGAATAGCCTCAGGCACCGGTGGTATCCCTAATCCAGGCTCAGGCATTCTCGTCTTCTTGGGAACGTGTCCGAGATGCCTTTCAGAAAGCGCACCCTCCAGAGTTCACAGGGAGCTCTAACATTATCATGTCGAGCCAGGGGAAAAAGACATCCAAAGACACTTAAGGATGTACGAGTGTACGGACATGCAGAGGTAGGTACTTACTACTTTTAAGCTAGTGGGATCAGCACTATAATGGCAGGAGTCCATTACCACCGCAAAAGAGAGAGACGTTCTTTCTATACAAAAGTTCTGGGTGCGGTTCGACCGCATATATTTTCCCTTAGTGGTTCACACAGAGATGAGGCAAAAATTAATGAACTTTAAATAGGAGGGAATGACAGTGGTAGAATATGAGACCGAATTTATTAATCTTTTGAATATCATCCCTGATGAGATCCCCACAAAAGAGAGGAAAACCCATAGGTTCACGGATGGGTTGAGATGGAGGATTCGTCATCACTTGCTGGGAAATCTATCATTGGACACTTATTCTAATGTGGTTAATGTAGCATTACTGCACTTCCAAGACCACCGCTTTCACTTATCAGAGGGTAAGCGAGTAAGAAGGTCCATCTAGCAGGGCAGGATAGGGGGAAATGGTACCAACGGGGCACAGTCAACTTAGAGAAAGCATAAACAGGGTGACCAGGGTCCCTAGCAGGGGGATTTTAAGATATTTTGATTAGGAGGCTTTAAGCATGGCCAAGGAGGTTTTAGACATGGTCAGCAGGGCCAACACGGTCATCAGGGCCATTAGCAATTTTAATAGGGCCAGGGAAGGGGTGGTAACGGTCATTAGGGCCGCGGGGAGCAAGTTCAAGAGGGGGAAACTTCCCGTGGAGATGTTTCCTATGTGGCAAGATTGGCCACAAATGTCAGGACTATCTTGAAAGGGGCAGGGCCTCGCAGCAGTAGGGTGTTCGAAATGAGCCCTAGAGACCAATTTTTCCTGTCGCCCTCCTAGCGCCACCGCAGATGATGGTATTGCCATCGATCCCTGCCATCCCAGTCCAGCAGGGAAAGCTTCAGTACAGGCAAGTTAACCAGTTCCATTAGGCCACAACCCCACATGATCCACTCGCGATTCAGGGTATGTTTTCTATTCAGGGGACCATGGGGCGCATTTTATTTGACACGGGGGCCACACACTGTTTTATTACCACGAGATTTTCATCCGTTATGGTGTTATTAGATACCGAGGAGAGTATCGTTACTTGTGTAGATTCACCGTTGAGTGGGAGTTCTGTAATTTCTCTTATATGTATAGGTGTGGGTGTAGAGATCGGGAGGCTTACTTTGCCTGTCGACATGTTAGTATTAGATATGGCCGAGTATGATGCTATTATTGGTATGGATTGGCTAGTTGCGTATCGAGCCATGATTGATTGTTATAGTAGGAGTATTATTTTTTCCATACTCGGGCAGGAGATGTTTCTAGTGGCGATGCCTCGTCCTGAGGGAGGATCGTCCACACACCTATATTATATAGAGGAGGAGACTTCTAGGGAGGTGGTGATACCACTTGATTCGATTCTAATTTTTAGGGAGTTCGTTGATGTATTCCGGGATATACCTGGATTTCCTCCTAGTAAAGAAATAGACTTCATTATAGATTTGGCACCAGGCACTCAATCGATAGCCCGCGCACTTTACCGTATGGCTCCAACGGAGATGAGGGAGCTAAGGGATCAGATAGAGAAGCTATTGGGTTAGGGGTTTATCCGAAGGAGTACTTCTCCATGGGGTGATCCTGTGCTGTTTGTTAAGAAAAGGGATAGATCTTTGAGGTTGTGTATCGATTACCGAGAATTGAATAAAGTCACGATACCGAATAAGTATCTGTTGCCCCGAATCGATGACGTATTCGACCAGTTGAGAGGAGTCGCCTTCTCTCAAAGATTAACTTGAAATCGGGGTACCACCAGTTGCGAATTAGGGAATAGGATGTCTCGAAGACTGCCTTCCTAACAACATATAGCTCCTACGAGTTCAGGGTTATGCCTTTTGGCCTGACCAACACCCCGACTGTGTTTATGGACTTGATGAATAGGATGTTCAAAGAATTTTTGGATCAGTTCGTCATCATCTTCATTAATGACATTCTGGTTTACTCCCAGACCGAGGAAGATCATGCCAATAACTTGAGATAAGTTTTGCAGACACTACGTCACAATGAGTTGTATGCAAAATATAACAAGTGTGGGTTTTGGCTGAAGGAGATTCAGTTTTTGGGTCATATCATCTCGGATAGGGAAATTATTAGCGTGCGAGAAGTGTGCGCGTGTAAGTGCACAGTAGTTGTTTTCTGTCTCACTGCGACTATACAAATAAACCTAACTTACTACTACACTTGCGAGGCAAGCAGAGCGGTAAGTCGGGTATCAAAAATCCCCAGGGACGAGTTGATAGAATTTAATTGATTTAATACTCTGAAATAAAAGTGCAAAAGATGATTATAAGCTTAAAAGGAAAAGATGCATAAAGGGAAATGATTATTCTAGGCAAGGGAAAATGAATCTAGATTAAGAAAGCAGTAAAACTATAGGTTGCGTCGAATATCCCTCCCCCGGGTTAATTTGTATAAAATGGTTACATGGGTCAATGAGTTATTACAAATGCGTCTCGTTTCGACAGTTAATTAAATCATGGGCTGTCGCGCCCCTAAATACCCATAAAAGCCTAATAAGATTTTGCTGTCAACAAATATCCCAGAAATTATGCACGAAAGGTCGTAAGCACGGGACATACATGATATGCCCCGTCAAATCTCCTAGGCGTAACAACTAGGACAACACACCCAAAATAAACCCGTAAACACTATCACTAAGCAAATCAACGCGTTCACCTGAGTGAGTTCCATTCAAACACAACCTAATTTAAATTACCTAGAAAGCATATTAAAAACACGGTAAATAAAGCGGTAAAGAAACGTAATAATCTATACTAGAAAGCAAGTACAGAGAGTAAGTAAACCTAAATTAGAAAGCATGTAAATTAACTAGAAAGCAAGAAAATATGGAAAACAAGCTATATTAATGGAAGGGACGATGAATAGTACAAATTACAAACCCAATTGTTGTCACACCAAATGAGGAAGAAAGATGAACTCTCCAACAACCCAAACCACAACCTACAACTCTCTAAAACCTATTTTAACTAAGTATCTCTGAAATAGAAACCAAAATTTGGTTTATATAGTAAGTGGGAAAGAAATAAAGGAAAAAGAAAAAAAAAAGAAAATATCCCAAAATATCTGCAATCACCGGTCGACAGTTCGCAGGGGCGCGATCGACCGGTTCTTCTTGTATAAGTGAACTATCTCCTTCCCACAGCAAAAACTTAAACCGCGATTGACCGGTCCCCTAGACGCAGTCGACCAGTACTCTGTTTTCTGCACTTGTTTGGTCCATGATGAAAGGGAAAAGGTCCAAAACGGAAACGGGCCTAACTTCTTCGTTCGAACTCCAAACGAAGCACCGTTTACGGCCACACAATGCTAACTCAATGAACTACACATATATGGAATTTCCATGAGCCAAATAAGAAATTTGAATTGACTAAAATTTCCTTGAAGTAGCGTTCGACGGCGGAACTTCTCGAAATGCAACGGATCCTCATTTTTAGCGTTCCAATACCTACAAAAGCATAATTAACCCCTATAAAATATGTGTATATCCAAATCCAAGGTTTTCTGGTTAATGAGCATAAATATAGGCATTAAGGACCATAAAAGCGCTACAATGCATAAGGAAAACGGGCGGAAATATGCAATATTTGATACGAATCAGGAATATCTGTTGATGTGGGGAAGGTATCCGCGGTGAGGGAGTGGGGACAACCCACGACACCAATAGAGATACGTAGTTTCTTGGGCCTAGAAGGATACTACAAGAGTTTTATTTGTGGGTTCTCGAAAATAGCGGGTCCTTTGACACATCTAACTCGCAAGGGTGTGTCATTTATCTAGAGCGATGACTATCAGTTGGCATTCGACGAGTTAAAGCACAAGTGACCTCAACACCAGTATTAGCATTTCCCAGGCTGGGATTGGAGTATCCAGTATAAACGGATGTATCCTTACTAGGACTTGGGGGAGTACTACAGCAGGAAAGTCAGGTCATAGCTTATGCCTCCCGTAAGCTTAAGCCTCACGAGAGGAATTGCCCCACCCGTGACTTGGAGTTAGCGGTAGTCAATTTGCTCTTCGGATTTGGAGATATTATCTCCTGGGGAAAAATTCCGTTTATTCACAGATCACAAGTCCCTTCAGTACCTCTTCACCCAGAAGGAGCTGAATATGCATCAACGATGTTAGCTAGAGTTTGTGAAGGATTATGAGTTCGATATCCAATACCACCCAGGGAAGGATAACGTGGTAGCAAACGCGTTGAGCCGTAGACTAGTAGGTGAGGTGGCCATGGTGTGGAAAGCAAAGTGGAAGGGGTTGGGGCACCAGGACGCAGTGGTCCGATCATTCATGTCTGTAATGACAGTTATGCCCTAGATTATTATGAGGGTAATACAGGCCCAGGCGACAGACCCATTTTGTCAGGAACAAATAGTACAACTGTTAACAGAGGGAGCCGAGTATTATTTTATTAGTTCAGTCGGGGGATTACGCTTCAATATAAGGTTAGTTATTCCTGAGGGGGAAGACTCGCGATATGAGGTAATGACAGAGTCTCACGGGTCGCGATTCGCGGTGCATCCTGGTAGGGATAAAATGTACCAAGATATGAGGTGACAATACTTGTGGAGAGAGATAAAAAGTGATATTGTCGAGTTTGTTTCGAAATATGCCATGTTTCAACTAGTAAAGGTGGGCCATCAGAGGCCGGCAGGACTTTTACAGCCATTAGAAATCCCTATGTGGAAGTGGGAGAGCATTTTCATGGACTTCATTACGGGATTACCTACATCGCTGAGAGGTCACGACTCCATATGGGTGATCATAGATCGGTTGACAAAGGTTGCTCACTTTCTGTCAGCTCGGACAGACTACACTGAGGGACAGTATGCCCAGATCTTCATAGTTGGAATAGTAAGATTCCACGGGGGGGCTCTCAATATCGTGTCTCACAAAGAAAAAATATTTGTATCACGATTCCGAGAGAGTTTTCAGGAAGCTATGGGAACATAATTGCGATTAAGTATAGCCTATCACCCACAAATAGATGGGCAGACTGAACAGACGAATCAGATGTTGAACGACATGTTGCGCATGTGCATCCTAGACTTTGGAGGTGGTTGGGAGCAGTATCTTCCACTGGTAGAGTTTGCCTATAATAACTCCTACTAGTTCACTATTGGTATGGTTCCATTCGAGGCGTTGTACGGTAGACCTTGTCGTTCCCCGTCATATTGGCTAGAGGTGGGGGATAACAAACTCCTTGGGCCAGAGATGATTCAAGATACTTCGACGAGAATAAAGATGATACGACGACGTATTCGGGTAGCTCAGGACCGACAAAAGAGCTATGATGATGCCAAGAGGTCCTTTTAAGAGTTTAATGTGGGGGACCAGGTGCTGCTCAGAGTATCTCCTATGAGGGTATCATGTATTTTGGGAAGAAAGAAAAGTTGGCACCTAGATACGTGGGGCCATTCCCTATCATCTAACGAATTGGGCCAGTCGCCTACAGACTTGGATTATCGAAACACTTGCATAGGGTCCATGACGTGTTTCACATTTCTTCATTGAGGAGATATCTTCGTGGCGAGTTGGACCATACTCACATTACTTTAGAGGATATTGATCTTTAGCCTGATAGCTCCTATGAGGAGGGTCCGATTGCTATTCTAGACCATAGCGAGAGGAAACTGCGGTAAAAGATAGTACCATTAGTACGTGTTTAGTGGCGGCATCATAATGCCGAGGACTCTACCTGGGAGTGTGAGGATGAGATGCGCGAGCGTTATCCATAATTATTTTTTCCATGTATAATTTAATTCTGAATTTTGGGAAGAAATTCATTTATTAGGGGGGAAGTATGTAATACCCCATAATTTTATTGATTTTTATTTAATGGGATTAATTCATTTAAATGGAAATTAATCTGAATTTAAATACTAGCGAGATTTGAGTTAGTATTTGATTATGATGATAAGGATGAATATCATTGGATAAATATGATAATATATGATTATTGAAATGATTAAAATTATCGCAAGTCAAAAATACGACAATTCGAGAAATTAATTTGGGACGCGCGTATCAGTTGCATCATAATCAATCTAATTGGATTTTAAAATTAAATTATAATTTTATCATTCGTATAGTCATTTTGAGTGCGCTAGTGTGTCCAGAAGGGTTGAGATAGTCAGAAAACACTAGCCGGGTCCCGGGGCATTTTTAGGACACACCGACAACCCGTGAGGGTATTTTGGAAATTTCTATTTTTAAGGAATAGTAACCCATGAAAATTAGGTCTTGCAATCAGCCTATATTAGGGCCCTTTGGGTTCATTACTTGTCAAATCATGTCTTGAGCAAAGAGAGAAGAGCGGAGAAGTTCTAAGGGGTTTCCAAAGCCATAACCACCCGCCGCCGCGATCGCCGGAATTGGGACTAGAAAGTGAAGGAGAAGCAACCTAGATCATCATCAAAGGTTCAAAACTTCTATACAAAGGCAAGTGATTTAATCCATTAAGATTCAGCAAATAAATTATCCATATTAGAGTAGGATTTGATGATATCCTTAAAAATATGAAAACTCATGAAATTTGGAGATAAAACCTTAATTATGGGTAGGATGTTTATGTAATCTTGATTCTGGAAGGATCTCACTTATTATATCATAAACCATGTGTAATTGATTTCGAATTTATGAAGAGATTATGATGATTCTTGAATAAAATAGAAAAATAGGACTTTTTATGAAATTAGGATGATTTATCCCAGAAAAGACTAATTGATGATGAATTGAGAGTGATGGAACCTTTAGATTCATGTAATTTGGTTGTATAATGATCCTATATGTTTACTTTAGAATTTAATATCTTGTAATGAAGGTACGGGACAAAAATAGTACTAAAAATGAAGCAAACTCGTAGCCTACACCAGCTTGATCGATCGATCGAAATTCATAGGTCTATCGATCGATGGTGCTCGATCGATCGATGATCATAGGTCGATCGATCAACCTCCCCAGAAATAGTGAACTTTTTCCCCTTTTTGGATTTAACCGATTCCGGCCATTGAAAGTTGAACGAGGGGATTATGTAAATACGTTAGGACTTTAGGGAGATCAGTAGGGACATAATTAAGGCCCGAAAGATATTAGAATTGATATGGAACTTAGTGATTAATTTTTCGAGTGTTCGACGAGGAATTTCCTATTTTATGATGCAAGAACATGATTTAAATTATTAGGAGTGATAAGTTAGGATTTGGGATATAAATAAAGAGTTAAGGGTACTGAATTAATATATGGGAAAATTAGGAGACTTAGTAACCACTTCGGTTAGGATTAAGTACTCGAAATTTACGACGTGAGATATATTGACGAAATATATTATATATCATTCGGAATAATCATAGTGTATGAATTTGACTAATGGTATAAGGATGAATATACTTTTCATAATATAATAAGTTATTTAAGTTGTGTGAATGCTTAGTATCTGGATTACTATGTGCATGACATATCTACCATACTTGCTATCACGGGAGGTCGGCATTTGATATAGGGCCATCAAATCTTAGTGCGCCTATAGGGGGATTTAGATAGGTAATTTAAGGTCATAGCTCATAATGACTTATTGTTAGTTAATAAGTCAGTTGAACGTTGGAGCGTAGGTATGTGCGTGACCCATGGACATGTGAACTATGTTCGCCTCCCATTTGTGTGATTTGGCTTATTGAAACGATTCCTGAGACGTTCGTAATGCGTAGTCCTTATGTACATGATGTACCGGAATTCGATAGTAGAGTATGCATGCACCACATCTTAGCCTGGTTGTTCCATATCTATATATTTATGATGAGAATGATATACTTGGACTTATAACTGGTTCATTCTTAAATTGTGAAAACGAATATTTGAGATACTTGAATGGGATTAAAAATGTGATAATTCATATTGTAATTGATGTAATAATGTTGATTAATGAAAATGTGAGTTTCACGCAGAATATATTAGAATAATATGAATAGACCCCTACATTATAATGTGAAGACAGGAAGTGGTACAAACTAGTTAGTTAGCGGCATAACTAGGATGGGTTAAGGGTATACGTTAGGCGTGCACATTAGTTGAGGGGTGAAGGACTCATGTGAGAAATGTAACAAACATGTATAAAATACTTACTGTTTAATGTAATTAAACACTTGCTGTATTTTAAACTGTTTTCACCTTGGGCCCTGACCCGTTTACTTTCAAATCTATTTTTCTTGTAAAACCTTTTAGGTTCCCCGCCACAGGGATGCCAAGCATAGGAGTTCCATTCCATGGACGTGCTGTAGCTGTTATGGAAGTTACAGGATCTCGGTAGTAGACGCCTCTACATTCTACATTTGATTCTATTCAGGGTCATTTATCAGTTAGGGCTTGTCACCCCTTTCCATTTAGAGATAGTATTCTCAGACTACTAGTTTTATATCAGTTTTGGTTTTATTTAGTTATTCAGTATTTGTACTATTCTGGGGAGTGTTACTTCAGACTCATGTTATCATTCCTTTATTATCCTATTGTGGTGTGGATGTGATATAGTTAGCTTATAATTTAATTGGTTGCATGTTAATTTAATTTAATAAAATTGGCAAATCACTTTTTAAATATTAGGTGGCTAGTAATTATTAAAAACGTTTTCGACAGTGATGCTATGAACTGAACCAACTTGACAGTTTGTATTAATTTGAATAAAGGAGTATCTACCCGGTATTTAATTAGTCAGGGTGTCACATAGAGTATGACTAAAAATCATACAACAAGTAAGAATATATCATAAATCACAACTAGTGTATGTAAAACATGCAAGAAATCATGCATAAGATATAGCAACTCATGAATAGAACTTTTACGTATATTTTTTTCATTGTTGCTTGAAAAAATCTCTTCAAGCGAAACCTCAATTACCTACAAATATATAACACACTCAAGTGTAGAGTGGTAAGTAAGGATGTCAATCCTAATCTAAGGAGTGAACATGATAAACATGAGAGGATTATGAATATAATTCACTTGATCCCTTTTTCTTACTTTTGGTTTTTTCTAATTTTTTTATGTTTTTCAAATCTTAAAACAAGTAGGTGAGGTGAGTTGAATTAACTCTAAACTAATATAAGAGATGAAATTAACAAACTAACTAGTATGCCAAGTAAGAACTAAGTAATAAGAATTGAGATGGACTTAAACTTGAGAAATATTCAAGGAATGAAACTTCACCACCACAATATCAATTAAATGTGTTGATTATTCTAGTTTACTAATTTTCCAAATATTACTTTATCATATCAATTGATTCTCATCATTTGACAAAACAAACTAATATAAATTTAGTTAATCTAATTTTCATTCCCACAACCCAATTAAATAATTGATTTAGAAAAATTATATAAATCACTCGCTAGAGTAGATTCATATAATAAATCATAAATCCAATAAAATTTTAATGTACGAGTAATATAAAATATAATATACTCTAATTAGTGGGTCATTCTATCTCTAGTTTGAATCCACAAATTAAGAGTATATAAGATTTTAATCCTTTCTCAAGGATAGTTTACTATTTCTCAATGCATAAACTCAAGTAGGAATAAAAAGAAAAATCAACTAATGGAACAAAGTAACCTAGATTAATCAATACATTCAATTGAATATATGGTGCTTCATTTCACTCCTTGAATGGAGTGATTAGCCAACCATAGTCATAATTCAATTAACTAACAATAGAATACAAATTAACTAAATGAAATTGAAATTTAAGAGAAAAGGAAATCAAACCAAATTAGAGGAGAAATGAAATTGATCTTCACTTTGATTCAACACTTCTTCTCAATTACAAGCACTCCAAAAAAAATTAAAAGCAATTTCTAAAAAGTAAATTCTAATTTCTACAAAAATTTCTAAAAGCTCTCTAAAACTTCTATCTCTAGCTTTATCTCTCTAGTCCTCCCTAAAACCCTATCTAAAAAAAATCTCCTCAAATGGGGTCTTGAGTCTTCTTTTATAGTAGATGCATGGCACATATGGTGCTAAGGGGTATTTTTGAGAAGGTTCATGGTGTAGGATAAAATGGGGAGAGGTTTTGGAATATAGGTGGGGGTAATTTAGGAATTAGAAGGGTGCATGTCGTTATGGTGAGGTCATGTGGGAAGGTGGGGGAAATGAGGTAATGGTGATAAAAAACAGATTTGGTTTATGAGGGTAATTTGGGCAAAGGTTAAAAGATGTTAATTGGGGTTATTATGGGAAAAGGGGAATAAAGGGGTAAATGGGTTTAATTGGCATGTGGGTATTTTTCTTTTCTTTAATTGGTTTGTTGGCAGCTCACGATTTTGAGAATGGAAGAAAAATGGGTTTGGGTATGGATTGAAGATGGGTTAAAGTTCTTGGGTTGAAGGTAGGATGGTGGCTTGGGTTAAAGGTTTCGGGTTGGGGCAGAAAGGAGGAGATCAGGTTTGGTTCCTAAGGTTGAAAATGGAACGGGTTTGGGTTTGAGATAAGGGGTTTTTGCAAGTGGGAAATGGATCGCCATACTGCCTCGACGGGGTCGTTAGGTTGTGGATGTGGGTTTCGCCGTCGTCGGCGCTGAGTTGCAATGCCGGAGCTCGCGGCTGGAGGGGTAACGACAGTAGGGTCGCGAGTTGATGTTGTGGTCGCGAGGGGAGGAGAGGGTTGGAGACATGTTGCCGCCGGAGACAGGAGGGATGGAGAGATGTTGTCGGCGCAAGAGGGGCGCTGCCTGGCGAGGTAATCGCCGACGGGGTTAGACAGGAATCACCGGAGTGGGGGTTTGAAACGGGATTGGTTGACTGCTGGGTTTGGTTTGTTAATGGAGTTTGGAGAGAGGAGATGGTGGTGGGTTTTGTTGGAGAAGATGAGTGTGGGGGGTTAGTGTGTGTGTGAGGTGTAGGGTGTATGGTGGGGATGTGGGTATAATATTAGTTTAGGTATGTGTGTGTGAGGTGTAGGGTGTATGGTGGGGATGTGGGTATAGTATTAGTTTAGGTATGTGAGTGTAGGGTGTTTATGTGTGTGTGTTAATTTGAACCCTATTAAAATAATAAAAATAACTAAAATCCTAAAAAATAAAAATTAGTAAAAACTAAAATTAAAACTTTTAAAATATAAAGTAAAACTAAAATACAAGCAATAAAACTAAAAACCTAATAAAAATATAAAAACAAAAGATCTAAAAAGTAATATATAATAAAACTAAAAATAAACTTTTAAAAAGAAAATGTAAAATCTAATAAAACTAATAAATAAATATAATCCTAAAAATATCTAATCATAATAAAAATAAAACTAATAACTAATCAAAATAAAGATGAAATAAAAATATACTAATAAAATATAAAAATTATAAATAAAACCTAAAAATCCTAAATAAATAAAAAATAAATCCTAAAAAATAAAATAACTCAAATTAAAAGTCTAAAAAATAATAAAAGGGCACAAACAACACACACGGGCTTCGGGGTAGGTTTAGTCTCGGGTTTGGGATAGGCTAGGATACGGGACAATGGTATTTAGCACCATATTGCACGCAATTGACTTGATTTAAGCGTTTGAACTCTACAATGCATAATCGGCCTACAAAATAAACATTTAAGCACATAAGACCCGTATTGCCGAGATTTAGCAACTAAAGTACGTCTATTCGGGGTATAAATTGTACAATTTTGGGTGCTTATCACACCACCCCCAAACAGAGCGTTGCTAGTCCTCGAGCAATAAGATTGAGAGAAAGAGAAAGATAAGTAACCAAAAGTGTACCACTTTCGCGGGCACTTGCGATTGCACTTGGCATGTGCAAGAAGCCTTTAAACCTATAGGCTGCCCTACAGGACGAGTTGTGTCTCGTGAGGGTCTGCAGGGAATATACCCACAAAATTCTTTAAACCTGTTTCGATCAATGATTAGGAAGTTGATCGGTAATAAGAAAGTTGACAATATCAACATACCAAGGTAGAGTGGAGATGGAAAAAAGTTATTCATCGGGAAATGACTCAGAAATGGGAACATGCTCACAGTCAGACGTGACAGCTTTGCGAGAGAGATGGTCAGCAACAACATTTTCATAACCTTTCTTATCGCGAATTTTAAGGTTAAACTCTATGAGTAAGAGAATCCATCGTATCAATCATGGTTTGGAATCCTTCTTATGAAAAAGGTGCTTAAGAGCAGCATGGTCAGCATACATGATGATAGAGGAACCTATGAAATATGAGCGAAATTTATCAAGAGCAAACACAACCGCTAACAACTCCTTTTCGGTGGTTGTGTAATGAAGTTGAGCATCATACAGGTTTTGCTAGCATAAGAGATGACATGTGGGTGCTTGTCAATTATCTGTCCAAGCACAGCACCAAGTGAAAAATCAGAAGCATCACACATAAGCTCAAAGGGAAGAGACCAATTGGGAGGTTGCATGATAGGAGCGGAAGTGAGGTCAGCTTTTAGGCGCTCAAAGGCGGCAACACATGCTTCATCAAAGACAAAAGGGATATCTTTAGATAAAAGGGTTGTCAAAGGTCACGCGAGTTTAGAAAAGTCCTTAATGAAGCACCGGTAGAAGCCCGCTTGTCCTAAGAAGGAACGAATGTCAATAATAGACTTAGGAATGGGGAGTGAGGAAATCAAGTCGACTTTTTCTTTATCGACCTCAATATCGGAGCTAGAGATAACATGACCTAAAACAATACCCTTTTTTACCATGAAATGGCATTTTTCCCAATTGAGGACCAACTTCTTTTCTTGACAACGCTGAAGGACCATAATGAGTTGAGATAGGCATTGCTCAAAGGATGAACCAAACACAGAAAAATCGTCCATAAAGACTTCAAGAAAACGCTCTACCATGTCACTGAAAATACTAGTCATACACCTTTGAAAAGTCCCAGGTGCATTGCAAAGGCCAAAGGCATACGAGAGTGCGCAAATGTGCCAAATGGAGAGGTAAAGGTAGTTTTTTCTTGATCTTCAGGGGAAATGGGAATTTGGTTATACCCTGAATATCCATTAAGAAAATAGTAGTAAGCATGGCCTTCTAAGCGTTCAAACATCTGGTCAATGTATGGGAGAGGGAAGTGTTCTTTGCGAGTGACAACATTGAGATTTCTATAATCAATACAAACATGCCAGCCTATTTTTATGCGGGTAGGCACAATCTCATCGTCACTATTTTTTACAACGATGACTCCAGACTTTTTAGGTACCACATGGATGGGACTAACCCATTGGCTGTCTGAAATGGGGTAGATAATACCAGCATCAAGCAATTTTAAAATTTCAGCTCGAACGACCTCTTTCATTGCCGGATTGAGTCGGCGTTGTGTCTCATGGGAAGTCTTGGCATTCTCCTCTAAATGAATGCGATGGCTACAGACATTGGGGCTGACACCTTGAATGTTAAAAATAGTCCACCCTAAAGCAGTGCTATATTGAGTGAGAGTGTGGACTAATTACTCTTCTTGATCCGATGTCAAGCCAGAAGAAATAATGACGGGGTGATTTTGGTTTGGGCCTGAGAAAGTATATTTCAACTCAGCAGGTAATGGCTTAAGCTCCAAACTAGGTGATGGCTCAGGAAAAGTATCAGACTCAGACGCATAAACAGAGTTCGGGAGAATATCGGGATAGAGGTGGACGGGGTCATCCACAGAAAGAAGAGTATCGACAAGGACATGCTCAAATGGAGGAGCCCAAGTGGAAGTGTCCAGCAGAGGTGTAGAATATAACAAGGCATTGACCTCGGAGATGGAGGAATTAATATCAAAGTCGGACCCAAAGTGAGCCAAACATTTTTGGATAGGATCTTTTGGGTAGGTGGTATCCAACATCTCTTGGACTAAGGAGTCAATCATGCAAACCTCATCCATAGAATCAACATCGGCCGGTTGTTGCATGAGGAGGAAAATATTGACTTTGATGGTCATGTTGCCAAAAGAAAGATTCATTGACCCATCTCGACAATTGATGATGGCATTGGCAGTTGCCAAAAAGGGGCGACCCAAAATGATAGGAATATTGGTTGGGTCGGGAGCTGGAGTGTATAAGATGATGAAATCCACAGGGTAGTAAAAGTCAGACTCTTTCACCAAAACATCTTCAACGATTCCTTTAGGAACTTTCACAGAATGATCTACAAGTTGAAGAGTGACCCGTGTAGGTTTCATGTTTTGTAAACCTAACTCAAGGTAGAGAGAGTAAGGTAGCAAATTAACACTAGCTCCAAGATCAAGAAAAGCCCGAGTAGTGAACTTATCTCCTAACATGCAAGAGACAGTGGGACGACCAGGGTCTTTATATTTCACAATACCATTCTCATAGATGAGGGATGTGGCTTACTCAGTGACAAAGGCATCACGACGCACATTCGTCCGTCGCTTGACAGTGCATAAGTCCTTCAAGAATTTGTCATAGGAGGAAACTTATTGAATCGCGATGAGGAATGGAATGTTTATGTGAACATTCTGAAAAACTTTCTTGATCTCATCAAATTATTGAGCTTTCTTTATTGGGGCCAACCTATGAGGGAAGGGGGATTTAGGGACAAAAGCAGTGGTGGCCTCAGTATGTTTAGAGGCATTCTTGTCAGTGGATTTATGGGAGGGTGGGACCTTAGGGAGTGGTTCTAATGGGCAATTATGGGTGGGTGGGATTGGAACATCACAGGGATCGATAATACCATTGTCAACCTATTTACCAGATCGTAGAGTACTCACCGCTTTCATGTCTGCTCGGTATGTGGGTGGAGTGGAAGTGGATCCAACCTCATAAGCCGACTCCTTTCCATTCCCATTAGGGTTAGGAATGGGTTGACTCGAAAAATGACCTTTCTCTCGCTCGGACTCAAACTAATTAAGACGTTGCTCAAGCCTTTGGATGGCTTGAGTATGTGCTTGCGTGGTTTGTTGTTGAGTCATGATAAATTGAGTGAGAATATTCTCGATAGAGGAGGTGGATGATTGGGGTGGAGGGGAATAAGGGGGTTGGGGGGCCAACTCTCGGTTAGAACTAAGCGGCTGTGAATACTCATAGGACAGAGGTGGGACAGGGACAATTTGGTGATTGGGGTGGGACGGTCCTCCTTGGGGGACAAAGGATGATGGATGGTTTTGTTGGTGGTAAGGAGCATGGTGGTGTTGGATAGGAGGGCGATGTTGCATTTGTGGGTTTTGATGAAACCCTGGTGGACCGCCAACATGTTGTTGTGGTTGTGATGGAGCAAGGTGATTGTCGTACTTATAAGACAAATAGGGATGGTTCCTATTATTTGGATTGTAAGTAAACGACGGTGGTACGGGTTACCTAGTGGTATCAAAGGCACATGCTTGGGCTAGAGTGGTTTAGGGATCATCTTGAATGAGGGGTCACAAATGAGATAAATGATCATGACTTAAATAGACATGATAAGAAGGACTAGACTCATTGACGTTCATCACTTGTTTAGAAAGAGAACAACTGAGAGCATCAACAGTCTTAGTCAAAGTGTTTAAGCCATGGAGCAAGGTTTTAAAATATGGAGCATTTTTAACCTCATAAGTGCTACCTACTCGTGGTGGCTCGGATCTCGAAAATTCATTGGTGCCCTCCCAATCTTGGGAGTCATCGCCTAATTCAAGGAGAAAATTATAGGCGGCGGTGGGAGTTAAGTTCATGAATTTTCCTTTGTACATGGACTCAATCATGGTGCGAGTGGAAGGAATGAGACCATTGTAAAAACTATGAACGAGGCGACTCTTCTCGGGACTATGATGTGGGCAACTATTGATATAGTCTTTAAAACGGCCCCAATCTTCACAAAATTTCTCGGTCGGCTTTTGGTGAAAATCCTGAATGGCTTGGCGCATCTCATTGGTTTTACTTATGGGATAAAACTTTGACATGAACTTCTTCACAAGTTGTTCCCATGTATGGATAGAATCCGGTGACAAGGAATGTAGCCACATGGATGCTTTATCATGGAGAGAAAATGGAAATAGGCGAAGATGAACATTTTCTTCATCTAAGTTTTGATTTTTGAAAGTAGCGCAAATCGTGAGAAATTTTTGCAAGTGAGTGTATGGAGACTCACGCTCAAGACCATGGGAATTAGGCAACATGGAAATGGTCGCCGGGCGAATTTTGAATCGAGCCGCCGGGGTGGGTGGAAGAACTATGCAAGATTGTGGGGTAGCCGTTATCGGGGCAAAATAGTCTCTTAAGGCACGCTCTTCAACCATGGTGGGTGGATGAATGGTGGGATTAGAGATGTCAACTCGGGTACAACTCAAAGTGATCGGTGGAATGGAAGAAGTAAGGGGAACACTTGGTTCTCCTAATGAGGAAGAGACGGGAGAAAGACTAGGGGAACGAATTAATCGATGATTAACTCATTGCCACGTGGGCATGCAAAGAGGGATTTGTTTTTGGGTTTTTTGGAAAAGAATTTTTTTTTTTAGATTTTTGCTTTATGCTTTTTTTTTAAAGAAAGAAAATATTTTTTTTGAGTTTTTTATAAGAATAAGAAAAGAAAATATTTTTGGATTTTTTTTTGGAAGAAAAAGGTGTGGGGGAAATTTGGACGCTAAGAATTTGGATGAATTCACTAAAACGGAGTACCGAAAAAGGAATTGGGCACACACAAGTGAAGGAAAAATCCCTACTAGCACATAACCAATTTTTTATCTTGAAAATTAATGAAAGGGGTAGTCAAATTTTAATGAAATCCGCGGGCGATAAAAATCACGGAATTTATATGAGTGATCGCCATTTGCAAAATGTGTGTTCCTACTTTAATCAAAAGATGCCAAGAGGCTTGCCACAGAGATTCACCACAAAGCTACTACGACGAAACGATCGGCCGGTACAACGCTGGGGACTGCACAAACCCGTTTTACTGGGCAACTTTACTTAAAACCCAGTTTGCCTGTACACTTCTGAGCCGCAAAGCGAACCGTTCGAGGGTTTGCCCGGTGGAGAGGACTCTACAGGTTATCCTACAAGTCAAAAAGATCAAAAAGGGACCAACGAACACCGTATCCTATGGGGCTATCTAGTTGATTGATTTTAAATTAGTGATGGCTAGGGTAGCACACAAAGGATAAGTAATTGAGTCAGGTGATGAAATCCCTTCTCGTGAGTGACCGGGTGTAGGTCTTAGTCAATTTAATTCATCATTCCATTAAAAATTAAATGCAAGAATTAAATCACACAAGATCATGGAGGAGCACACACGATATGAACTCGCTAACAAGAGGGCGCGAGGGTAAAAGAGATGTACCTCCCACGGTTTTTAGGTCGTGGAGTGCCGAAATTGTTGAGTCGACCGGGGGGAGATTACGCCAATCTCAGTAGGCCCCGGGAGTCTGACCGACCCAAGGTAGAGAGGCTTCTAAATCCTTGCCAATGGACGCCCCCTATCTACCTTGTTCGGTTTTCCTATCACGCTTTCTTCAATTATTACAAATTTTAAATGAAAATGAAATGGTGTCTCTATGCACCGCAATACAAGTAAGGTAATAAAAATCCTAAATACAAGCCTTCTAAAAAAATGGTACTAAAATTGAAAAATGAAATACAAGTGAATCTCAAAATTTGGAAATCCTCTCAAGAACGTCAAACTCCAAAGATCGGCAACGGCGCCATTTGATGAATAGAAATTTTGCGTATATTTTTTTCGTTGTTGCTTGAAAAAGGCTCTTCAATCAAAACCTCAATTACCTACAAATATATAACAAACTCAAATTTAGAGTGAAAAGTAAGGATGTCAATCCTAATTTAAGGTGTGAACATGCTAAACATGAGAGGATTATGAATATAATTCACTAAAACCTTTTTTTTTCTTTTGTTTTTTTTTTAAATTTTTTTATGTTTTTCAAATATTAAAACAAGTAGGTGAGGTGAGGTGAATTAACTCTAAACTAATATAAGAGATGAAATTAACAAACTAGTTACTGTGTCAAATAAGAACTAAGTAATAAGAATTGAGATGAACTTAAACATGAGAAATATTCAAGGAATGAAACTTCACCACCACAATATCAATTAAATGTGTTGATTATTCTAGTTTACTAATTTTCCAAATAATACTTTATCTTATCAATTGATTCTCATAACTTGACAAAACAAACTAATATAAATTTAGTTCATCTAATTTTCATTCCCACAACTCAATTAAATAATTGATTTAGAAAAATTATATCAATCACTCACTAGAGTAGATTCATATAATAAACTATAAAACCAATAAAATTTTAATGTATGAGTAATATAAAATATAATATACTCTAATTAGTGGGTCATTCTATCTCTAGTTTGAATCCACAAATTAAGAGTATATTAGATTTTAATCCTTTCTCAAGGATAGTTTACCATTTCTCAATCCATAAACTCAAGTAGGAATGAAAATAAAAATCAACTAAATGGAACAAAGTAACCAAGATTAATCAATACATTCAATTGAATATATGGGGCTTCATTTCACTCCTTGGATGGAGTGATTAGCCAACCACAGTCATAATTCAATTAACTAACAATAGAATACAAATTAACTAAATGAAATTGAAATTTAAGAAGGAAGGAAATCAAACCAAATTAGAGGAGAAATGAAATTGATCTTCACTTTGATTCAACACTTCTTCTCAATTACAAGCACTCCAAAAAAAATTAAAAGCAATTTCTAAAAAATTAATTCTACTTTCTACAAAAATTTCTAAAATCTCTCTAAAATCTCTATCTCTAGCTTTCTCTCTCTAGTCCTCCCTAAAACCCTATCTAAAAAACTCTCCTCAAATGGGGTCTTGAGTCTTCTTTTATAGTAGATGCATGGCACACATGGGGCTAAGGAGTATTTTGGGAAGGTTCATGGTGTAGGATAAAATGGGGAGAGGTTTTGGAATATAGGTGGGGGTAATTTAGGAATTAGAAGGGTGCATGTGGTTATGGTGAGGTCATGTGGGAAGGTGGGGGAAATGAGGTAATGGTGATAAAAAAACAGATTTGGTTTATGAGGGTAATTTGGGTAAAGGTTAAAAGAGGTTAGTTTGGGGTTATCATGGGAAAAAGGGAATAAAGGGGTAAATGGGTTTAATTGGCATGTGGGTATTTTGTTTTTCTTTGATTGGTTTGTTGGCAACTCACGATTTTGAGAATGGAAGAAAAATGGGTTTGGGTATGGATTGAAGATGGGTTAAAGTTCTTGGGTTGAAGGTAGGATGGTGGCTTGGGTTAAAGGTTTCAGGTTGGGGCTGAAAGGAGGAGGTCAGGTTTGGTTCCTAAGGGTGAAAATTGGAACGGGTTTGGGTTTGAGATAAGGGGTTTTGCAAGTGGGAAATGGATCTCCGTACTGCCTCGACGGGGTCATTGGGTTGTGGATGTGGGTTTCGCCGTCATCGGCACTGAGTTGCAATGCCGGAGCTCGCGGCTGGACGGGTAATGACAGTAGGGTCGCGAGTTGCTGTTGTGGTCGCGAGGGGGGAGAGGTTTGGAGAGATGTTGCCGTCGGAGGCAGGAGGGCTTGAGATATGTTGCCGATGCCAGAGGGGCGCTGCCTGGCGAGGTCATCGCCGACGGGGTTAGACAGGAATCACTGGAGTGGGGGTTTGAAACGGGATTGGTTGACTGCTGGGTTTTGTTGGAGAAGATGAGTGTGGGGGGTTAGTCTGTGTGTGAGGTATAGGGTGTATGGTGGGGATGAGGGTGTAGTATTAGTTTAGGTATGTGAGTGTAGGGTGTTTGTGTGTGTGTGTGTGTTAATTTGAACCCTATTAAAATAATAAAAATAACTAAAATCCTAAAAAATAAAAATTAGTAAAAACTAAAATTAAAACTTTTAATCTATAAAGTAAAACTAAAATAAAAGAAATAAAATAAAAAATTTAATAAAAATATAAAAATATAAAAACAAAAGATCTAAAAAGTAATATATAATAAAACTAAAAATAAACTTTTAAAAAGAAAATGTAAAATCCAATAAAACTAATAAATAAATATAATCCTAAAAATATCTAATCCTAATAAAAATAAAACTAATAACTAACAAAAATAAAGATGAAATAAAAATATACTAATAAAATATAAAAATTGTAAATAAAACCTAAAAATCCTAAATAAATAAAAAATAAATCCTAAAAATAAAACAACTTAAATTAAAAATCTAAAAAATAATAAAAGGGCACAAACAAAATACACGGGCATCGGGGTAGGTTTAGGCTCGGGTTTGGGATAGGCTAGGATACGAAAAAGGGTATTTAACACCATATTGCACACAATTGCCTTGATTTAAGCGTTTGAACTCTGCAATGCACAATCGGCCTACAAAATAAACATTTAAGCATATATGACCCGTATTGTCTTTAGCAACTAAAGTACGTATATTCGGGGTATAAATTGTACAGTTTTGGGTGCTTAGCAGCAACTGAAGAGTCATGTGCAAGCATACAAAAATCGACAAAAACAAGGAATTTTGAAAATGATATATATTCCGTATTAAAGCCAAAAATTCCTTAAAAATAAGGTTTAAACGATGTCTTAGTGTAACCCACTCTGATACCACTCGGTGGAACGTAGGTTCCCAAAAAATTCAAAATTTTAATTTCAAGAGGGATGGTTCACCGAATATTTCTAATTTTTAATTTCTTTCAAAAATTAAATTATCTTCTTAAAACTAAACTTCAATTCATGTTCAAAATTATGATATCATGAATTTTTCCAAATATTTAATTCCGACTTGAATTAAATTAAACTTATATAAAAAAATTTAGTTAAACACCAATTACACCATTTTTGTGGTTAATCCAAATTTCATCTTGTTAAACCTAATCATGCATCTAAATGAATTTGCGAGATAAAATGAACATAACCACAATGTCGTGATGTACGAGGAAAATCCTCAATGAGAAAAACCACAGACGGCCCATCCACAAGGCTACTAAGTATGAAATTACAAAGGACACTATAGGATACTTTCATTATGACTCGACGCCCTCAAAAGCCTTGATGTTATTCATTCATTCCACCTCCGCTTAGTGACAGCGTAGGAGTCTACCTACATCTCAGGTGCCACCGATTAGGCAATGTTACCGTCATGTACACGGAGTCCACCATATAAAAATCCACAAGTACGTAATCCACTGTAAGAAATAGTCTCTATGGTATAGAGAATAAAGCTCAGTGCCAAAAATTATCTCAAATAAATATCATGTTGAAACTTGGATCATACAAACTATTGGGTGCAAACATGTTTTTTCTTTGGAAATTAATTCATTAAGGATCAACAAAAACTAAAGGACTTTTGGAAAAGTGTTTTTGCTCTCAAAGGATTGTAAAAGTCTGTGGAAAAAGTTATTTCCCCCACTGCATAAATGGGTGGAAAAAGTAGTGGGAGGTTATGGAGAAAAACTGCTCAAAACTGACATTTTTTGCAAAAAGCTGCCCGATTATTCGAATAAGTCTCAATTTAGTTTGAAAGGTATTAGAACGAGATGTCAGTGCACGCAAAATGAAATCTAATTATAAGTCATTCAAATGAGGTCATTTGAATAAGATTTCAGGCCATGAATCTAGATAATTTAAATACGAACAAATGTCCTTTAGTTTCCTATTTTTCTGAATTTTTTAATTATTATGATCTTTCTACCGAAAGGTGTCCTAGAAAAAAATCTTTAAATCTTATGAATTTTTAAAAAATGACAAAAATTCTAACACCCAATAATAAATTTCTAATTCTCAACATAATATAAGCATTCATACTTAAGAGATCATTGGAATTTTGATAACGAAAATAAGGCACAAAACACGGCACGGATGCGATCTTCCTGGACTTGGCCGCTACGTCTTCACCATAATGTCATAGGCTTAAAAGGTCACAAATAACTTCGATCCTATGACTCAAAGAGTTTTGTCCGGAATTAAGCCAACACATATAAATTGACTCAATTTATGGTCCTCAGTTAAATCCACCTCGGAGTCTTAACCCACCTAGAATAGTTCCACATACAAAATAAAATAGAGGTAGACCGAAACCTATTTATGTTTGCACCTATTACAAAAGGAGAGTTCACCTTAGAGAGTTTTGCTACAAATTAGGTAAGACTAGTCGTATGCATCTTCCTGTACACCTTTTTAGGGATTTTTCTAGTCTTAGGGAGCAAGTTGAATTCCTAGTCATGACTTCCCATAGTTTAATGAAAGAATTTCAACGGATGTGCTTACCGTTTGAAAACGCTTCCAACATTTCATTAGAGTCAACAACGATAAGGGCAAACAAAAGATTACCCCCACTTGGGTACCTAAGAGAGACAAGAAATACTTTCTTGTTCATGTTTCTCTCAAGGCTCAAATTACTTCCCAATGGAATTTTGATAGTGGGTGTTCTAGGCACATGAAAGGTGATGTCTCATTCTTTTTCCCCTTGAGGATCGCAAGGAAGGTAAAGTCATCTTTAGAGATGGGAGTAGATCTAGCATTTTAGGACGTGGAAGTGTTGAGATACTCGGATTTTATAATCTACATGATGTATTGTACGTGAAGGAGTTGAAACTGGACTTGATTAGAATAAGTCAACTGTGTGACAGAAACTTTGCGGTAAAGTTTGACCGGTCCGAATGCAATGCTTTTTATTAATTCGATAAACTTTTGCTACAATTTGTGAGGACGAAAGATAATTGTTATAGGCTTGGGCCTAGGTTCTCTTTTGTGTGTAATAGGTCATTGGTATCCACTATGGACCTTTGGCATTAATGGCTAGGTCACATGACCTTTAGAGATCTTGAGAAGTTAGTGAAGAAAGAGCTAGTTTATGATTTACCGTCACTTGGGAAACCAAGTTCCTCGATTTGGGGACCTTTCTAACAAGGTAAACAAATTTGAAGTCCCCATTAGAAATTGAATACTATTTCCACCACCCATGTTTTGGAGTTAATTCACATGGATCTTATAGTTCCTTCACGCTCAGAGAGCTTAGGCGAAAAGAGACACATTCTCATCATGGTCGATGAGTTTGCTAGATACTCGATTATAGGATTCCTTCGAGAAAAGTTTTATGTCGTTGAGTTCCTCACAACCAAGTGTCGTGTCTTATAAAATCAACACGGTCTAACTATTAATTGGATGCATAGTGACAACGACAATGAATTTAAAGAAGCAAAAATGGATAGCTATTGCGATGAGGTGGGCATAAAATATGAATTTTTAGTCATTCGCACTCCTCGACAAATGAAATTATTGAGAGGAAGAATGAGATGATAAAAGAGATGGATAGATCCATGTTTTTGGGGAGAAATGTGCCTATGCATTTTTAGGCAGAGGCGATGAGCATCGCATGCCATATGGTGAAAAGGGTATATCTTCACCCACGCATGATTCACACGCCTTATGAGTTATGGACAGGGAAGAAGCCAAACCTATCATATTTTCATCTATTTAGGAGTATATGCTATATATTGCATGATAAAGAGAGCCCTTAGGAAAATTTGACTCCCGAAGTGATGAGGGGATATTTTTAGGATATTCATCGATGATTAGGGCTTACCCGATTTATAATTTGGCTAGCTCTAAGGTTATGAGTCAATAAACATCACGATTAGAGATGAAAAGACACCAACATTTGTGGCTTCTAGACCACAGTGTGAGGATGATGCACCCCTAGTGACGATCCCATCCTTCCCTATGCTACCACGGTGGACCCCGTTCCTACTTTAGGGGAGACACCATATTGGGTTCGAAAGAGTCATGACCCTTCAACTATTCTTGGTGAACCTACACTAGGTGTTAAGACTCGTGCTCAAATCGAAAGTGTTATTAGTTACTTTTTCTACACATCCCTAGTCGAGACCAAGAACATGAAAGAAGCACTTAAGGATGAGCATTGGATATAGGCCATGCAAGAAGAGTTTCTCCAGTTTAGAAAGAACGATGTCTAGGAGATGGTCCCCCAACCTAGCTATACGAATGTGATAGGTACCAAGTGAATTTTCAAGAATAAGGTGGATGAAAATGGTACCATAGTTTGCAATAAGGCTAAGTTGATCGCTCAAGGTTATACATAGATCAAGGGTGTAAAATTTGAGGAGACACTCTGTCCTATTGCCAGGCTTGAGTCTTTCCATTTACTATTTGTCATATCATCTCATTTGTGCTTTAAGTTATATCATATGGATGCCAAGAGTTCCTTTCTAAATGGCATTCTAGAGGAGGAGGTTTACGTGGAACAACTAAAATATTTTGAAGACACTAAGCACCCATTATACGTTTACTATATTAGGAAATCTTTGTATGGTTGAAGCAAGCACCTCATACTTGGTATGGATGGCTTACTTCCTATCTCTTAGCTCATGACTTTTATAGAGGGGAGTAGATAAGACGTTGTTTGTGAGGATAAAGTGTGGTGATATTTTGGTTTTCCCAGGTCTATGTGGACGACATGGTCTTTAGATCCACTCCCTACATGCTCACACTTTTGATGAGGAGATTAAGAGATATTTTAAAATGAGCATAGTAAGTGAGATTACATTCTTCCTAGGTCTCCAGTTTTGTCAGCTTAAGGATGGGATATTCATATCTCAATATAAATATGCGTGAGACCTTATGAAGAAATTCGGTCTAGCCGCTGCTAATAAGGCTTGCACCCCTATGAGTTCATCGACAAAGATTACCAAAGACTCTTTACGCAAAGATAGATAAGAGACTTTATTTTGTAGCATGATAAGTAGTCTTTTTCACCTTATCATTAGTTGGCCCAATACTGGCTTTAGTATTGGAGTCTGTTTGTGATACCATGTATCCCAAAAAGAGTCACACTTACACGCTCTTAAATTTAATTTCAAATACATCAGTGGCACTCTATCATATGGTATTTGGTATTCCTTTGATATCAATGATCGCTTGACCTATTTGAATGTAGATTGGGTCAGGGATATCGATTGGTGTTGGAGAACTTTGGTTGAGTGTTTCTACTTTGGGAGTGCTCTTGTCTCGTGGATGAACAAGAAGCAAAACTCTATATCTTTGTCCATGGCGGAGGGTGAGTATATAACCGTCGAGAGTTGTTGCACGCAAATCTTATGAATGAATCAAATATTAGAGGGTTAATACATTTCACATGGCAAGATGACTATTTCCAGTGATAATACGAGTGCCAGTCACATTCTATGTAATCCACTCGAGCATTAGCGAACAAAGCACATTAGGATACGCGAGCATTTTATTTGAGACCTAGTACAGGATAAGGTCGTGTCCTTGAGCTTTGTGAGCACTGATCGTCAGTTAGCCGATATTTTTACAAACCCTTTAAATGCACTTTGATTCGAAGATTTTAGGAAGTCTTTAGGTATTTGCACCGTTGATTGAGATTGGAAATGTTATCTAGTATAGGATGCTTTTCATGCTTATTCATATTTATTACTATTGCTAGATTGTACTAACATTGTATTTTTCTTTTTCCATTTTAATATATTTTTCAAAAAATCCAAAAATATTTTTATTTTTCTTTGAAATTTGTTGGAAAAATACAAAAAGATTTTCTCTTTAATTTTAAGACAGAGTGAAAAGGCCAAAAATAATTTATTTTTTGATAAAATTTTTGAAAAATCCAAAAAGATTTTGTTTTTTTACACCATATATGGACGGACATTAAAGATATCTGAGTCACCCATTCATTACATATCCATATGGCTCTTTTTTAGTGTTTTGAGACCTGACATCATTTCATTTTGTCTTAATTATATGTGGAGTCATTAAGATGTGACATGATGACTACTTGCTACAGGTTTGACTCCTTGTCACCTTTAATGCACATGAGCACGAACTTACTCAAGTATTGCACTTACCTTTCATGTGTCGGTTGTAGTGTCTTCATCTCAATCCTTTTTTAAAATGAACGAAATGGAAAAAAAATGAGATAATGAAAGTAGTTCTTGTAAGAACCATTGCCCGAATTTGAAAATTTGAAAATCATATCTCTGGTAAATGTAGTATATATTTAAAGCCATGTAATCGGGCTGCAAAAGACGTGTTGTCATTGCATGAATAACCACCATTTACAAAAAAAGAGCCTAAAGGATTAAGGGCACATAAAAAGAAAAAATATAAAGTTCCAGGACCATTTCAAAGTACATTGATACTTCGCTACATATGAGCATTGATTTCTTCAAAATATTTGAGAGAAAAAATTTAATATGTGAGTTTTAAGGGAGTTAAGTCGAAGATCAATGGGTTTGCACATCCTGAAAAATTCTCATAAAAGCATTAAATAGTTTTGGGCATTATTAGTGTGGAAACCACTCATGATCTTGATTAGTTGAATAGGTTAAGTCAATTTCAGTTGAGTTTGCCATTTTTTACACCTAAGGTAGACTTTGAGATCTTACAATAGTGGTGTCCAATTCCTTTGTGCACATATGTATGTTTTTCTACGTTGATTAACCTATAAAATGTGTTCATACCCTTACATTTCCTTTTCATGATTCAGTTATTTTTATATTTCTCCATGGTGTGTTGCTTACGTAAATTTTTTAACTTGATAAAATTTTAAAAATTAAAAATAGTTTGTGATGTATTTTGAGATAATGATTGCATGATTATTCATTCATGTCTTGTTGTGATGATATATTTTTATGCTTGTTGATGTTCCCTATACTTTTCATGATTAGTTTTTACTTTTTGTCTATTTCGAACAAAATAAAAGGGGGAGAACAAATTATGGGGGAAGAATTTTCATATCTTTATGTATCCATTTTGATAGATTTCAAACTTAATGCATCACATGGTATTTGCTTTGTTTCATGTAAGTAGGAATTTTGGAAGATCATATTTGGATAACACTCAGTGAAGACAAAGAGCCAAAGAGAAGACAATGAAGAAGTGAAGATTTCAAGACTTTCTATTGAAGATAACTCTATCTTTGTACCTATACATTTTAGGGTTTGGGAAGGTATTAGGATATTGTATCCATCTTAGGGGATTATTTATAATTTTGATTTTGCTTTTATGTTTGTTTTGGAATAGCCAAAAAAGGGGAGATTTGTAAGAGTATGATTGTAATTACTTACTCATACCTTAGGCTACATTTAGTTTTAAACATATCCCGCTACCAATTATTTCGAGTCATCACAAAGAACCGATTTTCATCATCTCTAAGTTCAAGAAGATCTTCATAAAATGAAGGTATAAAAAAATTTAGGAATTAGGATTTAGGATTTTGAATTTATTTCCGTCTATAATTGGAAGTTATTTTTCTTAAAATCGAGGTATTTTTCTAACATTTTTTTGGATTCGAAAATTTTCAAAATACGCACAAATTGTTTAAACGAGATGAGATTCTCGTTCAAACAACTTTGAAATATCATTTGAAGAGGTTGTTTGAAGGTTCCTTCAATCGAACATGTAACGAGGGCGTACTGTTTTATCACATTTGAAGCTCATTCAGACGAAATTGGGATTTTGTTCAAACGACCTTGTTATCATTCAAATAAGAGACTTTTCTCATTTAAACAACACTCAATATTTGTTCGAACAAGACTCGTTGCCTTGAATTTTGTGCTAACTTATATATACCTGTTTCGTATAGAAAATTGATGAGACTTTTGCGAATTCTAATTTTTAAAACCTGCTGTAAAAGTACTCACTTTGTTTAGGTCAAAACCTAGTTTGATTCATAATCATCAGTCCCAACTATATATGTGTATCAGTTCAAACCCTAGATGGTTCTATATTTGAGATACACTTGTGGGGAGATTCTCTTTAATGGTGAATTGTTGTCGTTCTCGAGGGGATCACTGCTAAAAAGAAGACCAAGGTTGATCGGAGGGCACCGAGGGTGGAACGCCACCTATGTACGACTCTGGACTGGGCCATATTATGTAGAGGTTTTTGTAAAAACTCTATAGTTATGATAAAAAAATTTACTCACAAGGGGGTTTTCCTCAATTTGCCTTTTTGTGTTTGCATGCATAATTTCATATGCTTTATCACCTAGCTGCTTGTTAAGGGTAATAAGATAAAATTTGGAGATTTGTCCACCAGACATTTAATTATAGAAATTATCCATTAAGATCGCAAGGGCACTCTCATAAGTATATACATAATAATACCAATATAATGGTGGGTTTAACGTGGGGTGGATGAAATATACACAAACACAAAAAATTAGAAAATATATAAATAGATGTATGTCTGAGTGTGTGCAAAAGGATGATTGCCAAAAATTAATAATTGGTCAATTAAAAAATGAAATAGTCCTAGAAGAACCAGCGTGGCACCTAATGCAGAGCCCACGAGAGGGAAAATAAGGGGAAAATGTTTTTGTAATTTTTTTTAACTTTTTCAATAATTGCATGTTAAGGACATGCAATCTTCGCAAATTCAAGTTCATTGAACCCACAAAAATGTTAAAACTAAATATACAAAAAATAATGAAAAGGTTGACTAATTAAACTATAAAACTATAAGTAAAAATGTAAATAAGTTAATATGTACAACCCACATTCCAACTACTAGTTAACTATACAATAAGAGTTAAAAATTTTGAGGGTCCAACCAAAATGATGATTTGACTTTGAGTGGCAATTACTGGTCCCTCATTTGAGTTCATAAGCTACAAAAAATAAGCATTTCGTTTGAATAACACAAGGCATGGTTTGTTCAGGGGGATGGAACCGTCACCATTTTTAAATTTTGGGTGGATGATGGGGGAATTGGATTGAATAGGACACAATAAAAAATGGGATTCCAGAAAAACTGAATTTCCACCAAGAAAGTATTTTTGAAAATAATAGAAGGAGGGACACATAGAAGAGAGAATACCATCAAAACGAGAAACTCAAGAAAGCATTCCTCGTCGGTGAAAGGATTAAATGTTTCAAAGTTTTGAATTGACTTATAGCAAAGTTGTAATGGTTAAATAATTGTGAACATAAACGGGGATGAAATGAAATCAATATGAAGAGATGAATCATCATCGCTTGAAGGTTAAATTCCAAAATAAAAAGATTCCCTTTTAATAAAATGTTCTTCCAAAATAGTTTGAGGTGAAACAAAAATGTTCAACTCATCTTTGTTGTTCAAGGAAGAAATTATCTCCTTGAAAAGTGATTCAATCTCCATATACTCATCATTTTTATTCTACATTATACTTTGGTCAAGACCCAGAATTGTTTGCTCCAAAGAGGCACCATCAGCCCAAGAAGCTTGAATTCCTCGTTTGGTTCAAAACATTCGTCATCATACAAAGTTTCAAGAGACGAATAAATGTTGTTTTCAAGCAATAAATCCAATTAATGCTACCAACAATGGTTTTCCTCCCGATAAAAAATTGTCAAAATTTTTCATTTTTTGACTTTGCAACAATGCACTAAATGAATTTTGCGTTTTTGCAACTTTTCCCAAAAGACTAATTTGATAACTATTATCATAACTTTCAAAGCTTATTTGTATAACAACTTTCAAGATTATTGTCAAAATAGTTCGAAGAACTACTACCGCAATGGCTTTCAACTTTATTATTGTAACAAGTTTGGACATTTTTTCATTAGAATAAGTTTGGGTGAATACTATAAATTTGGTCAAGTGCATTCTTCTCAACACGAGCTAATCAACAAGTACAAACCAAAATGCACTTAACCAAGCATACTCAATTGATTATAGACATCAAACATGAAGAAATTTAATTCAAAAATGAAAGATTAATCTTTCACTCGAATATGATCACGAATGGATTAAATTCACAATATCACTATAAATACAAACATTGTAAGACAAAGGAAGTTAATTGCCTAATATTCTGACTTTAATACATAAAGTTTCAATTAAAAGTGTTTCGACACAAAACCTAGATTTTAATGCTCAATAACCATCAATGGTGGAAATTTGATCCTAACATATAAACTAGTTCCAACACATGATTAAATCAATACAACTAATTAATGAAAGGAATTAACAAATTAACTAATAAAACGAAGGTATATTAGAACGTGGATAGGTTATAAAGCAAGAAATCAACTTAAAAAGCTATAAAAACAATGAAGAAGATAATGAATAGGGACATACCACCAAACCCTTGGCGAGACAAAGGAGATAAGCTCCCGAACACCAACTAAAACTAGCCTAGAAATGAAGATATCGTCAAAAATAATAGCCCTCCATTTCTATTTTGCCCAAAAAATAAAAATACAAAGAAAATAAAGAAAAATAATTCGATAATAGATATTTGTAGAAGTGCAAAGTAACCCGCATCAATTTGGGCCTGGTTTGAATAGATTTGGGCCTGGCAGTGCTCTTTCTCACTTTGATCCAATTTTGGCACGTCGTACATAAACAATTATAAATTCTTCATACGGACTCAAAATAATGCAGGGTCATAAGCCATGTGAGGATAATTCAATTCTCTGCATGTTAGTGTTTTAAATTCCTCCAAATTCTATTGTATTAAATTAACAAACGACCCTTGAATTTGAAGCATATGCCAATTTATTTTGGAAATAGTCATAACTTCCTCATTCGGGATCGGATTGACTCACAGTCGGTGGGTACACAAACATATTTTAATGATATACATGTTGGCACTTTTATACCATACAAAATATAAAGTACAAAAAGACTAAATTTCCTTTGAAGTTGCATCTTGTGACGAAATGTTCTCGAAACGCAATCAACTTCACACTATGCACCCATAACACCTGCAAAAGTTTAACTATACCTAGAAAAGAATATAAATATCAAGAATAGAAGTTATCTGGTTAATGAGCATAAATATAATAATTAATGTACACGAGGGGGAAAATACACAAGAATAAAGGGTACTAAATGCAATATTCATAACTAATCATCTAGCAATGTTGGTAATAAGATGTTTCGTTTAATCTTGTAAGTCCAACTTATAATTAGGACCGTGGGTTATTATATTATATTCTTACAAGAACATGTTATTAATGCAATCAATGTCCTTCATGTACTTAGGAATATGATATAAACTACCTTTGTTATCTTTGTAATAATAGATAAAGAGACATACCTTTGTTCAAAATTTTAACTTTCTTGGCTCGTTCACAGAACGAGTGTCGATCACTCCCAAATACGAACATATCGTAGAATAAGTGTAACACCCCGTATTTTTTAGGATAAATAATTTCTTTAATTTTGTGAATTAGAATTTAAATTAAATTGTTAATTTGGAGAAATTATTCTATTGGGAGATTTTTTTTTAATTTGGAAGATTCAATTTATTTGGAGAATTAAGATTTAAATTAATTCGGGTTATTTCTTTTAAAATACATGTGTCGTAAATTGAGGGTAAAATTGGAGATTTTAGTTAAGTAACTCGGATGACGATTCTGAGTGCACGGTTAATTCCGAATAGGTCGAGATAGTCGAAAAAGAGTACTCGGGATAGTAATTGGGTCTCGAGACATTTTTAGGCATAATCGGTCTCACGCGTGGGTGTTTGGGCCATTTATATTTGTCCCATAATCTTAAAAACGTGATTAATGAAATAAAACCTAATTGAAGGAATTTGGACAGTTATAACTCAAGAAGAGAAACCCTGGAGCTGCAGAGAAAAACAAAGAAAGAAATCAGGAATCTTTTGGGAGACGAATCGAGAAAGGATTAGTGTGTTCTTCATCAAATCGCCATCTACTTTAAAGGATCAGACCCTACGAATTTATCACGGCAAGTAGTTAAACTTTCTTTCATTTAATTTATAGTATTACAATTCATATCATGGTGGGTGTATATCATAATTCTATTGAGGTGGGTTATCGCATAGAAATCAGATGTTTTATGAATTGGTGAGATTACACAGAATAAAAGTGAAATTGGTGTTGATATACGATTCTGGGATGTAGGAATCTTAACTATTTGATGAATCTAGTAGTATTGGAGTTTAAATTTTGGATTATAGAGATGAAATTATAATTGGTTGAATAAAATCCTAAAAATACCCAAATCGATAAACATTAGATTTATATAAATTGATTGATGATTCAAGGTATCTACGACGTTTTGAACATGTTATTTCATGAATTGGATGTTGATTGAGATTGGGAAAAACATGGGAGAAGGAATGGAAAAGCTTATGGTTCATCAATGGTGGAAACATAATCGGGGAAGAAAATGAATACATGCTCGAACGATCGCCCCCTTCAGTTGTTCTAAAACTTGATATTGTATATCTTTTTTTCACGATCGCATTGGCGCCGACCTCGAATTTTTTTGATTTTTTTAGTTAGTTATGATTTTTCTACGATAGCGTGCATGAGACTGACATCTTTAGGAAGAAATAAATTCGGGTTATTTTGAGATATCCGTGGACGAGTGAAGGACTTGGGAAAATATTAATGAACATTATTTTATCCTTGTATTAGATAGGGATGAATACGGGGTATGCATTTAGGAGTGTTTAGGATGAATAACACTCAAAAATATATGAACAGGTTCGTATGGAAATTTTGGATGAAATTAGAATACGGACAATATTGAGATGTGCTTAGTATCTTCAAATAATATATGAATGTGAGTTAATACTTATAGAATTAAGGGTCGGTGTCATGACTCGGATTTTTAGGCTAGTGCGACGGGAGTGAGGCAAAAACTAGTGAGTTTAATTTATTAAAATTGTATATAACAAATTATCGAATATTGAATATAATAAAGGATGTTTTACCTAATAGTGGGACTTGGTGTGATACATTCTAAACGGTGAAGATACAGATCGAATGAGTGAGTCAGGGTATTGTAGTTGGGTGACACTACTTTAATAAATTAATTAATGTGAAACTGATTAGATTAATCGGTGTAATTTGAAATGTAACGAACTCGGGGTATGCGTGAACCTATGACTTAGATCCGTAGGATATGAGTGAATTACCTACTGTAATATTTTAAAGGATAATTGGCACACTTTGAGTTGCGAGGGATACTCGAGAATATACGATAAGAAGTGTAATTGGAATTAAATAATACGTAGGACATTCGAGAGATATATATGCTATGTATAGAATATATGATATAGGTTGTGTGTATACCTATACTGATCTGTATGATTGATTATGTGTATGGCATACCTAACATACTTGGTGTCACTGAAGGTTGTGAAGGTGATAATATTATATTGAGGCGCTTTCGGGGGGATACTTGACTTGTACCTCAGAGCATAGGGCCTAAGGAGGACTTATCGGTGGGTTGATAAGTTTGGGTGATATGGGTGCGTAGGTATGTGCGTAGCCCATAAAGCCGTGGTCCGTGTTCGCCTCCAACATGTGTGACTTGTATTGATACGGTTCCAGAATGATTTGAAATCTATAGTTCTTTATACAGTGCGTGATGTACTGGGACTTGATAGCAGAGTATGCATGCACCACAGGTCTTGGCCTAGGGGTGTTGTATTTTGTATATATAAAACAGTGTGATATATGTATACTTGTGATTTTATCCTACTGTGTGGGTTTAGTAGAAGAGAAAGATAGTGACATTAAAAATATCTGTATTATGGAAAAAAATAAACATATACTAAGAAATTTATAATGGGCTAAAAGACATGGAAATTCGGTAACGTATTGTATGGGCAATACGGGTGGGCTTAACGAATAATTATGTAGAAGGAGATTTGATTAGGCTAGTTAGGTAGGGTAGCATAACTTAGAAGGAAATGTAGAGGGAAAATGTTAAGGATTATTAATTAAATCATCGTTGCCCCTAACACCGTCCCATCAACTCGTATGATTTTAAAAAAATACCCCGGATTCATCCCTGGTCCAAACTCAACCTTCCCCGAGGGCTGAATCGATCACCTCCTAGGATGAATTGATTCGCCTCCTATATCGAATTGATTCTTCCAGCCAAATCAATTCGCCTTCTTGGCCGAATCGATTCGGATCTGGGCAGAAGCCCAAATTAGCTACGTTTTTCTGTTACAGAATTTCTTAATTTCTTTCCAAGATCCATTATAATTGTTAATTCCCTTTTATAATCTTATGAACATGTCTCTACTACTTATTTACTCACATTAGAATAATTAATTTCATATATTAACATCAAATTCTTTTTCCAAATTTCAGAATTTACATGAATGGATCAAGAAGCCAAGATTTTCTACAGTAATTTCAACTATATATATATATATATATATATATATATATATATATATATATATTATAACAATAATAAGATTTGGGGCATATAGCATTCGTTCAAAGTCACAAATTTACCGATCATAGACATATATCAAAGACCTCTACATGTGAATCCAATTTTTCCAAAATTTTCCAAGAAAATCCTAACGATCTATCATCCAATTCAAGATTTAGATTATGATAGATGTTTGGGTTAACCACCTCTTTCCAATTTGTCTTCTACATGCATAAGATTAGCCCCTACCATTTAATCATCCAATTACAAAGTAAAATTCAGAAATCACATGGGGTGATGAATCATGAAGCAAATTGAATATTGAATTAAGCAAGAAAATACTTGCCTGGATATATAGAGTTGATGACGTTTCCTTTGAATCTCTTGTTTCTTCTCCTTTTTGGCCTCTGTTCCCTTCTCTCTTGAGGAGGCGCTGCTAGGGTTATGTATTTGATTAAATGTGGGGAGTGTTAATTTTTTTTTTAAATCTTATATTAGTCTCAAATCCTGAGTTGGGTTTATTTCCCCAATTTTGAACATCAAATAGGCCCGAACTCATAATTTGACTAGCCCGAAAGTCTCCTAACTTATATACCTGTACTCCGGGACCATTTTTAAAGATTTAAAACATCTAAACGAGCCCATGTAGCTTCTCGGAATGCGTCCCAATTATTTTTATTCCATAATTATATTTATAATCGAGTCACACATCATACATTAATTATCTACTACACATGCAATTATTTTTCATTATAATTATTCACATAAGAATCAACCTCACATGATTATGACATAATAATAAATTACTAGTTCACAATTAATAAATTAAATTTACTGATTTAACTTAATTGCCACGATATTAAAAAAAAGATTTTATTTATTCTAGAAAAATACGGGGTATTACAATATTTACGTAATAATGTGCAAACTAACAATGCCCGGAAGTATAGGAGGTGGAGAACGATTGAAGATGGTGGAAAACGGTTGCCAAAATTAGAGATCGCAAATCGTCGGAGAATGGGAGCTTTTTTTTAATTAGCTGCTGGAATGCCAACCGACAAGACGAGATGAACTATAATCACTTGAATACGTGGTTGTCAACCGCCTATTCAAGTGATTATGGTTAATTAATAGCCGTCTTAATCCGGCCTCATTTTGGTGTTCTCAAATACGACGATTTCTCAAAATGTAATATATTTATAAATATATTTGAAAATGGGTTAATTTTGTAAATACGTTTTTTTTTTAAAACTCCAATGAATAGGACAGATTTAGGATATTTAATTGTGTGACATGTATCTCACATTGAAAAAAATAAATTGTATTACTAAAGCTGAATAACATATATATTAACTTCATTTGAAAAAATATGTATAACAAATTGTTCCCTAAAAACAATATTGTGACAACGTGCTTACATGAGCACTGGAATCCAATTATTGAAGTCTAAGGTGTGGTCCAACTTATGTAGGTTGTACTTGTACTTTTGCCTAACAATATGTAGCCAACTGACCCTATGCAGACTTAATTGATGGACGGTTAGGGGTCAGTATGCATCAAACAAACAAAACTATCTTGAACTACCAACCAAAATACTGGCATCCACACTACCGATCCCGGGAAAAGGTTCCGAAGCCCCATTAGCCACAAGCCACCTGAACCAGAAGAAACCTGTTTTTTTTTTTTCTTTTTTCTTTTTTCTTTTTAGATTATTGTACCTTCGTGATGGAAGCATTTGGTGAGCGGCTGGTTAATGTATATTAGAAAAAATAAGGGCAATTTACAATTCGATCTTTTGATAATAATTTTTAAATATTTAAGAATAATTTATTATTAGGTCCACTTGTTATTCCACTAATGTAGACTTTTACAAGAAGAGAATTAATAGACTTAAAGGTTCACAATTTATCAAATTTCTTTTAGTATTTGAAATTTTTTTGTGAAGAACCTAAGAATACTTTTTCTAAAAAATAATCCATCCAATGGCCATTTTTATATAAAATATTAAGACTAGCTTCCAATAGAGATTCTGTGTCTGAATTATATATATAGTGTGATTCTTAATAATTTGTTGTCATGTATCATTAAGGTGTTTGTAATACATCCACCATACACTACGTTTAAAACGACGGCACATTGTACGTAAAATAATATATTGTAAAATGAAAGCAATAGTTACATGGATGAATATAATATAATATTGAATGATATTTGAAACAATAAAATTATGTGCACCTTCACTGTGTACCCCATTCATATCCTCTATTTTAAATGCTTATATCTTATTGTTATGAGTCCCGTCAGAGTATAGAGTACAACTTGTTATTGCCTTATTTTATTATAGGATATAAAATGAGGGTACAAAATGAGAATTCATATAGTATTGCTATATTTGAAATTGTGAGCATGACTTAAATGTTGAAAGAGTTTGGCAAGAAGGTGAGTTATGTTTATTGGGTTCTCGCGTGAGGTGGTTGAATTGTAGAAGTGCTTTAATTGATTGAAAGTAGATCAGATTTGCAAAACATTACTATTAACCAGATAATCAAAGTCATTAAAGCATGCATAAACTCTAAAATTTTGAATTTCATAATTAATGTGAAAGAGACGGCTGAATGGTTATACTTATGATATTATTTGCACATAATTTTGCGATACACTTGATGTATAAAATGATGAAAATAATGGAGTCTTTATAATGAGAAAGAGCTAATCCAATATAATTCTATTAGCACTAGTGATTTTCTTGAGTTGACCAAAAGAAAGCTCAAGTAATAGATGACTTATCAAAGTTATGGTATTGTATCCTAGTAAAGATAGGATTATAATAGTAAGCGAATAAATATGAAAATATAATAATTCAAAATGAAGAATTAAGAATTATTAATAATAATTCCAACGCAATTTGCAAGTAGTGTGATATACCTCATTTATCTTATAAGTCAAATTAATAAAATTTGAATTTATGTGCCAATATTTTGTATATTTTCAAAGTTTAGCATTTACGTATTTAAGTGACCAACCATGTTCTATGTATAAAATTTTAATATTGTAATTGTATATTTAGCTGGGTTGTCTAAGGATTTTTATACGATTGATGTTCACAAATGTCGAAGGTCAAACAGAAAAAAAATGTTCACATGTGTCCATATAACCTTGAATTGTAAGATGAATGTTAGGCACACAAAATTGACATTAAATCTACCTTCAAATGGGTGTAAAACGATTATAATTAGTGACCTAACTGGTGTGACTATCTATACCATCTAACAAATCCAAAAATTTATCATGATATGTGAATAACTTTTTCTTTATAAGTGCTTTTTGATAGTATCTAAATCATAGTTTTGTTTGACATAAATCACATGTCCACTAAGTTGCAATATCCAGATTCAAATTCCAATATAATCATCAAAGTGAATGAATTAAACGATTATTGTCTTTTAATCAGACGAGAAGACACGTTACAGCATCATATTTTTTACTTGATACTTATACTGCTCACTTAGAACACCACACGAACTAGTATAATTTATCACTTTTGCTTTCATTTAAATACAACTGGATAGAATAATACAAATAAGAACACAAGTAAGCTATTATTTCAATAAAAGACTTGAACACGCTATGTTATTTCAATTTTAATTTTATTTACGTTGTGGTTTTCAAATTTCCGCCACGAGTCGCAAAATTGCTAACTTTTGTATCGTTTGGCAGGCACGAAAATGAGGTGGGCTGGGCTGTCTTTAACTGACATCATTTTCGTCTTTTCTATAATAAGTTAAGAGATAAATAAATAGGGTGAAGAATCTCAAAACTGCTGTACGCCTCACATGGAGAGGATTGCTTAGTAGATGATTTTTGTTTTTGTGGGCATGCTTTGATCTTGACTTTGACTGCTTTAGTGAAAAGATCATAGGCAATACTTAATTATTGGCTCCAAGTGCATTCTCTATTTTGATATTCACTAATAATTTTAGGGGCTAAATGTTAGAATTGTTTTAAATAATTTTTCATTATGTATTCCATAATTATACTAATTAGGTGTAAATTCGAACGATGTGGGGGCTAAATAATTGTGATAGACATTTTATAGATACAGTATTACTTTGTGTCATCTAAATAATAATAAGAAATAACTCGTAGCATAATAAAATATTGTAATTCCTAATAAAAATGACGCATAAAAACCATGACAACAATATACGCAAATTGAAAGTCGACATTTAACTATGGGTTGTGATAGCATGTGTCATAAGGACACACACTAAGAACCCAAAAATAAACGAAAGTTATTGAATGTAAAAAAAATAAAATCAGATACTACAAATCCACAACTCATCGAACAATGAGGGCTCTTATGTTAGTGAACATACACATCCAAAAATAACGAAAAATCCAAATGGTCTTGCCGGCGGCTAAACCAACATGAGTAGTCCGAAAAAACACACATCCAAAAATAAAATAAAAAAAACTCAATTCGTTTTGTCGATGACTAAACCAACTGGAGCAGTCCGGCGAGCTCCATGGCGGTGATGATGGTTTCTAATTACCCTCTCTCACAATTCTTCTCGTACAATTTGTTGTCCTCTATAAAGAACTTCAACAAAAACTATATTCTTCTTCATCTCCATCTTCATTTTCATCACTTTTCGATTCCTCATTGCTTGCAAAGAATGCTTTCGATGCCTTTTTTTGATTTCGGTTTGCAATGAATTTTAATTTTTCTTCATCTGAAGGTAAACCAGATAAACTAGACAATATGATTAAGCAGTGAAGAGTTGGGTAGAGGGCAAAGTAAAAGTTTAAATTGTGTTACGGTTCATTCACATATCAATTAAATGAAAGTATCGAAGAACATTTTATCTGTAGTGTACAGTACAAAAACTCCCTTAACTAAACATGCATATAACAACATTATCATTAATAAACCTAGATTAGCCTAAAAATTACCAACAATGAATAATAATTCATATAAATGAAATACAAGATCTAAAGAGAACTCAAAAGTATTCATTGATTCAAATTAAAACATCACCAAATCACAAAACATAGATTTGCCTAAAAAATGGGCTTATTTTTTGTTACCGTCAACATTAAATGGTAAATTTAAATCAATAGTGGGGTAGTAAATATTAAAATGAAAAGATGATATCTAAATAGAACACAAATTTTGATTCATTCAAACTAAAACTAAAACGAAAACATCAACAGAACAAAGCATCAATTTAATTTCAAAATGTGACCACTGCACAACAAAACAAAACGCCCTAAGCCCCCTCTCCTCTAATCCTCATACCAAGTACGCCTCGGTTGCTTCTTGTAGCATGGACACAACACTGCTTTAGAACCCCGACAATGTTCTTATCAAAAGCACAGATTTTCAATCGCAGCCCTCGACAAGTACTCATCCTTAACGTTAGGAACCCAAACCCTGTTAATCCATACTGTTTTGCCAATCATAAAATCAGATATAAACCATAATGTTACATCGTGTTAAAAGCACTTTTGTCATGAATCCAGGATGTCTAATCTTCATGTAATCACAAAATCGTAAGTTCATTATAACTATGATCAAAACTAACATTTGTCCATTGCCATTGATTGGAATAAGATGACTTAAATGCTCATGTCAAAGCTTCCTTTGAATCCCTTCTTGAATAGCCCATAATTACTCTTTTATGTGCCCAAAATATTTGTGAGAATATACAAATAATGAGAATTTTTGAATTTTCTCTCCCTCCTTAGAAATCGTGTGTTATGAGATGACTCTAGATGGTGTAGATGTCTCTATTTATAAGGGGAAGAGGGCCGGAATCCTAGTGGAGGTGGGTCTCTTTTTAAGTCTTCCACTAATGCCACTAACCATCATGTGACTAACGGATAAGATTTATCCAATCTTTTAATATCTTTATTTATCACATTCCTAATTAATTATCTAACATTTATCAAGACCACATAAATAGGAAATTCAGAATTTAATATAATTGAAATGAAATAATTAATTTCGTCACTTAACATTAATTTCCAACAGTCTCCCACTTAGTCTTAATAAATCGTATAATTAGAGTAGGTATCATAAGGTGCACAATCATTGATAAATTTAGTTTGCTAAATCAAATGATTCATGGATGCGAGTCATGGAGGTTCCATGCTATTCAAGATCCATGTACCACAACACCAATGTTTCATTCAACTGAGCCTTTAATATTGGGTATCATAATGGCCTCATTATGTCCTTTTGAATAAGGACTATTTCTATCAACAATAATTCATAATTATATGCATGCATTCACAAAAGACAGAAATAATAGAAATCAAAAATATTTTTATTGAATTCAAGTAATAGTGTCAAACTACTAAGCCAAAATAACAATCATAATCTAACTAATCGACACCCATCTCTTTGACATGTTCCATAAAGGTCTTCGGAGATAGTCATTTTGTAAGAGGATCTTCTATGTTATTACGCGTACCAATGTGATCAATTGACACTCTTCGTTTCTGAACTTCTTCTTTAACTGATAGGTATTTCATCTCAATATGCTTAGCAGCCCTAGTATACCTATCGTTCTTCGAGAAGAAGACTGCTGCGATATTATCACAATAAATTTTTAGCGGCTTAGATATTGACCCCATAATTCTAAGTCCTAAAATAAAGTTTCGCAGCCATAATCCATGATTTGTAGCTTCAAAGCAAGCTACGTATTCAGCCTTCATAGTAGATGATGAAATGACGCTTTGCTTAGCATTTTTTCATGAAAAGGCTCCTCCTTCCATAAGGAATACATAACCCGAAGTGCTCTTCCTACTGTCAAGGCATCCCCCAGAATCTGAGTCTGAATAACCAATCAACTCAAGGTGATCAGTCTTCCGATATGTAAGTATGTAATCCTTGGTCCCTTGTAGGTACCTTAGCACTTTCTTTGCAGATTTCCAATCGTAAATCCTCGAATTACTTTGACATATTCCTAACATCCCAATAGTAAAACTGATATCCGGCCTAGTGCATACTTGTGCATACAACAAGCTCCCTACGAGCGAAGCATAAGGCATGCCTTTCATGTGCTCCCTTTCTAAATCACTTCTAGGGCATTGACTTAAGCTGAACTTATGCCATTTCTGAAGTGGAACAATAATGGGATTGCAACTTTGCATGCTAAATTTTTCTAAAACTTTTCTAATGTAATCTTTTTGAGGCAATCCCGACATTCCTCGTGATTCATCCCGATCACGAAGGATGCCTCACCTAAATCTTTTATTTCAAAGTTTTTAGAAAGTTATATCTTGGTTTCACTTAATAAACCAAGATCACTGCTCGCGATAAGTAAGTCATCAACATATAGTACTAAAAACACAAACTTACTCCCACTGATCTTCAGGTATATGCACCAATCAACAGTGTTTTCCTTAAACCCAACGGATGTAATGGTATCGTGGAACTTAATGTACCATTGACGAGAAGCTTGCTTTAGACCGTATATTGACTTCTTTAACATACAGACTATGTTTTACTTTCCTTCTTTTATGAAGCCTTTTAGCTATGCCATGTAGACTTCTTCTTCTAAACTCCCATTCAGAAAAGCTATTTTTACGTCCATTTAGTGCAACTCTAAATCATAATGAGCCACCAATGCTAATATGATTCTTAATGAGTCCTTCTTTGAAACTGAAGAGAAGGACTCACTATAATCAATGCCTTCTCATTAATTAAAACCTTTGGCAACAAGTTTAGCTTTATGTCGTTCGATATTGCCTTTTGAGTCAAGTTTGGTCTTAAAGATCCACTTACACTCAACTCGTTTTGGTCCTTCTGGCAATTCGACCAACTCCTAAACTTTATTGTCATTCATAGATTTTATTTCTTCATTCATGGCATTAACCCATTATCTGAATCATCACTATTTACATCTTTTTAATAAGAAAAGATCATTAATATTCCCTATGTTAAATTCGATCTCTTGAAGGCATACCACATAATTATCCAGAATTATCGATCTCCTTTCTCTTTGAGATATTTTTAATGGCACATCCCGTGGTGCTTCAAAAGTTTCATTGGTTATATTCTCATTATGTGGTTGTTTAGATGATTGATCATTCACTTGTTGTTCATTGTTATTGATTGGGTCAATGACCGCCTCAACTACTACATTAGGAACAACATGTCTATTACGAACTCTGGGTATAGAAATATGTACCATGACTTCTTGAATGATTACCTCCATTTCTTTTATACTACCACTTACTTCACCTTCTTCAATGAATTTAGCATTTCCAGTTTCTATGATTCTAGTTGTATGATTTGGACAGTAGGATCTATATCCCTTTGACTTTTCTGGATACCCGATGAAATGACAAGATAATGTCCTAGGATCCAATTTTTTTTCATGAGGGTTATAGATTCTAGCTTCCGCTAGGCAGCCCCACACACGTAAATACCTTCAATTGGGTTTCAATCCTTTCCAAAGTTCAAAAGGATTTTTTGAAACTGACTTACTAGGAACCCTATTTAAGATGTGTACAATGGTCTTTAATGCATGTGTCCACAAAAATGTAGGCAATTGGGTCCTACTTATCATACTTCTAACTATTTCTATAAGGGTACGATTATGCCTTTCAGCTACACCATTCTGCCAAGGTGATCCTGGCATTGTGTATTGGGTACAAATACCAAATTTTTCAAGGAGTTTAGAAAATGGGCCAGGGCGTTGCCGTGACTCATCATATCTACCATAATATTCACCATCTTTATCGGACCTAATAATTTTCACCTAGTTGCCTAGTTGCCTCTCAACCTCATTAATGTATATTTCAACGACGTTCACAGACTATGATTTATCATGCAACATGTACAAAATGCAATAACGAGAAAAATCATCTATAAAGGTGATGAAGCATTTTTCTCCACCAATGGATGGAATATCAAAAGGTCCACATATGTCTGTATGTATTATTTCAAGTAGCTGGGTGCTTCTTGTGGCTCCTTTCTTTGTATGTTTGGTATGTTTTCCTTTAATACAGTCCACACACACATCTTTTATATCTGTATGTATTATTTTAGGTTATGGAGCATTCCATCTTTAATGAGCCTTTCAATTCTCGGCCTGGATATGTGCCCTAATCTTTTATGCCACAAATAAGAAGATTTTTCATCATTAAGTGTACGTTTCGTACCAACATTAGGATGTAGAGTCACAAGGGTTTCAGAAAAATTCTTTTCAAGATTCAATTGATATAAACCATCTAATAAAAATCCAGAACCAACATTATTTGAATTTTTAATCAAACCAAAACCATTGTACTTAAATTCAATCGCAAAACCGTCTAAAGCAAGTTTGGAAACAAAAATTAAATTCCTAGAAACAGTTGGAACATAAAAAGTTTCTTGGAAATCTAAAATAAATCCAGTGCTTAAAATCAGGTGAAAGACTCCAATAGCTTTTATTTTAGCCTTCATTTTATTGCCCATGTAGAGAAAATGCTCATTTGAATTTGTTTTGCGAATCGAAGTTAATCCCTGCATCGAATTAGAAACATGACACATAGAACCAGAATCAATCCACCAAGTGTTAGAAGGAGCGTTAATAAGGTTTAATTCGAAACAAACATAAATAAAGGGCTTACGCTTTTTCTCGAACCAGGCCTTTCATTTATGATAATCCCTCTCGAAATGGCCCTTCTTTTTACAAAAGTGACATTTGTTGTTCTTTTCCTTCTTCACACTAGCAGTTGATGGTTCAGCTTGATGAGACGGCCCAGGACCTTTCTTAATGCCCTTGTCGAACTTCTTCTTAAAACCAGCTCATTTTTCTGTCAGATTTTCCACTTGTCCCTTAGTCACATGGCCATTATGTTACTTAAGTATTCCTTCCTCCTGTATTAACGTGCTTTGCAAATTATTTACATCCCACTTATCTTTTATAGTGTTGTAATTGATTTGGAAAGGCCCATACTCAGGAGGTATGGAGTTTAGGACGAATTGGACGAGAAAAGACTCATCCACTGTCATGCCCAAAACTCTAAGTCGAATAGCTAGATTGGTGATCTCTATAATGTGCTCATTTATGGTTCGAGTACCATCGAACCTCATAGTGTCTAGGTCAACCATCAGTTTCCCAGCAAGGGATTTATCAGCAATGCGAAAGCGTTCCTTAATGTTGTTTAAATACTCTTTCCCTTTCATAGTTTCAGGTAGGGAGGTCTTAATGTTAGCAACAACGCACATTCGCATAAATATAAGGGCCAGCCTATTGGATCGAGACCATGCTTCATGGACAATAATTTCATCCTCGCTACTGGCATCAGTAACAGCAACGGGTTCATCACACATAATTACCATGTCTAGGTCAACAACCCCTAGGCTGAACTCAATTTGCTAATTCCATTCAGAAAAATTAGTTCCATCAAACTTGGAATAGGACTGAGCTTGCGAATATAGGTTAAGGGGAACTGCAATTAATAACAATATTCATAAATTAAATTTTCACACACAACAAAAATTACAAGGGTCGAATATTGAATTGCTGACTAAAGTTTTTTTGGCAAAATTTCATTTACAATCTGAATATCACGGAATCTATGTTAATCATCACATAATGTTCAGATTGTAAAGATATACTTCCCTATAATTCATTTATCATGGTCCCATAATTTTGGCATCTGTGTTTGTTGCCTAAATATTTAATACCATAATTAATGGACTTAATGTCAACTATTCTGTTTTCATAAAACAAGTTCTAATGTTGTTCAATTCAGATATTAGCATGTGTTGCACCTCAATCCAATTTTATAACTAACATTAGAATAAACCTTTAATGAATGTAAGTGTATTATTCGTACATGCAGTCTCAGCCTGTGTTTGGCCTTTGACTTATCTCAAATGAATAATTGCTTACATGTCCCATCTTAAATATAGCTAATCATGCATTAAAATATTAACTATAATATGTAATCTACAAGTAATTACAAAGATACAAATAGCAGCTTAAATGCCTCAAAAACATAATTGCCCAGGTATAGTAAAAACATATAGTACATGAATTTTGCCAAAAATGGAAAAAATGAGTCTTCACCATAGAATTGAAGTAAAACATGCCAGAAAACCAAAACCTTTCGCAGAACGTTAATATCAATTTTCTGTAAAGAGTTATAAGCCTCGAGATTATTTTCTAAAATGGCAAAAACGGGGTTTTGAGGGCCTTAACGGACTTGGATTGCCGAAAAACACATTACATCACGGTCAAAGGCCGTGAAATTCGATCGTTGGCCTGTTTCCAGTCAAACTATCAAGTTTCAAGTCAATCGGACACCCAAAATTTCAAAAAACACTATTCACTACACAAAAAAAATCTCCCGGAATCTGTTTTGCGTCAAATCATAGTTTTTACTTAATTAATCTTAAAAACAGATTCGTATTCTTTTCATTATTAATAAAAGTATTTTCCAGAATGCTTACACAACTTGAAATAATAAAATAATGCCAACGACATATTAGGGTTATAATAACACGAAAAAGGAGTTGAACAATAATGGGACAATTATCATAAGATAAGGACTGTATGCAATAATTTCCTTCTTAATATCATACATAACAAAATTCTAATTACCATATGTATGATTACTAGATTGCTTAAAAAAATTCAGATTTCCAGATTCAAAAGATCATAATCAGAATTGTTAAATTTTCATTAACGAAAAACATGAGATTATAAACCAAAAGCACTGAAACCACATGTTAATCCATACTTTTTTATCAATCATAAAACCGGATATAAACCATAATGTTACATCATGTTAAACAGTTTTGTTATGAATCCAGGATGTTTAATCTTCATGTAATCACAAAATCGTAAGTTCTTTATAAGTATGATCAAAATTAACCTTTGTCCAATGTAATTGATTGGAATAAGACGACTTAAATTCTCCTGTCAAAGCTTCCTTTGAATCCCTTCTTGAATAGCCTAGAATTACTCTCTTATGTGCCGAGAATATTTGTGAGAAAATAAGAATAATGAGAATTTCGGATTTTCTCTCTCTCCTTAGAAACTGTGTGTTATGAGATGACTCTAGATGGTGTAGAGGTCTCTAATTATAAGGGGAAGAGGGCCAAAATCCTAGTGGAGGTGGGACTCTTTTCAAGTCTCCCACTAATGCCACTAACCATCATGTGACTAACGGATAAGATTTACCCAATCTTTTAATATCTTTATTTATCACATTCCTAATTAATTATCTAACATTTATCAAGACCACATAAATAGGAAATTCAGAATTTAATATAATTGAAATTAAATAATTAATTTCGTCACTTAACATTAATTTCCAACAAACCCCTCTCGGATTAGTAATTTTGCCAAATTGAGAAAACGCCTCTTCCAGTGATCAATCGATTATGCCCCAGGTAAACCTGCCCATGAAACATCATTACTCAATTTCTACAGACACCATTGTTGAATGTAAGAAGTGGAAGGGTACCAAAGTAAAATCACTTCTCTGGTATAGCACCGATTCGGGAGAGAGTTTATTGATATAATAGGTGTAGGTATTTATATATAAGGAGAGCAAAGGAGATTGAGGGAATCCAATAGACGCTTAAGGAATCTTAATCAACGATTGGAAGATGAAGATGAATGGTCGCTGATTCATGGAGGAATAGGAATGGTAGGAGTGGTGGCCTATTCATGTTGACGGATGAAACGTCGGCTCCTGATGTGGATGTCGAGAGCTATTACAGCTTGCTTTATAAAGTTATTACGCATCCCAATAATTAGCAATCAGTTTGCTTACATGGATAGTCATGTTGTTAAGGGACATTAAATGCTTGTAAAGCATTTTATAGTATTATAGAGATACTAAGAGTCACTTTTATTAATGAAAGGGTACTCCAAATACCAAGAGTCAAAAAGACTTTTGGGCATCTACCTTGATGTACGGTTGCTATTAAATGAGTGTTGGAGATTTAGATATTATCTCTACCAATAAATAAGTGACTGATTTTCATCATTCAGGCAATAGAAAAGACAACACAATGAAATTATAGGAAATGGAGAGAAATCTAAATTCTTAATGAGTGTAAATTTCGAAGTATTGTTTTGAGCATACATGGAGATCTAACCGTTGGAATTGAAGTAGTGTTTTGAGCATACATGGAGATATAACCCTTGAAATGCGTTGAAATTGAAGTATGTTCTTTCCATATAAAAGATGAAGCAATGTTCCAAAATTCAGCCCGATCGGACATCGTTTGGATTGACCGTTTCATCAATCTTTCAAGTTGTGACGTGATAGAGGTGTGTTATTTTAATACCATTTTGTGTGCCACATAATGATTATATGTGATTGTCATGTGAAAATTTAATTAATAAAGTATCAATGATTAAAATTATGGTGTTCTTGAAAATAGTTTTACACTAAATGCAAATTTGATTATGGTATTTGAGGTGATTTTGACCGTCGATTTTTTTTTTTAATTTTATAATATTAATCATGAACTTTACATTTTAAACAAAAATGATCAAACCGGTAATCCCCATTAAGAGAATTACCGAAAGTAATAAGTCACCGTTTTTCTCCCTTCATTTTGGTCAAACCTCCACATCACCTCATTTGACATAAAAAAATCCATTTCCCTAAAAAAACATCTATTATATTTTTTCAGTTGCAATAGTTTTATAAAAGAAAACTTATTAATTTTTTTTAAATGGGTGTTAATAAAAAACTGTTTCATTATTTATTTTAAAAAAATAATTATTATATGTAAGTCCTATTTACATAGTATTTTCTTATTTAAATCCTATTGATAAGTCATCCATAAATTAAGTCTTAGTTTTTAATTTACGAATTTATTTCTTACTAATATACCTCTCTTCCTATATTCCCTCCATATTGATAGTGGTATTTATTTAATTTTCCTTTCAAACTTTAAAGAACTAAAACTTTCGATATGCGAATTCAAAATTTAGGAAATTAATGTTTTTGAAATTCACTAATCATGCCCTATAGATTAAGATCCATATTCAATTGAAATTACTAAAAACAAACAAACAATTTTCCTTCGTTTTTTATGCAGACAATAAATATATAATATTTGTGCAAACATCCCAGATATAATTCAGTTTTATTCTCTGGTGAGCATAGTAAATATATATTTCTCGATATTTTTTTCTTCAGAATTTTATACAGTCCATGGATCTTGTTAGATAGATCTTGCTGAGTAGATTTCAAAAATAGTAATTGTACGAAAATGAATTTGTAAAACAAAAGTTATGGTGATTTAAAGATTACAAAAAATTAAAAAATAAAGTTCAACTACTTGAGTAAATGCTCCAAATAGTTACGGATGATAGGCCCTGGAAGATGATGGTCATTTAGGGGCGCGTACAGTGGGGAAACCCGGACGGGCGGTCTTAGAATTCGTTATATGTATATAATTATAACAGTTCATAATCAAGTGGAACTTGATGTATTTGATATGCCATAAGAGCATGATGGAGTGCCACAAAGAGCACATGTAAATGCCACAAAGAGCATTTGAAAATGATTATTTTCCTAATAAGGAAAGGATTTTTACAAAAGGTAAAATTGAGATAAAATCTCCTTAAAGAGCAAAAGATTTTGGTTATATATATATACTTCCTGCTAAGGAAAAGATATATGAAATAATTGGCACCTTTGGTGAAGTTTTTAGTTTAATGCTTAGCTTATGTTTAAATTGTATAGGTTGCTTCTTATTGCTCTTTCTTCACGATTTATCATACATAACTGTCATACTCTTTATTCATCTGGTAATCATATAGAACCAGGCCCTGACTTGGTTACATTTCTTGTTGCATATTCATCTTGTCTCTGCTCAGGTACTCCGCCGCAAGGATGCCTGATTTGAATTCATATTCCGATGTTTTCGACGAGCCGTGATGCATTGCGGGTATTACGGGATACATTTGGTCTAGACGTTTTCATTTTTATTCTAGTTAAGATCAAGTTTTTATTCAGGCGAGAGGCCCAAGCTTTTGTAAATGTCTAATGTAATGTAATAAGTAACTTATTATACTTGTGTATTATTGGTGTATCAGTTAGTGATCGGTTACCTATTCGGTCTTTTTATCGTATTCCTGTCGTATTAATTATATATGTTTTGGGGTTTCCCTTATCTTTCAGGAATTGGGTTGTTTGTTTTCATTTATTTACTTTCAAATCAAAATTTTTGGCAACCCGTTTTCTAAAATATTGGGTGGTTATCCTGGATACTCTATATTTTGTTATGATGCTGAGAATGATTCCATCCATGATTCCGTTACATTGGAGTATTGGGATGGCCACCCCTTATTTTGGTGAGTGGGTTATCACAGATGGTATCAGAGCATCAGGTTCTAGAGTCCTTAGGAATCTGTGTGGACGCCTTAAGTTTTCAGCGTTGCTCTTGAATTGATGTAAAGCCTTAGGGTTAAGATTATTCATTTCTATTGTGAGATCTCGTTCTTCTACCGTGAGGTAGAACCTATAGAATCTTTGGCGCATTCGTGTGTGAGTAGTAGGTCGATAGAAGAAGGGCGTTATGGGAAGGTTTGTGGAGAACTGTAAGTTGTGGTCTGGGATGAGGACCGCTTTAGAGGTCGCTCCCTTTTTGTAGCACTTTCTTGTCTTGCTATTACGACTGCAAATTTCAGTTGATGTAGTTTCCCAAGTACCGCTAGAAGTAGGAAGTGGTACTAAACTTGAGAATTCACGCGATGTTATATTGAAGTGGAGAAGTTCCCTGTAGTAGAATGGAGGAAAACCATTCACCCGTAGAAGAAGTATTGAGGTGGTGAAAATGTGGTCACTATATTCGTGGGTGCCAGAAGTTTGGCCCATAGAGAAGCCCGGTGGATACTTGCAATGGCGAGTTTCTCTGGGATAATTGGACTGAGGAGAAGGTGGATTCTCGAATGTTCACAAAATGTTCGGTTAAAGACCAATGGCGAATAAGGTGTTGTACTGTTAGGGAGATGAGATCATGCACCATGAAGTGTTAGGCTCCAAAATAGGTGTTGTTAACACTTCTGATGGAGTAAGAATCGTGAAGCCCCATCGGTGGACACCCACCTGGGGAAGTTTCATTAAACTGAGGAAGAGGAGGCCAAGAGCGTGTCCTCTTTTACTGAGAAAGTAAGAGGGACTACATGGGCTATTATTGTCAGCCAGAGTCGGAATAATGGCTATGATGTGGAGTGTAGAACCACTCATTTTAAACTTCGTTGAGTGGAGAGCAAGGGAAAGAGTAAAGTGCCTGGTTGGGGAGTTGGTGGAGATAATGTCGGTATGTGTAAGGCTCGAATATGGAGTCTGAGAACCATTAGTATTGACCCGGAGTGCTTGGCAAATTGTGGAGGGAATTCTACCTTATAGGTGGGTAGTGTATATTCCTTAGGATAAGATTTAGTAGTATTGTGTCTACGATAGACTCGGGTGTGTATATTGAGCTTGTAGTAGTATTTACGCTATTATAGAAGGGTAATTATATGACTTCCGTGGTATGGAAGTTCTATCTTTTCTTCACTCGTTATGAAGCGAGTGATAATATTTTTAATGTATATGTGTCATATGTGTTACTTGGTTTGAATGTTCTATTGTTTACGTGCATTGTATGTGGATGTTATGACTTATCTCCACGACCAACAAAGTTAAGTAGTAATGCATAGGAGGGGTTCCTAGTTTGGATTCCGCTTTTGCGGGACGCTCCACGCGTGAACCTTAACGACGTTGGGAGTGGAGAGATGCCATATTTCCTTTCTCTTATTTCATGTATAGAATATTAAGGTAAAGTCTAGAAGTAGAATCTTATTAGGGGAATTGTAAATTAGAATGGTATCGATCCCGTTCATGTTTCTTAGACCGTCACATCTTAATGACCGACAATGCGAGGTAGTAGTGTAACGGGAGGGTTCCTTGTCTGGATTTCGCTTCGGCGAGACGTCCCACGCATGAACCCGAGCGAATGTCGGAAGTTGAGTAAGATCTTGGGCACTAGGGATGTATTTGGTATTATATGCTTACGATTTAGGTAGGATATATATAGATAGACCCTAGGATTTTTAGGATGTAAGACTTTGAGGGTAGGTGGTGTTAGTTTAGGAAAGCGTTAGGGAGTTGACCACGAATAAGTTGTGGGTTAACTCTATAAGAGATTAGATCCCTTAGGAGCGAGATTATGGGGTCTCAAGAGGTTTGGTAGGTTCGACCGAAGGAGATGAGGCATTTCTTAGAAATAATGTTACGTTGGTAACTTCATTTTCGAGGAGTTAATAAGGACGGGTGGATCCTCACTCCTGAGCCATTATTGTAAGATCGAGAGTGAGTTTAATGAGTAAGTTTCTGCTAGGATTGGGGAGTAATAATAATGGAGTATAGACCTATTATTTATGCGTCTCACAAGCTTAAACTTGTGGAAAGTAATATCCTGTGCTTGAATTAAGATTCATCGTGGTAGTGATCACCTTAAACAGATAAGGCACTACTTCCTGGGCAGGAAATTTGGTCCTTCTCGTAGGCAACAAGTTGTTGCAATATGTTGTGGGAGGAATCGAGTTGGTGCTCGGAGTTCAGAAGAACTAGTGATTGGATATTTTCTCATTTGCTAAGAAAATGCGATTGGGGTAGGGGACGTGTCGAGTAGAGAACTCATCAGAGATGATGGTAATGGCATGGAAGGCCAAGTAGAATGAGCATGAATAGGAAGATTCGGTAGTAAGAGCGTGTCTGTCTGTGATTGACCATTTCACCTACTCGTGTAAAGAGAGTAGTAGTGGAACGAAGAAGGGTATTCATAGACGTCTGCATGGAACTACCGGCATCGAACTGGTCATGATCCCATTTGAGAAAATGGTTAATCGTTTGATCAGACTATTGCATTCCCGGCCAGTATGGACGGACTACTTGTAGAAGAGTATGCCCCGTTCTCGATGGAGGAATAGTAAAACCATGGGAGGTGCCTATTATAATAGGGTGGACCGAGACTAGATATTCGTGTCGAAGGTTTAGAAAAAGTTTCCGCGAAGTAATGGGAACCGTATGGAAATGACGTATATCCTACCACCCTAAAGTGGATGGATGAAAGGGAGTAAATTTACTTATGCCGAAAGGCATATTACGAACGTGCGCCTTAGTATACATAGCAGAGGAGAGCAGTAATGGTATGGATGGAGATTTTCGTGCAACCATTAGGTTTTGGAGTGTCCTTATGGATCATTTCCTGAGGCATGGTATCATGAGTGGCCTAGCGAGGTCAGTGAGCAATTCGTATACTCGTTGGATGGAACCAATGGGTAATATGTTCCTTGGACTTGGAGTGGTCTCGGAACATTTCTTTAGAGATTTGGATTTTAAGCCATACGCCTTGATGAGATACGTCGATGCGGGGGATATCTGAGTAGCGTTAGGGCTAAGCCACTTAGAGTTGGTACGAATGCCCCAAGGTGTGATGTAACATGATGCTAGAGATTCAGCTAATTTTGCCGAGTCGCGAGGACATCGCCTTTCGCCGTAGGAAGATAGGATCCATAGTTAGTGAGGAACGCTTTGTGCTATGCTAGGGAACAAATGATGATTGGCTGAGATCGATAGGGTCGACCTTAGTCTGAGTCCATTTGGGACGTTGCAATAATGAGGAGTTTGTTTAGGATGGTAGAATCCTAGTTTAGAGTAGTATGCCCTTATCGGATTTGGGTATGCCCAAATTTTGGGGGCAAAATTCCCTCTTAAGGGGGGGAGTATGTAACAACCCTCGATTCTGAGAGGCTCATTTTATACTAAATTTTACCGCATAAGGTAATTATATAAAATGTGGGGACTGGAGTAAATATTAATTTAATGAATTGAAAGTTAATATTTACTATATTGATGCCTATTTACTGCATGTGAAAGTAAATATCATCGGGTTGCATGTTTTATAGTGTCATGTACTTTAAATGACATTTTGATTTAAATGATTTTGGAACTCGAAATAATTTATAAAATTTTCGGATGCCATTTTAGAGGGTGTAGTTAGTCTCGGAAGGTGCGAGACAGTCAAAATAAGTGCCATATTGTATTTTTGTGTTTCGGGCACTTTTACCTGGTTTTAACTTAAACGCGTATTTGGGAGTCATTTTAATGTGGTATTAACCATTTGAGTTGGGAGAATTATGTTAAGCCACGATTTTAGTCTTTTAAATCCCTTATTTTTCCCCATTTTATTTCTTGAACATAGAGAGACAAAGAGAGAAAGAAAGAGGAAGAGAAAAGAGGAGAATGAGAGAGAGATTGAAGATGGAGGATTTGGGATTGCTTCTTCTCCAAATAAATCTGAGATATCAACCCTAAGGCAAGTTTTCTACTTGCTAATATGTGATTTAAGATGCATAAATTGTATGATAGTTGTGTATTTACATTTATGGCTTAAATGTAGAATTTGTGGGATTTAAAACCCTAGTCTTGATTTATGTTGAATAAATTGTGGGTTTTGATGGTTAATAATCATGTAGATTAGTTTGGGGTAGATTTTTGTTGTTGGATGTGTATGAAAAGGAAGATATTTGAAGTTTGGAGGATTTAGGGTTCTTAACCCTTCGTAGCCATTTTTGGCAAATTTGCAGGTCCGAATCGATTCGGCCCTTTGGGCGAATCGATTCGCTAAGGGAAATTGGCAGGTCTACACAACCCGAATTGATTCGGGTTAAGACCGAATCGATTCGGTCAATTGCAGAAAGTTGGTTTAGTAGTCCGAACCGATTCGCTTTTTGGGCGAATCGATTCGCTAGGGCGAATCGATTCGGTCCTTGGGCGAATCGATTCGTTTTCCTGCTGTTTTTGAGTTAATTTTATAACTCAATTTCAATTCTTTTCTATAAATATAGGGATTAGGAACCTTCTTGAATGAAGTAAACTTAGAGTCCTAGAGTGTGAGATGAGTTAGCTGTCTACCCTACATTTAGGAATGGGTTATGTGGGGACTTTCCGGGGTTAGGCCTATTAATGATAAGGCATTCTCTTCTTCTAGTTAATTATTATGAAACTAGGAGATGTAGTGTTATGTTCGGGAGACCTTAGAAGCTTAATTAAGCTATACTAGTTTTGATGGTTTATATTACCACCCCAAAAGAATGTTGGAAGATTTTGAAAGTTCGATTGAGCTATGATAACCTTGGTGGTTCATCATAACGCCATAAAGGTGAGTTTGGAGAATAAATTGAAAGTTATTTCATTCCTTCGAAAGATGATAACCTTGGGGTTTTAAAATAACATCCAAAAATGCTTGGGAGATGATGAAGAGTTTATTTACTCCTTTGAGGTTGTAGAGTTGATATAAGCTATCGTATGACTATGGATGGTAAGTTAGATTATTTATAAAATAAATAGAAATGGTTTCGAATAAAATGAGACATATACGTGGAAATGAAATGAAATGGAAATGGTATTGATATTTGTAAATGATAATTTACTTAATCCTGAAACCGGTAAATAATGATTTACTTGATTTTCGACATGATAAATAAAATGGCTTAAACACACCTCTCTAAATGACATCATAAGGGAAGTCCTCACGTGAGTTGAAGCCCCCTGGCTAATGAATGCAGGGTGGATATAGTCCTAGGCCATGGGAGCGCTTATTGTTGTATATTTTTCTGCGATGGGTAGGAGATTCCGGGTGTGGTCTTGACTACCCCGCAGGCTCATGGTCGCTTCCCGATGTCTTGCGATATAGGTGCCCAGGTTGTCTAATGATAGGCCCTGGAAGATGATGGTCATTTAGGGGCGCGCACAGTGGGGAAACCTGGACGGGCGGTCTTAGAATTCGTTATATGTATATAATTATAACAGTTCATAATCAAGTGGAACTTGATGTATTTGATATGCCATAAGAGCATGATGGAGTGCCACAAAGAGCACATGTAAATGCCACAAAGAGCATTTGAAAATGATTATTTTCCTAATAAGGAAGGGATTTTTACAAAAGGTAAAATTGAGATAAAATCTCCTTAAAGAGCAAAAGATTTTGGTTATATATATATACTTCTTGCTAAGGAAAAGATATATGAAATAATTGGCACCTTTGGTGAAGTTTTTAGTTTAATGCTTAGCTTATGTTTAAATTGTATAGGTTGCTTCTTATTTCTCTTTCTTCACGATTTATCATACATAACTGTCATACTCTTTATTCATCTGGTAATCATATAGAACCAGACCCTGACCTGGTTACATTTCTTATTGCATATTCATCTTGTCTCTGCTCAGGTACTCCGCCGCAAGGATGCCTGATTTGAATTCCTATTCCGATGTTTTCGACTAGCCGTGATGCATTGCGGGTATTACGGGATACATTTGGTATAGACGTTTTCATTTTTATTCTAGTTAAGATCAAGTTTTTATTTGGGCGAGAGGCCCAAGCTTTTGCAAATGTCTAATGTAATGTAATAAGTAACTTATTGTACTTGTGTATTATTGGTGTATCAGTTAGTGACCGGTTACCTATTCGGTCTTTTTATCGTATTCCTGTTGTATTACTTATATATGTTTTGGGGTTTCCCTTATCTTTCAGGAATTGGGTTGTTTGTTTTCATTTATTTACTTTCAAATCAAAATTTTTGGCAACCCGTTTTCTGAAATATTGGGTGGTTATCCTGGATACTCTATATTTTGTTATGATGCTGAGAATGATTCCATCCATGATTCCGTTACATTGGAGTATTGGGCTGGCCACCCCTTATTTTGGTGAGCGGGTTGTCACAAAGAGTTTGGTCGTTTACGTTAAAAAGGTAAAGTTTAGGGTAAATATTATAAAAATTAAAACATAAAGTTGAATGTTAAAATTCACGCAAAATATCATGGTCAAATTTTCATTCAACCTTTATTTTAAGGGTAATGATAACATGTGACATAAGGGCACACGTTAAGTAATTAAAAATAGTGGAAATAGAGTTTCGACATACATTTAATACGATACAGATACTTATGTAAGACATTCATACTTACTATTTTGAGGCTCAAAATATATACCCTAGGACACATGTTATTATTTTTCTTATTTTAATTATAAAAGACAATACGAACATTGAAGAGATGTGTTCCATAGAGGTACTGACATGCATTGAAAGGATACTGCACTACAATAATACAACAATCCATGCACTTTGCGACTCATTCAATATCAATTTTTTTGTGATAGATCTTCTTTGGATTTTACATTATTATGGTTATTTCCTCAAATTTCATGATCAGTTAAAAAAACATTAAAATTAAATAATTTGAGTCAACTATCAACTTAATTAAAAAATTGACTTTGTGTTTTATTAGTTTAAAACATGAAAATATTTCTAAATGAAAAAAAAATTGTTTCATAAAAGACTTTTACCGACCAAGTTTTGAGCTAATGTATACATGACTAAAATACTTTTTGCATAAATGAGGGTACCTATACAACTATGACTCTTGCTTTTGATGGTTGCCAATTCTTCAATTTCAGCTTTACTTGATAGACAAGAATATCCTTTATCTTATGTGCCTCGTGTGGTACTAGTATCACCTCATTTTTTTTTCAAAAACAACATAAATAGAATATATAATAGTAGTGAACAACCCCCCGCCGGTGGCTTACATCAAGTATGAGTATTAAAAGAACTATGCTATGAAAAGCTTGTAAAATATCCAAACAATAACGAGTTTTAGGACCATTAACACGAAGAATTCGAAAAGCCATCTCATTTGTAACTCAACCACTTTTGTTATAAATCTCGGGGCACTAAAATATGTGGTGCTCAAGTACACGTCCTTAACTTCATTGTATGTATGTCCATCATGAATCCTCCTTGTCCTACAAAAAAAGTGGCATTTTAGGGTCATACAGACAACTCTAGGAAAGGTTACTTTTACGTCGACATACAAATTTGATTAATTTTGTATGACACACTGATATGTCGCATTGATATTAGCTCATATCCGGGCTTCATACAAGTCTCACAGCAGTCTGAACATGAGCCACTACCGGTGTGACACGTTAGTGTATCGCACCAAACACGAATTAATATCGGTGAGACACGAGTTACTAAATTGGCTTAAATCGGGTAATTAATTTTAAGGTATAAATTAAATTTTACTCTCCGAGTTTTATTTTAATTTTAAAATATATTTTTTTAAAAATCAAAATAGTGAGATCTAGTAATTAAATTTATATAAGAAATTTAGAAACTACCATGGATTTAAATTCGACCTTTTAGAATTGAATTAATTATTTTTCAAAACCTCAAGTTTCAAAATACTAAGTGGGAGAGAAGTTTCAATATAAACCCCACGATTTCTATTGACACTGTAAATTATGATGCGATTAATTTCTCGTGTCAGCTTAATCTGGCCCCCATCGGATGATTTTAATCGCGTTATCACTGAAATTTTAAAATTCTTAAGCGATAGTTTATTGAAATTAAATGTAAATGAGTTTGGTCCTCCCATCAAAGAAGTTCTTCACGAGCGGGTTTGGTTTCAATAAATGAACCGATGGTATACACTTAAGACACAACATTTGATATCCTCTCCATTGAAGTCACTATCATTACGAGGGGACCAAAAGTTGTCGGCTATTCATTATGCGGGACAAATGATCTTATACTATATGGATAGCATAATAAATGATGAAAAATTTTCTGGTGTAAGGTGGTGTCATTTAAGCTCCCATCGAGAAATTTCACATCATAAGGTAATTTGAATATCCGATGAGATTAGTTTTTAAATATTGGCGATTGAGAGATACCCCTTTAATATTTAATTGAGTAATTCTCTTGTTTTAAATTGGAATTTTTTAATTTAATGATGATAAGAATTTAAAGATGAATTCAACTCGTTCTCATTGTTTTAGTCTTAAATTTTTAACTAGAATAAGTTTAAAGGACTGAAAATATAATTGGACATTGTTCTAACTTAGGGGGATAATAAACTTATTTAACCCACAATTCCCATCAATATTTTAAAATTGTAATGTGGTTGATTCCTCGTGTCAACTTGATCTCCTGCCCCCCTCCCCCCAAAATGGGATCGTTTTAATCACGGAATCACGATATTTAAAAATTAATGTAATTCTTTTAAATTAAGTGTTATATATGTTCGATCCCACCATCGGGGATGTTCTATGTGTATAATTCTAATTCTAAAGAATTGACCGATGAGAATTTGTAGAAACATGTGATTGGTTCATAGCAACAAAATAAGAATTATATTTTTAAAAATGATTTTGTCATTGGTTGAGCAAAGGATTCTTTGAATTCGACATGGTGGGGAAACCCAGTTCCATTTCGTAATCCTAGAGTGAGGATCATCGATAACCGAAGGTTTGTGTTAGTGGTTTGAGAAGATCTTTACTTTTTTTCCAAAAGGAAAGTATGAGAAACAGGCTAAGTCTCAAGTACACTGATTTGGGATTAAGAAAAGTACATATCCACCACTAGTAATGGAATATAAAATAGGAAGGTGTTCTCATTGCAAGTAGTTAAAAGTTTTATAGCAACATGATCGGTTATTACTTTTTTTGTAAGAAAAAGGACAAGGTACGTAATGGTTTAAGAAAAAGGACAAGTTAATGGTACATCTCTTAAAGTAAATACATGATTTATAGTTCGATTTATGATAATATGGTATGTAGACCTGGGAACCACAAATCAGGATTGTAACTATTTGCAAAGGTACTAAGTACTCGGGCAATTACTTTAAATAAAGATGTTACAAAGTTATAACCAGTTAGAATAACACAACGATATTAGCTGTGGAATATTCTTATGAATATCGGTGTAGGCATAAGGTTAATATAGGTAAATGATTAAATGTGCTTGGTTTTATAAATGTTAGTTTTTATTTTCTAAATTATTTTTAAATAGATATTCAATTAATTTATAAAATTATTTTATCAAAATTGCATATCTTTTATCTGTTATAGTACATTGAAAAATAATTTATACATTATAATGTTTGTATCACCAAATACTTCTAAATACTGAATTGAATAATTTAATGGACAATTAAGTTTATTAGAAGTGGAGTCACTTCGAGTCTTGAATGCCATTTTGAAGGAAAAATAACCAAGGTTCATTCTTGGCCAAAATCTAAAGAGCCATTGATGTGTTGGAGATGGTTCATTTCGATTAGAATGGTTTGGTGAATATCCGTTCAAGAGGTGGTTGATAGTGCTTCGTCGATTTCATTGATGATTACTTGAAAGTATGGATGTGTTTACATTGTGTTCCACAAGTCTAAAGCTCTAGATTAGTTCAAAGTTTGAAAGGTTAAGGTGAATCATAGGTGAGGTAAACTAATCCAAGTTCTATAATTTGATCGTAGAAGTGTTTACCTCTTGGGATAACTAAGGGATCATTGATCGGAGGTGCAGGATTTTATTCCAGTGTCTACATCAGGTATTCCACTTCTAAATGGCGTAGAGTAAATAAAGGAATAAGGCATATTTTGTATTGATAGGGTCCATGAATAGTTATTCAGGACTGCACTATACCATTTGGGCAAAAATGTCACATTTTTCGACCAGGTGATGTAAAACAATACGCGCGTGTTATCGCGTTCCTTGATAATGACAATACACACGACATTATTTATCATGGTCCTTAACCGTGATAAAATATCGAGATTCTAGCCTTACCCCCCCCCCCCCCCCCCACACACACACACACTTTCCCCTCAAAATACAAATTTTCCCTCCCCTCTCTCATCAACTCGGTTGCCTTTCTCTCCTAGGGAAAAAACCCACCATTTTTTCACCCAAAGGTATGATTTACATTTCAACCAATGGATTATATTTTGGTGTTAGGTTTCTACATTTTGTTGTAAAATCAAAGTTTATTAAGGTCAGATGGGATTTATTAGGGTGTTTTTATCTTTACTTTTTTTTCTGCTTATAATTAAAAAGTTTGTATGCGCTCCCAAGTCATAGTCAAATTTGAAAATCAAGTATACTCTATTTCGTATTATTGATTCATAATTGTTTTATTTGTGGTTCTTATATTTTTACTTTTCTTATTTTTGAGATGTAGGTTTAAATTTTTTGGCATTTTGGGTTATGATATGCTTGAAAAGAGTAACTTCTATGAACACTTGTATGTGTATAGTGTTTAAATTAATTTGTTGTCCTTTACTAAATATATAATTTATGCATCCATTATACATTTTTCGTATCTAATGATTTTTTCCTTCATTACTAATGATTTCATCCTTCAGATACTACTGTTTATATGAGTTCAATGAAATGTCATTCACCACTGGTTTTAAAAACAACCAATGCCATTATATATCCTAATTTTTTAATGGTTTTATTACCTTTATAGTTGATAAAGAAGCGAAAACGAACCTTGAAGAGGTATAATTTTTGTTCACCCTTAATATCTTTCTCTAATCGAGGTTTTTTTCCAGTACTTAAGATACCTCTATATCCAACGATTTTGCTGTGAATCCGAAAACAATGCTTAAAACCATGCATCTCCCAATTTACTTGTTTATGTATCTGAACTACTGATATTAAAATTTGTTTTGTGCCTCCCACCTTTCGTTTTATTCCAGGTGGGAAGAGTAAGAATTCCAATCTATGATATTTTAATGATGATTCCATTATAAGCTTATGAGAGTTAATATTATGGGCAATCAATTTTTTTGTGATGTAACTACACAATTATTCAATTCATTTCATGTTTTGGACTATTAATTATAGATTAGATTTATGTTCTTAAAAAGTTCTTAAATTTAGGTTTTGGTGGTTTCTTTTTGAAGATAGTATTTTATTATAAAATATAATATTGATTTAAGGATTTTCTTTGATATTATATGATACTATAATTATTTTAATCTAGGCTTATCCCACGGTCTATCATCAATCAAAGGTACTATCTTTTTCCATTTATTTCTTAATCAATTGTTGCTTTCTACATTTTCGACCCATTATTACAATGTATATTGTAAAGGATTAGTTTAATGTATTTGATAAATTTATTTTGTTCAATTCAAAACCCATTATGTGGGAAGTGACCTCCTTATAATTGATTAGTTCTAGTTGGGATCTAATTTAAGTTTTCGTTTTTTGAATTTTATTTCTTCATAAATGTCTTTTGATTATTAGAAATGAATTGATACATATGAAGCTTTATCTTCACATTTGTTCTTTGCTTAGGATTGTTCCTTCACATTTATTGTATTTCATCTAATTTGATTAACGTGTTAATTTTTGTTCTTAGACTAGCCATGAGGGACGCTCTAATTGAGCGTGTTCCTCCAAAATCACATTCCCTGGATAAGGAAGGTAAAGTCCTTCTCCTAAGTTTAACTACATTTGAAGTTCTATACTCTCTTAGTTTCTTTACGTGACTATAATAAAAGCGAAGGTGTACGATTCCACCCTTTTCGCCATTGAGCACATCTAAACTGCATTCATCGCTAGTCACGTGAGCAAAAATTAAAAATCTTCCCATAAAGTTAATTTTGATAATGACACTTCTAAAGCCATTATTTTTATCCCGAAGTGAGTGATGGTGGACAGAGTGGAGAAGAAAATGAGGATGAAGCAGATGAGTAGGAAAGTGAACTCAAAGTTTCCTTCTGTTTATTGTATAAGAAAACATTAAGAGTGAAAAAGGAAAACTTGAAGTTGGAAGAAATGTTTGAAAGAGTGTGTCTTAGGGAATGATAAGAGTGCATTGATTGAGTATCTTAGGGTATGTGAGAGGGCTCTTGGATAGAATATATATATATTGAGGGTGAGATAGATAGCCTTCATGGTTTTATTAAGGTTTTGAAGAATGAGCTTCTTGCGTTTCAAGAGTCTAGGCATTTACTCGAGTCTAGGGTAATGGAGCTTCAATAGAGATTGAGAGACTTGAGTCATGTAAAATTTGATTTGGAATCGAGGTCGAAAAAGTTAGATAAAATGTTAGGAACCCTCCAAATCTAAGATGACAAGTGTGAAATTGGCTTCAATGACATAGATACTTTCGGTACTAAAGCCAATACCCTGCTTTTGAGAGAGTCAACCATTGCTAGGAACGTTAAAAAATGTCAACCCTTAGGTAACACCCCTTTCCATGTATAGACTTACACACATTGTGATAGGAAACATCACCCTAGGCATTTTTTCTTTGATATTAAAAACGGTCCTAAAAAGTCCAAGTCTAGAGTCACCAAGGTTCCCAAAACCCTTGAGCGTCGCGTTATACCTATGTGGATTAGGAGATCCCATTTGGAGGCTTTATATATTAGACTTATTGATTATCAAATGCTTTAATATAATACTTCTCATGCTAAATCTAATGGTTGATTGTGTTTGAATGTTTGTATACACTAACTTTTGTACTTCATGATATACGTGTTTGTTACTTATATACGGTTTGAGTATTTTGTATTTTAATTTTTCATTTATGGGTCATATTGAAAAGTAGAAAAAGATTTTGTTTCTATCTTGAGTGTTTTTTTTTAAATTGGTATCATTCTTTGAAAAATGTTTAAAAACTCAAAAAGATTTTTGGTTTATGTATAGTGTGGTTTTACACATTTTATATGGCATATTGGTGTCTTTGAATCCACTTCATTCAATGTTCCCATGTGGCTAGGATATTTGATTATGACTTTCAATGCTTGAATTGTTATTAATCATTCTTGTATGGGGTTGTTCAACTTTGATTTGATTAATAAATTCACTTTGTATATGCCTCCACACACACATGCACGAGTTCTTCTGAATTTTAACTTGACATGTTATATTTGATCTAAGTGAGATTCTTTCCTTCAATCTTGTCATTAACATGTTTGTTGACTATGGGGGATTTTTGCATGTAAGAACCATTAGCCTTGAGTGTGATGATTTTTATTGAAAACATAAGGGTTCACGGGAAAGGGCTACGAAAGGATAAAATCTCCTTTGCGCGAAAGCTACCATTGGTAAGAGCCTAAAAAATGAGAGGCAAAAAAAAGAAGTCCAACATGCTTGTTTGTTTTATTTTTAAAAATGGTATCTTCAAAATAATTGAGGAAAAAATTATGACACTTATTTAGCTTTTGAGGGTCATATAGTTGAAGATCAACGGATTTACACAATGAATCCCAGTTATGCTTATCATGACACGACACTATTGAATTGCATACTCATAAATATTGTAGGTTTATGTGCATTGTGCTTGTTTGTTCATAAAGTTCACTTTATTTGTAACTTGAGACTAAATCTTAAATTGATAAAGTTTTATGGTCAAATATAGCTCCATGGACATGTTTGAGTGATTTTGTAATAATTTATTTATTTCTATTTCACACCCATGTAACACCCCAGGAGGTGCTATCGAAAAATATTGATAAATTAGAGATTTTCTTTTTATATAAAAATATCATAAGAATGAGCATAAATTTGAGGAAACATGCATACATAAATCAACTGAATAAAATGTCCCCATATTATTAAATCTCAATTGTCTTTTTACATAACAATTTGCAATAAACAAAGCAGTACAATTAAATTTTGAAAATAAATATCCAGAACTTCTAACGATGATCGCAATCCCAACAATACCATAAATATCATCTTGCATCGAAGATGAAATACAAAAAACTATGGGAGGGTGTGCGAAAAACTCAATAACCCATATAAATGCATTAAGTGTAACTACATATACTCGTGTGTGCGTGCATCATATACAAGAGTGTATGAAATATGAAAAATAAAACTAAAATCTCAATGATATCATCATAACCTAGTATCTCACGACGGGCACTACATGATCCAAGATCCTATATCAAAATCTTTGACGTACTTCCCATAGTATGGTGTGGACTATCTTCCATTATCATATTGATTATCCTGGAAACAATCCAATGGCACATAAAAATAAGTAACATAATTTGGGCATACGACCCATCATAACCTGCCATCACCACCATAAAATATTTATATCGCCGCTGTAGACACCCCATTCTGTTACCCCCTAACTCTCCTTAGCTCCCTAGTACCTCCCTTCATCACTGCAAACCCAAGTCATGTCCCGAGTACTGACCTGGAAGCCATCAGGCACTCCCTGACTCAGTTTGACCCAAAAGTCAAACTCCTCGTCTCAAATGAGACTCAATGAATCTTCGAAGGGAGCAGAATACCCTTTCCAATGTTCCATCCCGTGCGCGGTTCTGACCTACCATGCGGACGAACTATCCGTTTGCGTCCGAAACCTGACCTAGAGGCCACCGGGCACTCCTGGGATCTGTTTGACCTATGTCAACTCTTCATCTCGATCGAGGATGAATGAATCTTCAAAGGGAATTGAATCCCCTTTCCAACGGTCCATCCCGTGCGCAATTCTAACTTTCCATGCGGACAAACGATCCGTTTGACTCCAAGAGGTCACCGAATGCTTCTCGGGCCCGGTTGACCAAAGTCAACTCTCCAAACCGGGTCAAACTCTTTGGAATGTCGAAGTAAATATCCTAACCTTTCCAATGGTCCTCCTCGTGCGCGATTCGGACTTACCATACGGACGAACAATCCGTTTGCGTCCGCACGATTCCCCGTAAAATGGATCGACAAACTCTTCCGAGCCATATTTGACCCAAAGTTAACTACCGAACCTGGTAGAGGTCCAAAGGACTTTCAAAGGTCTCTGAATTAACTTTCCAACGGTATGCCCCGTGCATGAATCTGACCAACGGTTTGCCATCGGCGACCAATTTTCCAAAAAAGCCTGAAGCGCACTATCAAATGGAAGGTTCGAGATCCTGCCTATCGGCACCTGCCGAAAGGCAGTGGCATGCCAATGACGATCGGAAGTTACCTGGGCCTATAAAATGAGGCCGTCACCTCATTTTCAAGGGGAGCCCAGATCTGATAGAAATCTCTCTCAGCGAATCTCAGAAACCTCTCTCAAAGGCAGCGTAATTTCAACTTCCAAAACCCTTTTTTACTTCCACTTTTCATCATCCTTTTCATCAAACTTGGTGAATTAGGTACTCTCCATCATCATCCAAGTTCAAGGGCTGCTCTCCAACATTCAAGATCAAGCTCAAGATCTCCAAGAAGGTCCAACTTTCTCAAACTCTCTCTTAAATTCACTTAAATTCCCAATAACTTGTTTTCTTACTTAGCACTCTTATTATCTCATCTCACACATCCTAATATAATTTTTTATTTAGTATTATTGCACATCTCTTATTTTCATATAAATAAAACCCAAAAAAAGAAGAAAAAGAGGGTTTGCTCATAAATTCCAAATAGGGATTCTCACACTTTTTCCACACTTTTCTCACAACTAAAACACTTTTTCTACACATGCACACACTCACAAATAAGAGATTCCCCATTTGGATTTATGGGATAAACCCCACCCCTCGTTTTGTATGCGAACTACGTGGACTTTGATGCCTTTATAGGCTACGTAGGCGTCTTAGGGTAAAACCTGAGACTCGAGTCCTTTTTCTCACTTTTTCTCTCATTTTCTATCTTCTCTAAATTCATTTTTCTTATACTCAATATACTTGTTCTTAGTGACGTATTACTCCATATGCGTTATCGTTCCATTATAATGATCAACATAGGGGTAATCGCGTAAATCCTAATTTTCTAATATTATTCTTATATCTTCCTATGGATGACTCCTTTTATCTTTTCCAAGATACAAGTCGAGGATTCCTACCTCCATTATATATATACACATGCACACATATCACGGGGGGAAATATAAAGAAAAATAGAAAATATTCATGAGAGACTTAAAGGGAGGAATGGATGCCTAACACCTTCCCATTTCGTAACTAAGCCTTCGAAACCTTCTCGAATCACCTTGGTTTCGCACGCACCAGTATGTCTTTGGATGCCATCCTTCGGTGTGACTTCTCCTTTTTCTTTTGTCTATTTTGAGTAAAATAGACTGGCGACTCTGAATATCTCTACATTTTTACACCACATCTCAAACGAAGCCGGCCGAAGCGCTCTCGAGAGGGACGCGCGGGACCCAAAGGATCCTTTCCTACACGCCCCCGCCCGCACGACGAGGATCGAGGATGGCCACAGTGGCGAATCCACTAGGGATTTGTGTGTTTAATTTGAGGGCTTGACTCTATTTACATGGATGTTATATTTGCTTATGTTTCCCCCCATATCTGCATGTTCCCCTTTCTCATGTGTATCCCATGCTTATGCTTATGTTCACACACTTATAGAAATTTCTCCATGTAAACTTCACACCATGTTCACCTAGGATCACCTATATATCCCCATGTTGCACGCATAACCCATCCATACTTGGTGTACCTTTTGGGTACTTGGACTTTGCTCCATGTTTGGCATAATCAGGAAAGGCATTCTCATCATAAGATACTAATGAGAGAATCAGGCATGATTCACACAACATCACCAAAGAGCATTGCTATTGACCAAATTTTACCGAGTAACTGGAGGGTCACTTCGTAATGGGAGCTGGTCCGGCAGGTCGCAGTTAGCCTAAGAGATATGACTCTCACCTTCCATTGGCCTAGTACCTTCGACGTATATCGAACGGTTCCCCCGCATCGTACCGCTTTATCGAAGTCATGACGAGAGGTATATCGCAGGGAATTCGTTTACGTACGTCGAGTATATCGAATTCGCTCTCACACGTACCGTCCCCATGAGGTATATGGTGAGGCAATTCATGTACACTCAGGTATATCAAATGGCTTGTCCACACGTACTGATTGCTCCCAAGAGCAATACGTATATCGTGGAAGTCACGCCAAAGGGGGGAACCCATGACGATGCACCCAACCAATTGCGTACATGCATATAGGTGTCAAACCAAGGACACGCACTTTAGATTGCCGATTTCAATCCGAAACTCTGCCGAAATTTTGAGTCGATCTGCCACCCAATTTTCACACATTTTTAAAATGGGACCCTGTCCGTGAGCCTGGTTACAAGTCTAGCCATAACTTTGCATATATTAAAAACCTCACTTTTCCAGGCTCGGGTCCCACCAGACATTGCATTTAGGAGAATTAAATACAATTGAGAACATAATAAACATAATAATAATCATGCTGAGTTCCGTCTCCAAAAACATTTCTCCCTTCTTTATTAAAAATCCAAAAACATTTCTCCTTTATTTATCAAAAATCCAAAAATATTTCTCCCTTCTTTATCAAAAATCCAAAAATAGTTCTTCCTTTTTTCTCAAAAATAAATCTCATCCTACGCCTTCTCATGTCGATCGCAAGCCCTTGGCCTGGATCCCTATTGGCTTCGGTCTTCAGTTGAATCACCCCGGAGTTTCATCCGTTCCTATACTACTTATTTCGAGTCCGGAATCCATCCACTTTCCATGGAGAATGCAGATCAAGCACCAGCCATAAAACCGGATCTGACAACAGTCCTAGCTCAGCTTGTGTCCAAGATTGATAACCTCCAAACCGAGGTTCGAGAGATGCGATGAAACCAGGTTCTAATTCCGCAAGAGCCCGAGGCCCTATTCCCTCGTGCTATGGGTCCACTCGAGCCTATCTAGGTTTTGGAAGAATATCCGCACGCTCCACTTGCCAATGGACTGCCGCCTTCCCAACTTCCAATGCTAAACATTGCCCAGCCTATGGCTAACCTGCTTGTGGTCGCTGATCCAAAGGAGGAAGAGTTGAATATAGTCAAAGAGGATCTCAACATGCTCACCAAGATGTTTGACCAAGTCAGGATCTCTGGGAATTACATGGACTACACCCACATGTCTCCTTATCCTAAAGCGAGGTTACCCGAGAAGTTCAAGATGCCAAATATCGAGAAGTTTAGAGGGAGTGGACCCCAATTGTTCATCTTTTTAGTTATCATCGTTTCATGAATCTACTTGGGGCTTCTGAGAAGGTGATGGCCCAATTGTTTCAGCAAACTTTGAAGGATAGTGCCCTCCGATGGTTTTTATCTCTTAAGGAATCCAGAATCCATAGTTGGGAGGATGTAGCTCGAGAATTCATATCGCAGTACAAATACAACGAAGAGCTTGAGGTCACCCGTCGTGATTTAGTGTTGCCCAAATAGAATCCTAGAGAATCAGTCAGTAACTTCATAACCCGGTGGAGGGAGCAAGCAGCTACCATGACCAATCGACCATCCGAAGAAGAGCAGGTCAACATAGTGAAGAAGAACTTCTTGCCCCATATACGAGTGATGATGGGAGGACAATATTATCCCCACTTTCGAGCTCTCAAAGAGGCTGGAGTAGAAATCGAAGAAAGCCTTCTTAAAACAGAGGTTAAACCGAAGAAGGTGTCCGGAAATTTCACCCCCAGAAAGTATGACAAGCCTGTGAGTGCAACAATCTCAACCATCAACAACATCTCTCAACCAACCACCTCATGGGCACTAAAAAGCCACCCTTCCCCCATCCGAAGGGAATACACCTAGCTCCATGCTCCCCTCTCCAAAGTTTACCAAGCCCTGTTAAACCGAAACCTCATCAAACCCTTGGATCCCCATCCATTGCCAAATCCACTCCCAAGAAAATTCAAGACTGATGCTCATTGTGCCTTTCACTAAACTGCTGGCCATACCACCGACCAATGCTTTCACCTTCAGAACATAATCCAAGATCTCATTGATCGGGGTTCCATCGCCCCACCAGCGAATCCTAAGCCAAACACTACTCATAATCCACTTCCAAATCACACTAATGACATCTTCTTGGAAGAAAACCCAGATTTCGATCCCTCAACTCAAATCACACCCATATACTCTCCTAAACCTCTTCAAATTTGCCTATATTTCATCCTACACCCTACTAGACTCACTGATCAGGCACTGTCACTCCTTACCAGAGCATGCATCGTTGTCCGTATCCATTCTGAAAATACAGGTATGATATTGTCAGAGGTATTAAACCAACTCCTAGAGTTCAGGATAAAATTTCCCTCATAGATGGTCATCGATTGCCACAGATTCAGTACACTATTCTTGGAAGCACGAAAGTGGGCCTGAGATTCAGACAAGTGGGTGGTACCAACCGACGAAGTCAGCTTAGATGATGTTGTCAAGACTATGGCAGGATTATTTGGGCAGACCAACAACATTTGTAGTATCACCAGGTTACTTGATACTTTGAAGCTGCAAGGGCGCTTGGTCCCTTCAATCACACATATCCCCACAAAATGGGAGAACTTATATGAAGAAGCCATTGAGGTTGTGGAATGAATCGACTTACATGGAAAGACATAATTGTTACCACCGGATAGGGGGGGGAGAATTCGAAGATTCGAGTGAAGAACAAGCTTCAGGAAGAATTGACCTAGTAGTCGACTTATATGGGATGATATCATTTAAATAACTCCTCGGAGAAATAAATAGGGTGGAAGAACAACCTGAGATTGATAAGGAAACGGGATTCATGTTCTTTCCTTCTTGAGTAAATCACATGACCGGATCAGGGAGACATTACCAGGTTCCAAGCTCACTACCAGCAAATGACAAAGGGAAGGGCGTTGAAAACCTTCCTATGCCAGAAATGACCATCGAGGAGAGCAAGATCCTCGATCAACTGAAGAAATCTCAAGCTAACATCACTCTATGGGACCTTTTCATGTCTTCCCAGCTGCACAGAAATGATTTAATCAAGTTGCTCACGGGACCCACAGTTCCTCCATCTACCACACTAGAAGAAGCGATAAATCTGGTCAGATCCTTGACCTCTACCCGAATGAAATCATTTTCTGAAGAAGAAATCCCCAGAATTGGGCCAAATCACAATCATGCACTCAACATCTCCGTCGAAGTTATGGGGAAGGTCGTGCCACTCTCTCTTGTTGATAACGGATCCGCCTTGAATGTTTGCCCATTGAGAACCTTCAAGTGTTTAGGCCTGAAAGAAAGAGACCTAGCTCTAACCTTCTCCACTGTGCGTGCCTATGATAATACCAGTCGTGAGGTGATGGGATCCAAAAAACTTTCAATTGGGGTTGGCCCTATAAACCCTATCGTTGAATTCCAAGTCATAGACATCCCAGCTTGTTTCAACCTGTTGCTCGGACGCACCTGGCTCCACAATATCAAGGGTGTGTCTTCCTCACTCCATCAGAAATTGAAGTTCTTTGCCGACGGGCGAGTCATCCCCATTTTGGGCGACAACAAAAATGCCGAGGGTGCAAGCACCAGTAGTCTAATTCTTGAGATACAGCATGGGTCAAATGATATGCTCCTATCAGGATTCCGAGTTGAGACACTCTAACTCCCAGCAAGGGACGGTTTCAATGAAAGGGTTTTTCCAGAATATGACCCTCATGGCAATGTCGATGTGATTCAGATGCTCATAAACATGCACTTCATGCTTGGACTGGGACTAGGGAAGAGGTAGCAAGGGATACTTGAGCCATCGAACTGAAGAAAGCTTTTCCTCCTTGTGGCTTGGGGTATCAACCATCAGAATAAGAGCTCAAAATGATCCACCAGTCTCGACCAAAGAGAAGATCAGACTGCATCCGAACTATCTCAGGATATTCCTTAAATGGACGATTCATCAAAGAAGGCGAGGACTTCCCCTTTGCGGTTTTCCAGAATCATGGCATGACCACATAGACAAGAAGATGAAACCTGGAATAGAGATATTTTTCCAAGATATCTACCCATGGGCCGAAAGTTTCCCACCCCGCGCACAACCGCTCATCAAAGATACCTAAGGGACTGAGGAAAGTGTTTCCGAAGATTCCTTCAACTTGCAGACACTGGGGCTAGCACTCTGCATGGTTCATTCAAGCACTACATCAATGGACCCTTCCCTTTTGATTAAATCTGTTGATACTCCTATCCTCAACTGGCATGTTGTGCCAGTTCTACCTCTTGAAATCTTTCTTAGCCCCAATGTTTACCCTATTTCTTCTTCTGTTGTCTATCCTTGTTTAAATGTAATCAAGACCTCTTTTGATGAGGTTCTCAATGCTGTTTTTCCTATCAATGAAATAAATGAAGATTTTGAGTATCTTGCTGTGCCTTACATTAACTGCTTGAATTCTAATCAAACATTTGATGATGACGATTTTGCAAATGAACAATTCTTAACTGATCTAAATAAGTTTAATAATAAACAACATAATCGCATTCAAGTTAATGAAGAAGAGACAGTTGTTATTAATCTCGGTTTTAGTAGCCAACTGCGCGAGATTAGGATAGGGGCCACCCTTGATGAGCATGAGCATGCACAACTCAAAGAATTGTTGAAGGAGTTCGTGGATGTCTTCGCATGGTCCTATGATGATATTCCCGGCATTGATCCTGAAATAGCTCAGCACGAGATCCCCACTCTCCCATATTACTAGCCGGTTAAACAAAAATTAAGGAAACTCCGCACTGCATGGTCGCTCAAGGTCAAAGAAGAGGTGGTCAAACAGTTGAACGTGGGCTTCATTCGTGTGATCGAATATCCCACATGTCTAGCTAACATTATACATGTGCCGAAATCAGGAGGGAAGGTTCGAATGTGTGTAGGTTACTGAGATTTAAACAAAGCTTCTCCAAAGGATGATTATCCGTTATCCAATATCGACATTATCGTGGAAAACACAGCCAGTCATTCTGTCAAGTCATTCGTCGATAGGTTTGCCGGATACAACCAAATCAAGATGCACCCCGACTACCAATAAAAACTGTATTCATCACCCCATGGGGAACTTTTTGCTACACCGTTATGCCATTCGGTCTCAAGAATGCTAGGGCTACCTACCAAAGGGCTAATACAACCATTATGCATGATCTGATTCACAAATAGGTCGAGGTTTATGTGGATGATATGATTATCAAGTCCAAAACTACAGAAGGTCATGTTCCCGCTCTCCGAAAGTTCTTCGAACGACTGCGACGGTATCATATGCGACTTAATACACAGAAGTGTGTCTTTGGCATTATAAAGGGAAAACTCTTGGGATTCATGGTCAGTGAGAAGGGGATAGAAGCAGATCCTGCAAAGCTAAAGGCCATACTTGAGATTCCACCACCCCGAACAGAGAAAGAATTCCGTGGTTTTCTTGGAAAATTGCAATATATCAGCCGGTTCATCAGCTAACTAACCTCCATCTGTGAACCAATCTTCAAGATCCTATGAAAATATTCAACCAAGGTTTGAAATGAGGCCCGCCAATAAGCTTTTAACCGAATCAAACAATACCTGACCCAACCTCTAGCGCTCATGCCACCACAGTCCGGTCTCCCTTTACTCCTATACCTAACCATAACCGACACTGCAGCTGGGGATTTACTAGCCCAATACCTTGAAGACCCTTCAGGTTTCTGGCAGTTTGGCCTTGGGATTGATATGGGTAAAATTCTTAGTTGCAATTCCCACGTAGCATAATTAAAAGAGAAAAATTAATTATGGGGGTTAATTCCTAACAGTTATAAGTGAATATAATTAGGAGTGGTGGGAGTATTAAGTAAGACGCATTACGAATGAAATTTGAGAAATAAATTCTTACGAATAAAATAACGGACTGGGTGAATAGGTCTGGGTATAATAGTAGGGTGAAAATACTCACTTAAATTAATTACGAAAGAAAAATAATCAATTTGAAGTCGGGGATTAGACTCGGATGATATTTAATTTCGGGCCACGAGAGCGAGTCCGAGTACATTGGGTGGGCGAAACCAAAAAATATAATTGAATTAATTAATGTGTTGATTAATTAATAATTAGAGTTGGACCATAAACTCGAGGTTTATATATAGGCTAGTGTTCCGAACTTGGCACACAGTAAAGCCGAGATTTTATTTTAATAATTATATATACGATGCATGATAGTATATACATATGGCGTGTCCTTATAAATATCAGTGATTAGATAGTATTAAATATAATTTAGTGCTATCAAGGGAGGTTGTGCGAAGTGGGTGAATCGCCTAGCTTGAGCAGTAGGGCGAGTATATCCCCAGGTCATAGCGTCCGTTATATGGGTGAAGGGCTTATCTCACTTTCAGGGAAGGAATATGACCCCCTCTATTATGTTTATATTTTTGTACAAGTTAGTGAGAGATTCTAACTTGGGGTAACTAGTTTATGCAAGTACATCAAGTGGGATAGCAGTTTAGAGAATACATCCGGTGAGTTATTACTCGGGAGGATGGCTATCACTTATATATTCAACATATGTGCGAATGTTGTAATATGGTTATACGTATATAATGGGATGAATAATTATATACGGGTAATTTAATACATGACGTGAATTGTATTATGTGTGTAAGGGGTGTGAAAGTGATATGAATTTAAAAAGGTAAATGATTAATTAAGTTAGTGCTAGTAATAACTTATAAATCATATATTTAAGCATACTTGGTTAGAGTAGGGTGGTTAAAAAAGGTTATATCTATTATCTAGTTATAGGTCAGATGACTAGGGGATATATAAATAAGGCGTTAGGTGTGCACATTAAAGGAGGGGTGAGGATGTCCTCAAGGGAGCGCATTCATGCATTTTATATTACTGCAAGTTAATCATTTACTAAATGTTTTCAAATATTTTGGGTTCTAACCTTTGCTATAATATATTTTCAAAATCTTTTAGGTGTACAGCCACAGGGATGTCAGACTTGATTCAGTCTAGGGATTCATTGCTACAACATATGTGGATCTTGCAGGATTTGGATAGGCGCTTCTATCTCTTTCATTCTTATTATAGGGATTTCCTATCAGATACCTCGAGCATGTTTCTTCGAGTTTTTACTTGTGTTTCATTTCAGATTCTATGAGATTTACTATTATTTGTATTTGTATTGATGTTGGATTTTGTCCGATGGTTAATTCGGTAAGACATTTTCATTTTGTGTGATGATTGATTCTATTAGCATGGACGGTGTTAATTTATTTCCCGTAATTTATTTTATTTGGATTAATAAAGATTTAAAAATTGGCATCAACTTATGAATACTAGGTGGTTGGTAATTTTTATAATATTCCAACACTGATGCTAATGAAGATCCGTTGGAGATTCATGTTTATTTAGATTTAGGACTGATCACCCGGTATTTCATTGAGCGGAGTGTCACAAAAACCATGACAGAATTGATGGACAAAGCAACCAAAATCATGAATGTCGAGGTAGTAATGGCAACCAAGAAGATCTCGAGAATAAACGTTGAGAGCAAAAGTGACAAAAAGGATCAAAAATATTCTAAGGAACACACGGAGTCCAAATATAAAGGAATTATAGAAAATCTCAATGCTCTCGCGTATCCTCCTCCCTCTCCCAGGTAGACTCGTCAACGATGTGATGACCCTAGTGTACTCTCACTAGTGGTACAACCTTAGATCGCATCTTACACTCACTACGATCCAGAATAGATATCGATCTATCTTCATACGAGACGTCTAGCTATAACTCAATCTCCTTGAGTGGAATGTGACAAGAGGCCCTCTCGCTCCTCCGATATTTCATCAGTAATGCCACATGGAACACATCTTGTATCTGCTGAAGGTTCTCTGGAAAAACCCAATCTACATGCTATCGATCCCACCCTCTCAACAATAGGGAAGGGCCCCACGTACCTCGACACTAATTTAACTTTATTGTCGAACCTCATCACCCCTTTCATAGGGGACACCCGGACCAATACCTAATCCCCAACCTCCAACTCCACATGTCTCGGCAAAGTATCAACATAACTCTTATGCCTATCCTGAGCTATCCGAATCCATCCCCGAATTATCTTTATCTTGGCAGTCGTCTCCTGGACAATCTTCGGCCCCAATAACTTGTTGTCCCCCACCTCTAACCAACAAGAGGGAGAACGACAAGGTCTCCCGTACAGTTCCTCGAACAGTGCCATGACAATCGTAAATTGGTAAAAGTTGTTATACGCGAACTCTACCAAAGGAAGATATCGCTCCCATACTCCCCCAAAGTCTAAAATGCACATACTTAGCATGTCTTCCAACTTCTGATTTACTCTCTCAGTCTTCCCATCTATCTGTGGATGATAAGAAGTATTCAACCGTAACTATTTTCCCATAGCTTCCTAAAAGCTCTGCCAAAAATGAGCCACAAAGACCTTGTCTTTGTCAGACACATTATTAACCAATACCCCGTGTGGCTTAACTATCTCCGCCATGGATAGCTGCGCGTAATGCATTATCTCAAAGTCTGTGCAAACCGATAAGAAGCGGGCTACCTTGGCCAATCGATCCATAATCACCCATATGGAATCGTGACCCTTTTAAGATGTAGGCAACCTGATAATGAAGTCCATGGAGATGCTCTCCCACTTCCACACTGGAATATCTAGTGGCTGTAGCATCCCTGAAGGCCTCTGATGATCGACTTTCACAAGATGACACATGGTAAATGTTGATACCAAATTTAATCTGCTGACGTGGACCAATAATAAGAAGACACGTGTCAATCTACATGGCACAATAACAACGAGGAAGTTTATTTCCCCCGACCAAGTCATGTTCGCTCCGAGCAACAAGGATAACCCGAGGAACTACAACACTCCGAGGAACTCCAGCGCTCCGATGAACTCCTGAACGACGAGCAACTAAGGCGGTCCGAGCTGCATCTCGACCGTATCATTAAACGGACAACTGTTCAACTGTTCATTGAATGTTTATATTCTTGACGCACACGCTGCATTAAATGTATTACCCTTTCATATGTATTTCATTTAATGTATCGGACCTTTCATGTACAGCCTAAGGGCTATAAATACCTTGTATTATCCTCATTCAAGGGGACCGAAATTTCTTGAGAGAACTTGTAATCAAGAATTCCACAAACACTCAGCAATAACATAACAGTGGACGTAGGCTTTATTCCTAGCCGAACCACTTTGAAAATCTTTGTCTTATTTATTTATCTGTGATTGAATAATTAGAGCAATCTAGTTTTTTACATCAACAGATTGGCGCCGTCTGTGGGAACGTGTTACAAGCGTTGTTCTCCACCAAAAGCTAAGTTTTTTATTTTCTCTATGTATAATCAATTATATATTATACATAAATCTTTTGATTCAATCATGATTTTTATGTTTATATACATAAATTAATTGTCCAATTTTTATCTGCAAAATGTTGCATATCATGATTTTTAAATCATAACTGTTAGATTCATCCTTATTTAGAAATCTGAAAAATAGTAGATTTCATAAATCATAATTCTTTGCTTGATTCTCAAGTTTTAATTTAATATCATGAAATAAATATTTTAAATGATTACATATGCCAATATATACGACGATGATAAGATTTGATCATTTTCATTGTTGATTTTGAAATAAATTTTGTAAGATATTTGATGTCTATTCAAATTCCCGTCATATTTTTAATAAAAGAATGGGAAAAGGTTAAAGACAATGAAAAGTCTTCTCATGGAAATCATGACCCATATATATTCTCTATATCTTCAAGTTTGAGTCTCTTTGCATTCACTTTTATGAATTATATACTTAATTTGGTTCATCTTCCATCTATGTCAATAAAGTCAAATTGATTGATTTTTTATTTGGTAATAACTTTAATCATTCACCATATTTTTATCTCTCCAAATTGGGAATAGGAAGGGATCAATATAAAAAATAATTTTCTCTCAACTGAAAAATCATTACCCACCTCTTATAAAAGAGGATCAGTAAAATAATCATGACCATATCAAGACTCTGGGCACAAATTTGATATGTTGGCCCCTCGTCCATCACAACACAAGGTTTCTTTGTCGAAATCACACGATCTAGCGGATTATTTATTTATTCATTTAATTAACATTCTTAAGGCTTAAATTTTACATTGAATGTTATTTTTTGATCTAAAGATTCGAGATATTCTAGTCATCCAACCATATATTCTATAATTTGAGATATCCTTAAATGTTGGTCGGCAACATCCATGTTGTTTGTCGGCAGCAGTAGAATCTTGGGGTATTAAAAAATGCTAAGCACCCCTGATATTTTGAAATTAATATTTTTTTTTCTCAAGCATATACATACCAAATCATATTTGGCATAAAACATATTATGATGCATATATCCATCTCACACACATTTGGCATAAAACATATTATTTCATATTTTGAAATTTTTATGCTGATACATATCATATATTGATTGGATGAGTAAATTATTCTCATGACTAATCAATTCAGCCTACACATATGGTAGAGCAAATTATTAATTTTTACAGGCACAAGATTCAATGCCGACGAATGCTGAAGCACAAATTATTCTATATCCGTTCGGATTCATATTTTATATTTATCTCAGCATGGAGCTCGAAAAATTTCTTCTCTCTATATATATTCGGCTCCGAGGAAAAGCTACAACAGTTATTATATTTCACCCCCAACGGATAGTTGGTCGGGGTAATTCTTATTTATATGCAGGCCCAACAAAGTTCTCGGCCATATTCTTATGTTCTGGAAAATATTATTCTTATTCGGCATTCTGCAATTATGCCTCGACAAGATACTTATTCAGCTTTAAGGAGAATTACAACATTCGTTCGGATAATTCTTATTTATATTCAGGCCTGACAACGTTCTCGGCCATATTCTTATGTTCTGAAAGATCTTATTCTTGTTCGGCATTATATGATTCTACCTCGACGGATCGGCGAGGAACTTTATTATTTTTTAATTATTCTTTATATCTATTTGGATGCATATTCTATTCTCATTTCAGCATGGAGCTCGACAAATATTTATTATATCTTATTCAGCTCCAAGGATGTCTCCAGCATTTATTATATCTTATTCCCAACAATCTGTTGGTCATCGCCGAGGAGGTATCCTGCATTTATATTATATCTTATTCCCAACAATCTGTTGGTCATCGCCGAGGAGGTATCCTGCATTTACATTATATCTTATTCCCAACAATCTGTTGGTCATCGCCGAGGAGGTATCCTGCATTTATATTATATCTTATTCCCAACAATCTGTTGGTCATCGCCGAGGAGGTATCCTTCAATTATTATATCTTATTCCCAACAATCTGTTTGTCATCGCCGAGGAGGTATCCTGCATTATTATTATATATTATTCCCAACAATCTGTTGGTCATCGCCGAGGAGGTATCCTGCAATTATATTATCTTATTCCCAACAAATCTGTTGGTCAGCGCTGAGGAGGTCTCTAGCATTTATATTATCTTATTCCCAACAAATCTGTTGGTCAGCGCCGAGGAGGTCTCCAGCATTTATATTATCTTATTCCCAACAATCTGTTGGTCATCTCCGAGGAAGTCTTCATCATTTATTATCAATTACCACCAACTCCGATTGGTCGATAAAATCCAACTCCGGTTGGTAGACAAAATCCAACTCCGGTTGGTATTGGTCGATAAATCTCATTCAAAGTTCACATTCCACAGTTGGGGGCTTCTATTACAGATATATTTGTTCATTTGGTGGCACATTCTTATATCATCATGCAATCGAGCATCAAATTCAACCCCGACTAATCACTTTCTCAGGAGGAATATTGAAGTTCAGGAGGTATATTGAAGTTCAGGAGGTATATTGAAGTTCAGGAGGAATATTGAAGTTCAGGAGGTATATCGAAATTGAAGAGGTGTATTCAGAAGTATCAGGACATGATGAAAGAAAGCGAAAAGTATTCCACCGAGGAACTCTTTCAGACCAGAAATTAGAAGACAAGTTGCCTATATGGAGGTTATATGTAGATGGATCATCTTTCACTAAAGGCTGTGGGGCAGGGATCGTGTTGAACAGACCAGATGAGGTCAACAGGGAATACGCCCTACGTTTCTAATTCAAAGCTTCTAATAATGAGGTTGAGTATGAGGACATGATAGCAGGTCTTAATTTGTCAAATACTATGGAGGCACGGCAGGTTATTGTCTTCAGTGATTCTCAATTGATCGTAAATCAAATGTTGGGAATATATGCAACCAAAGGAGGATTGATGATCAAGTATCAAGCAAAGGTGATGGAGTTGGTATCAGAGTTTGTTGCTGTTCAACTGGTAAGAATATCAAGAATGGAGAATGTCAGAGCATACGCCTTGGCCCGATTAGCATCAGCTACTCGTACTGAGCTGCGAAGAACGATACCAATTGAAGTATTAGAAAGTCGGAGCATAGATGAAGACCTGACGATGAATATTATTACCCTTGATTTAGGAACATCTTGGATGGATCCTATCAGAGCATATATTAAGGAGGAACAATTACCGGAGGATAAGCTCGCTGCCAAGAAATGGAAGTTTAAAGCTGCTCGGTATGTACTAATTAATGGTATTTTGTATAGACGAGGAATTATGGCAGGTTTGCAAAGATGTGTACATCCCTCCAAGGTGAATTGATTAAAGAGATCCATGAAGGGTCATGTGGAGCCCATGTAGCAGGTCGAACACTTTTGCAAAAGGTGATGACGCAGGGATACTACTGGCCGATGATGAGAGCTGATTGTATAGCTTATGCCAAGAAATGTGACAAGTACCAACGCTTTTCCTCCATCCGAAGAACTTCACAAACATTGTTGACACCCATCATTTATCCTTGGCCATTTTCCATGTGGGGATTGATTTGGTTGGACCATTGCCGACGACTCGAGAAAGATTCAAATACCTCGTCATCACAGTAGATTATTTTACTTAGTGGATAGAAGCTGAGCCACTTATTGACATGACATACAAGAAGGAAGGTGTACCAATTTGTTTGGAAGAACATTATCTGCCGATATGGTCTCCCTCATGCCTTCATCACAGACCATGGAACACAATTTGATAACGAGGAGTTTGCTGCCTATTATCATCAGTCAAACATTTTGAAGGTTCATTCAACGCCAGGATATCCTCAGATCTAATGGACCAGATAGCTCGAAAGAGCCAAAAAGTGCTCTAAGGAGCCAAAAGTGCTCTAAGGAGCCAAAAAATGCTCTAAGGATCCAAAAGTGCTCTAAGGAGCCAAAAGTGCTCTAAGGAGCCAAAAAATACTCCTTTGGTTAGGAGGCGCTCTAAGGAGCCAAAAGTGCTCTAAGGAGCCAAAAAAATACTCCTTTGGTTAGGAGGCGCTCTAAGAAGCCAAAAGCTCTAAGGAGCCAAAAAACTACTACTCATTTGGTTAAGAGGTGTACACCAGCATGATCAATTACGGTTGGTAAGATAAAAATATACTCTCATATTCCAACTTATGTTGGTCGGGAGGTAAGATTATTGCAAAAAGTTCCTCGAAGAATAAAATATTTCAAACTGAACCAAGAATGGTTGGTCGGGGATAAAAACCCACTAACTGTAGTTGGTCGACAAGAAGAATTTATTGACCTTAGTTGGTCGGATACATTTTATAAAGACAAAAGTCTACCAAGTATGGCTAGTCGAGGATAAAAGCCCACTAACTATAGTTGGTCGACAAACATTATTTATCAACCTTGGTTGGTTGGAAAAATTTTAAACATTTTTATACTCATTACTTTATTATTAAGTGATCGAGCAACGTTACTAATACTTGTAACTTCTTTATTACTAAGTTGGTCGATGAACAACACAATATTTTTATCTTTTTAACTTATACATAAGCGCAGATGTAAAGTATTTTACAAGACAATAGCAATTAAGATTGCAAACAAAAATGAAAATCTTTCATTAAAATCAAAAACAAAATACATTGAGAATGAAAATGTATACTAACTATTACATTGAGATTCCTATTCTATTGGTTTCTTTTCCTTCTACTTTTGAAACAGGTTCCTCGTCAGCAAGAGGATCATCTAAAATATAAGGGGAGTTTATGAAGTTAAGATCTTTCAACATTCTGATATTCATCACAGATGATCTGTCCAAGAAGCACTAGCTCATTCTCGAGAATCTCTTACTCATCCCTGAGAATCACTTGTTAGTCCCCGAGAACCTCTTGCTCGTCCCCGAGCAGAGGTAGAAGTCAAAATCAGCATCTATAGCACTGAGATCTTTGCTAATACTGTCTCGACCAGTAATGAAGAAGAATTTATGTGAAAATGTTTCGAAGTCCACCACTAGCTTGGTACTAATCAGATTGAAGAGTTGGGTTCAAAAGTTATATGTTACTCGACAAAGTAGTCAGATAAGCATAAATTAGAAAAATCAAGCACGTGAAGTTAGCACTCAGTTGCTCGACACAGGAAGCAGTTGGTCGGATGGCAAACCAATCAACATACTTGAAGATTATGACAAGCTACAAGTTTCATACTATGGCATGGCTGTATCCAAATTCCCAGGGGTGATACATAGCACACGGAGTTCCTCTAAAGAAAGATTAGCAACCATCGATCAGCCTGCATCATACTTCGTCCAGGAGATAATGAACTTTATGTTGAACAAATCAAGAAGGTAGATCAAGAATTTCACGAGCACCGAGCAACATTGCAGAATAAATACTCCATCCTTTCAAGTAACCCATCAAGCATGAAGCATTGGGGGCTTCTGTTGATACCAAATTTAATCTGCTGACGTGGACCAATAATAAGAAGACACGTGTCAATCTACATGGCACAATAACAACGAGGAAGTTTATTTCCCCCGACCAAGTCATGTTCGCTCCGAGCAACAAGGATACCCCGAGGAACTACAACACTCCGAGGAACTCCAGCGCTCCGATGAACTCCTGAACGACGAGCAACTAAGGCGGTCCGAGCTGCATCTCGGCCGTATCATTAAACGGACAACTGTTCAACTGTTCATTGAATGTTTATATTCTTGACGCACACGCTGCATTAAATGTATTACCCTTTCATATGTATTTCATTTAATGTATTGGACCTTTCATGTACAGCCTAAGGGCTATAAATACCTTGTATTATCCTCATTCAAGGGGACCGGAATTTCTTGAGAGAACTTGTAATCAAGAATTCCACAAACACTCAGCAATAACATAACAGTGGACGTAGGCTTTATTCCTAGCCGAACCACTTTAAAAATCTTTGTCTTATTTATTTATCTGTGATTGAATAATTAGAGCAATCTAGTTTTTTACATCAACAGTAAATTTCAAGACAAACTCTGTTATGTCCCATTTCATTCATGCCCACTAATACTTCCTCCTCATATCGTAGTATATTTTATCCCCACCGAGATGTACTTCAAACTCTGAACCATATGACTCTGTCATAACATCGTGCCTCAAATCCTCATCCTCCAATACAACTAACCTCCCATTAAAGCATAGGCATCCCTCTGAGATGACTGAATAACCCTCTGCTCCCCCGGCCAGTTGTTGACGTACTCTATTTTGGAAAATCTGGTCCTCTGCCTGTTCCCTCACAACTCGCATAATGATCTCGGGAGTGATGGATAAAGCTGACATATATGCCTTGGAAACATCATTATCATGCCAAATCTCTCTCCACTTCGCTCTCCAGACCTCTACAATTTACCCCGTAGGCCTTCGGCTCAACTCGTCTGCCACCACGTTAGCCTTACCAGGATGATACTGGATATCAAACTGGCAGTCTTTCATAAATTCTAGACACCGCCTCTACCTAATATTCAGATCCTTCTGTGTGAAGAGATAATAAAGTGACTTGTGATCCATGAATAGAGTAAACTGTTCTCCCAGAAGATATTTCCTCCATATCCTCAAAGAAAAAACGATCGCTGTTAACTCTAGGTCGTGAGTGGGGTAATTCTTCTCATGGGGATTAAGATTTCTGGACACATAATCTATAACTCTCTCCTCTTTCTATAACACACCCCCAAGTCCCTGCAAGGATGCGTCAGTGTAGAACCGATACTCTAGTAGATGTCAACTTGTCCTTTAGATCATCTAAAGCTAACTGACAATGACCACTCCAAATAAAACGTACCCCTTTGCAAGTCAGATTCGTTAACTGACCCATGATCTTTGAAACCCCTTAATGAATTGCCTGTAATAACCTACCAACCCCAGAACGCTACGAACCTCGGTCGGTGTGTTGGGATGCCCCCGCTCCCTCACCGCCGATACCTTACTCGGATCTATAGCAATACTCCAGTATGACGCCACATGACCAAGTAACTTCACCTCCCATAGATAAAATCCACACTTCCCGAATTTGGCATAAATCTGGTGGTCTCATAGCATCTGTAAAACCATACGCATATGCTCTGCGTGCTCCTCCTCTATGCGCAAGTAGACCAAAATGTTGTCAATAACACAATAACAAAACTGTCAAGATACTCTTTGAAAATCCTGTTCATGAGATCCATGAACAATGCTGGCACATTGGTGAGACCAAACAGCATCACCCTGAACTCGTAGGATCCATATTGCGATAAAAAAGCAGTCTTAGGAACATCCTCCTCTCGGATACATAGGTGATGATACCCTGACCTCAAATCGATCTTTGATAAGTATGATGTCCCTCTCAACAGATCAAATGGGTCATCATTCCTGGGTAATGGATACTTATTCCGTATTGTCACCTTATTTAGCTCCCTGTCGTCCATGCACAACCGAAGTGAACCATCTATTTTCCTTACGAACAATACGGGTGCACCCCACGGCAATGTGCTTCGTTGAATGAAATCCTGACCCAAGAGCTGCTAAATCTACTCTCCAAGCTCATGCATCTCTGAAGGGGCCATATGGTAAGGTGCCCAAGCAATCGGCCTCGAACTCGGTACCAGATCAATAACGAACTCGATCTCCCTGATGGGTGGCAACCCTTATATTTCCTAAAATACATCTTCAAAATCCCTCATAACTGCAATCGAATCTAATGGTATCACCACCTCCTGTGAGGTCTCCTCCTCAATATAGTACAAGTGAGTGTGCGACCCTCCCTCGGGAAGAGGCATTGCCACTAGGAACATCTCCTATCCCGGAATAGAACACGATGGTCCTCTCTAAGTAATATACCATCGCTTTGTATCATGTCAACCAATCCATACCTAACATGACATCATATACCTCCATATCTAACACTAGGAGGTTTTCTTCTAAACTCAGTCTCCCAATTAAAATGTCCACTCCTCTACAGATCGAATGTATAGGTGAACCACTACCCATCGGTGACTCTACACACATAAGGAGACTACCCGCTATCTCTAAAAAATCGGCGACCCTAGAAAATTTAGTTTTAATAAATGAATGCGATGCCCCAGTATAAAAAAGTATCCTACCCTCATGCCCATGGATAGGAAATGTACCCTCAACTGCTGGCGGCGCCTGAGGCGTTGGTGGAATGGGAACATCCTGGACGTTATACACATGCCTGTGGTGCATCTACCCCTGCTACTGTGGGGCTGGTGGAGCTGATGCTGCTGGTGACATCTGTCCCTTCTGCCCCTATCGGGCACCCTACTGCTGGCCCATACCCCTCTGTGGTCACTCCCTCTTAAAATGTCCTGTCTGACCACAAATAAAGTAACTCCTCTGACCGCCTCCCTATTGTTAGCCTTGCTGGCCCTTACGGGGATGGCTTTGCTGACCTCCTCCGTTGTTCCCTTGGCCCTGATGGCCGTAAAGAACATGCTGCTGTTGATTAGGGCCTTACTAGCCCTGCCTAAACCCCTTCACTCCCGGTCGAAAACCTCCAGGCTTAAATTTCTTTGCTTGATTCCCCTACTGACTTCCAGACTATTACTGAACACCTTTAGTATCACCACCAACTGTCTTTCCCTGCTACCTTGGTTCCCCTCCCCTCTTGCTTCCTTTTGCATGGAAGTGATGATCCTCACAGTGCACTAAATCTCCATTGACGACATCAGTATATGTCACCAACACTGGATTACCGATTAAATGTTGCCTGATCCTCCGGGCCAAGCCATCCATAAACCTTGACTTCTTTCGCTCCTCATCACTCACTTTATTTGGTACAAAGTAAGCCAAACGGGTGAACTCTTCCTCATAATCAGCCACTGAGCGATCACCCTGAACCAATGTAATACCCTGTACTTTTATAGATATTTAAATTACATAAGTGGGTGTAATTTAGAAATTTGAGGAATTATTATGAATAGTAATTTTGGAATTTACGAGTGTACTTTAATTAGTGAATTTTAGTTAAGTGACTCAAATGGAGATTTTGAGTGTGCGGTTGGTTTCGTAATGGCCGAGATAGTCAGAATAGAGTATCCGAGGGTAGTGTTTAGGCTCTGATGGTTTTTGGACTAGTAGGGACTCGCAATTGAGTAAACGAGTCACTTTTTGGTTTATAAGGGAGAAACCCTTATTTCTGTCTATATAAGACACGAGAGAGTGAGAGAAAGAAAGAAAGAAAGAAAAGAGATAAAGAATAGAAAGATAAGAGATAAAGGAAGAGAGGGAGAAGAAAAAGGGGATTTTCGGCCAAACTCTGCAAGATTCGACTCGAGGTCGTCGAATTTTATCCACGAGGCAAGTGTTTACTTTATTATTTCTTTCAAAGCATAAATCTCATATTATAGTTGGTTGTAATAAACCACAAAGATTTTCAGGATGGGTTTTCGTGAATAAAAATAGGTTTTTCAGAAGTTTAACGAATAAACCCCGGATCAAATCCAATTTGAGTAACTTAGGAATTAATTGAAATTAGTTGTTGGTTATGGGTTCTAGGATGATTATAACCCTTTTTATGTGTGTATATATGGTTGTTTGAGTTTGGATGATAATGGGGGAGAAGATAAAAGGCTTGGGGGTGTAATAATGGAGGCTTGAGATTTTGGAGAATAAGGAGAATAGTGACACAACATCCTTTTCGAATCGATTCTGCCAGGGTCAATCGATTCGGCTCTTGGTCAAAAAAATTAAATTTGTAGATCTATTCAAAACAGTCGCGTGGGCGTCGATCGCATAATTTTTCTATTTTTTTGGATTTATAATTATTTTTCTACGGAAGGCTGTCCGAGATTTAAATCGTTAGTAAAAAAACCAATCCGACATTGGGAGAAAATTTATTGATTGTGTTAACTGAAGAACATAGATTAGATGTGTATAGAGTTGTTGGTTGAGATTATAAACAACAAAAAATGGAGGTTGGGTGGATATTTGTATTTTTGGGGAAGATGTAAACCCTTAGCAGATTTCGGATTCGAACCAGCCGAATCTATTCGGTATGAGATAGTAATAAATTTGACCATTTTTTAATCGATTCGTATAGGACGAATCGATTCGAGGGCCAGTGAATTGATTCGGACAAGTCGAATTGATTCGATCCTGGTAGAATTTTGAGATTTTCCTCCTTAAGGTTAATGGAAGTGAAATTATAAATTTGGAGATTCATTTTAGGGGATTTTAGATTTGATATTAGGACTCCTATACAATGCTATTGAGGGTGAGTAAACCTTAGATCGAAAGAGGGAACCTCGGGTTAATTTTAGTGTACAATCCGGGGTATGAATTGAATGGAGGTTTAAGATGAGTAACGTTCACGGGAAGCCTTTGGCAAGCTAGTATAGATATATTTATCTAGTAAGAAAATATATGGGCTAATTTTATTTGAGTAAATCCTAGGATGTGACTAGGATGGAATTATTACAAATTGGCATATTCGGGATTTTATAAATAAATCCTAATAAAGTGATTAAGGTGCGAGTTATATACTAAGTAAGAGAGTGCTTATATGTCTAGTATTTTAAGTGGGTATATACTTAAATACTATTATGAATGGGAACATTTGGGGTTATTGGCTATCTCTATGAGAGTTTGGAAATTATATCCATATGTATTGAGAAGTGATATAGATTATATATACGATGGCATTAAATTATTTATATTCTGGTAGGGGAATACATATTTATCTGTGTGTGATTGGTATGTTTGTATCTTAGAGGCTGGTTCCACGAGCTTTCCTTTAGCTTAGGGTTGGAACAGCCATATTATATATTTTCTCAAGTGCGATCCAGGGAGGTTGCACAATGTGGGTGAATCCCCTGGCTTAAGGAGAAGGGAGAGTATATCCGCAGGTCATCTCGTCCTAAGTACGAGTGCGATGTGTGTACACCACATGCAGGGGGAATATGACTACCTCCACTGCTGTGTATTTTTACCATGACCATGAGTGAGTCTGGCTTGGTACCATGGTTGAGTGAGTAATCCCAGATTTGGATAGGCACTATGAGACTGCATCGTCCAGTTATAGCTCGGTGGGATGGTTATTATACTTGTTGTGTATAGTATATTTCTTGTATATGAGGACAAGATATCATATATCTTTAACTAGAGTAAAGAGTAAAATCAATAAGGATTTATTCTCATTCTGGGAGATTTTATCCAGACTTAAATTATGATTTGTATATTAAAGTGAAAATCATATGTATATATTTATATATAAGAGTTTATATATACGTTATGTGTTGAGGGCATAATGGATCTCGCCAATCAACATCGCCAGGTAGTAGTGTATTGGGGGGTTCCTTATTTGGATTTTGCATCGCGAGACACCCCATGCTCGAATGCAATGAAGTGTTATGAATGAGGAGAAGTTTAGCCCTCAATACTCGGGTTTTAGGGATTTTCAGAGATTGGGTGAAATGGATTAGTTAGGCAGGGTAGCTTAACTAGGTTGTTTATTAGGTATGCGATAGGAGTTCACTTTTAGAAGAGGGGAGTGGGGTATCTCATGGGAATGCGATACCAATTTAAATATGGGATAAATCACATTTTAAAAATATAGAATTTACGCACTTGCAAAATATTTTCACAACTCGGGCACTGACCCGTTTCTCTATTTTTCCCCTCTGTTGCTATATATTATACTTATATAAGTGTCCACTCACAGGGATGCCTGGATGATGATTCTTTCGAGTCAGACATTGCTGCAACAACTGTGGATGCATGCAGGTTTATCTTTAGATGCTTCTATTTTGTGATCTAGATAGGAAGCATTGTAGTAACATTCGGGCAGAAAGCCCAATTGTATTTGTTTATTCTTTTACCGCCTTTTAGAGAGGCATTTGATTCGATTGTATTATGTTAAACCCAGTGTTCGCTTGTTTTATTTCATTTCCGTTTTGTATATATAAACTGTGTGAATGTTTTATTTGAATGGTTTGGTTAAAAAGATTAGTTAAATAAAATTTTGACGCCAGCCTAATAGGTTATTAGTAATTAAATTAGTTTTTGATAGTGATGCTAAGAATGAACCATATGATAATCCTATTTTAATTTGGTACAAGATTAATCGCTCGATATTTTATGAGGCGGGGTCTCACAGATGGTATCATAGTATCAAGTTCTAGTGTCCTTAGGAATCTGTGTGGACGTACTACGCTTTCAGCATTGATTTTGATTTGATATAGAAACTTATGATTAGGATTGTTGATTCCTCTTGTGAGATTTTGTTCTCCTACCATTATATAAGATTATAGTAAATATTTTGTGCTCTTATTCGAGGTTCGTGTGCTAATCGAAGAAGGGAGGCTACGAAAGGCCGTTATAAGAGTAGCAGGAGGCGTGGCTTAGTTGGAACTGTAAGTTGAAGTTGGGAACGAGGACCGCAGTAGAGGTCACTCCCTTTGTGGCATTGTCAAGGATTATTGCAATGACTACTAACTTAAATTAGTTATAATTATCCATGCACCGCTATAGTGGAGAGTGGTGCTAAAGTTGAATTACCCTGTCAAGTTAAGTTGGGGGAAAAACTTTAAAAGGGTCTTTGATAAAGACCATACATTGAAGTTAAGTTATACAAAGTTAGTGTAACGTGATTCAGTGGAAGTATAAGGCTCAGAACCTTTGGCTTAGAGCAGGGTATGGAATTACCCAGATGTGAAAATTTGAGGAAATTTTTTTCACTCGTGGGAGGAATATTGAAATGGTGGGAACGTTAGTCACCATGTTTAAGAGAACATGATGTTTTTCTCTCAAAGGGGTCTCACGGATGGTTTTAACCGCGAGTTCCCATGATTTAGCAGGAATATAAAGAATGCAATCTTGAATTATTCACATAAGGATCGGTCAGAGGCCGATAATGAATAAAGAGTGATATGAAGAATTGAACGTTGTACCGAACTAAGGTAGGTACAATGAAGAAAGAGTCCCTCAAAAGAATGACAATCTCACTAGAAAGTGTTCCTAACACTTATGGAGAATTTGTGTTTGCGGAACCCCATTGGTGGACATCCACCCGGGGAATTACTTGAAACAGGGCTGCTGAGGCTGGTGGTGGATTTTCCTTTTGACGAAGAAGTTAAAGGAACTATGAAAGTGAATGTCAGGATCGAGGCTATAGAGTTCGAAATACTGATAACCTGAATAGGGTATGGAAGGACAATGATGGGGAATGTTGCAATGTGGAGCATAGAACGACGCGATTAGTCCTTGTATGGTAGGAGCTGAAGGGCAAGAATGGAGTGATGAGAATGGGAATTGATTAAAGTAGTTTTTAGGTTCAGTTAGGACAAGTGTACTATGTCTAAGAACCATTTGGAGCAGTCAGGGAGACTGGAAAAGTTATTGTTATGAGTTGCACCTCGGATAAAGGAGGTATATTTTGTGCGGCAAGATTGAGTCACAATGTTTCGTGTGTGTGATTTGAGTTTACTGGTAGTATCGAAAACATTATATAGTGTATGTCTATATCTTTTATATGTGCTATACGAGTATAATATATTTTTGATTAAACGGAGCGATAACAGGATAATGATTGCTAGACTATCGTATTAGCGGTTCCAGGGTGGAACTGGTTGTTGTTGCGATATCTCACCTGGATACAGGCTGAGCTCGCCTTTATTACGCGTCTACATGGAACTTCGGTGATTAGATGTTTAACTAGCATTACTTTAGTGCATGGGGACTTTATACATGTGATCTAAGGTATGCAGGATTTAGTATTTTACCTATTTTGCGCTGACATAGCTCCACGACCGACAAAGTTAAGTAGTAGTGTATAAGAGGGGTTCCTTGTTTGGATTTCGCTTTGCGAGACATCCCACGCATGAAACCAAGAAAATGTCAGAAGTTGAGAGTGGTCTTGGGCACTAGGGATATAATTAGGATAGTATTAATTTTACGTGTGTAAGAAAACACACCGATCTTAGGACTACTAAGAGACAAAGGCCAGTAGGGCAAGTGGCGTTATTATAGGAACAACTAAAATTTGAATTATTCGGGTTAGGAATACCCAAGTGTTAGTACCAGGCTGAGGAAATGAGGCCCATTTTTTTTAGAGAGAGTGTTATGTGTCGGACGTTTACAATGGTTGCCATATAGGCACGGGTTAAAAGGTGTATGGGCACCTCTACGAGGCAGTTATAAATGGATTTGGAATGGGTTAGATGGAACGTCATAGGAGGTATACAATGATCCAATTATATTTGTGCAATAAGAGTTTGCACACCTAAGATAAACGAGAAGATTGACAGTAGCAGTTAAGTGCAAGTGTAGTTTACTTTTTGAGTGAAATTAGACGTCCTGATGTGGACGAGTGGATGCCTAGAGTAGCGTATCTCTATGGGATCAATACGTTAGAGAGGATATTATAGGCTCATTTTCTTTATATGCGCTTATAGAATCACTATGTGCGATGTGACGTTATTAGAGTCAACCTTACGATCGAGGCAATGTTGTATCATATAGAGATTTAGTTAAGCTTGTGGTTAAGCTAGTGCAATAGAGCATATGCCTCGAGATAGGTGGGTACCATTAATAGGTACATGGTTGGGGACCATTGGGTAGTACCATTAGACTTCAGTGAACCAGGACCTAGTGTAATCAATGATGCTAAGTTAGTGGTGCAGGTTATATCTGAATTTCGAGGATAAAATTCCGTTGTGAGGGGGGAAGTATGTAATACCCCGTACTTTTATAGATATTTAAATTTCATAAGTGGGTGTAATTAGAAAATTTGTGGAATTATTATGAATAGTAATTTTGGAATTTACGAGTGTAATTTAATTAGTTAGTTTTAGTTAAATGAATCAGATGGAGATTTTGAGTGCGCAGTTTGTTTCGGAATGACTGAGATAGTCAGAATAGAGTATCCGGGGGTAGTGTTTAGGTTCCAGTAGTTTTTGGACTAGTAGGGACTCGCAATTGAGTAAACAAGTCATTTTTGGGTTTATAAGGGATAAAACATTATATCTCTATATATAAGACATGAGAGAGTCGGAGAAAGAAAGAAGAGAGAGAAAGAAGAGAAAGAGAAGAGAGAAAGGAACATAGGGAGAAGAAAAAGGGGATTTCCCTCCAAACTCCACGAGATTCGACTCCAGGTCATCGAATTTTATCCATGAGGCAAGTGTTTACTTGCTAATTTCTTTCAAAGCATAAATCTCATATTATAGTTGGTAGTAATAAACCACAAAGATTTCCGGGATTGGTTTTCGTGAATAAAAATGGGTTTTTGAGATGTTTAACGAATAGACCCCGGATAATATCCAATTTGAGTAACAGTGGAATTAATTGAAACTAGTTGTTGGTTATGGGTTCTAGGATGATTATCACCCTTTTTATGTGTGTATATATGGTTGTTTGAGGTTGGATGATGATGGGAGAGAAGATAAAAATCTTGGAGGTGTATTAATGGAGGTTTGGGATTTTTGAGAAGAATGTGAATAATGACACAACGTCCTTTCCGAATCGATTCAGCCAGGGCGAATCGATTCGGCTCTTAGACAAAAAAAAAAGTTTGAGATCTTTTTAATACGATTGCATGGGCACCGACCGCGTATTTTTCGATTTTTTTCCTGGATTTATAATAATTTTTCTACAAAAGGGTGTTCGAGATTTAAATCGTTAGTTAAAAAACCAACCTGACATTGGGAGAAAATTTATTGATGTGTTAACTGAAGAACATAAATTACATGTGTACAGAGTTGTTGGTTGAGATTAGAAACAAAAAAAAATGGAGGTTGGGTGACATTTGGATTTTTGGGGAAGATGTAAACCCTTAGCAGATTTCGGATTCGAACCAGCTGAATTGATTTAGACAAGACGAATCGATTCGGTATGAGATTTTGGATTCTAATGGACACTACGCGCATCACAGGCACAAACAGCACCCTCATGTACCTGGGTATGGCAACCTCGGCCGAGTGTAGGCCGAGGTGACAAGAAGCCTTGGTAATCTTCAACATGGAATCAGTCCAACCTCGGCTGGGGCCGACCCCAGCATAATGTCTCGGCTGAGATCAGGCCGAGACTCCTTATGGCATATCTCGGATTGAACGAATGTCAAGCCTTTACAGCTCGGCCTCTCCCAGGCCGAGGTCATGCACCAATATGGCGGCCGAGCATCTGTTGACATTTGGATAAGGACACATGGGCACAAATCAGTTGTAAAAAGATTATTCTCCACACGTGGGGAGAATATTTCATCATCATTCCTTACATGTGACAGTGACAGATGGCACTCCCACATTGGTGAGGCTACCACACACATGCTCATTACATGCATGGGGGGTACATTACACCCCCTTGGTACTATATATAGGGGTCACCCCTACCTTGCAAAAGGATCCCAATTATTCAACCCTAGCTGAAACTCTGTCTAAATCCACAGTAGAGAGAGAAAGCTTGAGAGATTGTATCCATGGCCATTAGTGCCTTCATTCAGTGATATTACTCACACACTCACAGTGGACATAGGCCAGATTGGCTGAACCACTTATATACCGGTGTACTCTCCTATTCTCCTCACCACTTTCTCTTATCTCTTTACATAACTGTGCTGCCATTGTTATTCTTATATTGAGCTTGGAAACACCTTATCTGGTGGTGCTGATTCCGGCATCATCATGTATTCAGAAGTGATATAGATTATATATTCAATGTGATTAAAGTATTTATATTATGATACGGGAATACATATTTATCTGTGTGTGATTGGTATGCTTGTATCTTGGAGGTTGGTTCCACGGGCTATTCTTTGGCGTATGGTTGGAATAGCCAGATTATATATTTTCTCTAGTGAGATCCGGGGAGGTTGTTCGATGTGGGTGAATACCCTGGCTTGAGGATCAGGGAGAGTATATACCCAGGTCGTCTTGTCCCAAGTACGAGTGTGATGTGTATACACCACATGCAGGGGGCAAATTGCTTCCCCCAGTCCAAAATGGCGGAGGTAGCAGCAGCCTTGAAATCTTTAGCTGCAACACAACAAGCCATGGAGGAGCAATTTGCTCAGCTCAGTCAAACTATGATGAGGCCACCTAGAGTCTCACCGGACATGATCACTTCGACGGAAGTTCAGCCTCATCCTGACGCCAGGGGACCACCCCAGGCGCCAATGAAAGACCAGCCTGCACCCCAGCGTAGAAGGGATGCTGACCTTAGGCGCTTGCGCCTGCGGAAGCAGGGAAACCCTTGCCCAGAGGATAAGTATGATGACTTAGAAGATGAAGAAGCCCCAGAAGACTGCTGGGAGCCGTATGAGGTGTGAAATAACACTATACGGCCTCTTAGGCAGAGTCAAGGATGTGTCGGCCGAAGAGGTGAAGAGGCCCAGCTAAGAGGGTCGACCTTTGATAGGTTGAGCAGAGGGTCGGCCTTCGAGAGACTGGGCCCGGTGAATGACCTAAAACATAGGCTATCAAGGTCAAGGAGCGCAGTAGGCTCTCAGAGAGGGCACAGGCAAGGTCGGCCAGACCAAGGCCGACCCTGTGAACGAAGAGGCAGGGAACAGGAAGAGGTCAACAGCCAATGGGTCGTGGCTGGGGAACCCTCTGTCCATCGCAGGGAGGTGGCAGGGGATAACCTCGGCCAAGTTGATGACAGAAGACCCTGGAATGATTCTATCCAATGCCTTGAGGAGAAGATAGGAGACCTCATTAAAAGAAAGGACCCATTACAAAGGGGTTACTCAGAGGGCTCCCCGTTTGTGGTTAGGATAGTGGGGTTCCCAACCCCAACTAAGTTCAAGCCTCCTACAGTGACTCCCAAGTATGATGGAAGCACTAACCCTGTACACCATATCGAGATGTACCAGTCGGCGGCAGACATTTACTCGATACCCGATGAGATGAAGTGTAGGGCCTTCTCGGGGACATTGACAGGGGCTGCGCACAGTTGGTTCACCTCCCTTCCGAAGAACTCAATCGAGAACTTCAAAGGCTTGGCTGAGCAGTTCATCCACAACTTCTGCTTTGGGGTAAGACCTCAAAAGAAGACTACCCACCTGCTGTATGTCAAACACGCCAAGGGTGAAAGCCTAAGAGACTACATAGCAAGATTCAACAAAGAGAAATTGGAGGTGGAAGATTATGAAGAGAGCATAGCCATGACCGCCCTTATAGGAGGCCTTCAGAAGGGGAAGCTATTGTGGAAACTGGCGGAAGACCCCCCTAGGTCTATGGCGGAGCTGCTGGCAACCGCAGGGAAAGTGATGAATGCGGAAGAGGCAATGGCCGCCAAATATGAGGAGGAGAACCGCGGTGGCACTGGGAGGTCCCAAAGCAAGAAAGAGGGGAAGAAGAGGTCAGGAGATGACAAATTCGCTCATTACACTCCTCTAACTGTGAGCTGTGAGCACATCCTTAATGAGATTAAGACTGACCGGACTCTGAGGTGGCCGGAGAAACTGAAGGCCCCGCCACATAAGAGAAACAAAAACCTATGGTGTGAGTTCCATCAGGATTATGGCCATGTCACAGATAGATGCTTCGCTTTAAAGGATAAGATTGAGAAGATACTGAAATCTGGAAAGTTGAGGAAGTATGTAGATGGTAAGGCTCCAAAGGGTGGACGAGATGGCCCTAAGAAAATAAGAGATGACAGATGCCGTGGCAATGTCCCGGCCAGAAGGGACGATGATTCAGAAGGAGATGATGAAGACGACTCGGATCTTCCGCCAAAGGATGACAACACCCCGATGAAGAGGGTCGGTATGATCTCCTTTGGTGTTAGCACCATATGTGGGGGATTTGCAAGAGGTGGATCTGAGGTAGCCGATAGGAAGGCTCATGTAGCAGAGTCCAGGTCAGTGGCCAAGCCTGAGGTTGTGAATCTAACATCTTTCGATGCCATGCAGAAGAGGAAGAAGGTAGACATGGACACCCTCGTAGTGGGATTCTCCAGACTCGACTTGAAGGGTATCTTAGCCCCCCATAATGACCCTTTGGTCATAACAACAAGGGTGCTTGGGTGCGAGGTAGGGAAGATCCTCATAGACGAGGGAAGCTAAGCAGACGTGATGTTCTGGCCTTGTTTCAAGAGCCTGGGTCTTAGCAGGGCAAGGCTGGTGCCCTACCATCACCCATTAATAGGCTTCAGTGGTGAAAAGGTGCACCCCTTGGGCATGTTTGAAATGGATGTACGGATGGGGGATGAGTGGCCTAAGAGGCTGACCAAGAAGATAAACTTTTTCGTTATGGACGAAAACATTTTCTCGGACTACAACCTCATCATAGGTAGGGTTGCCCTCAAAGAGTTTGAAGCCGTGCCATCGACGGTCCATCAGATGCTAAAATTCCCGACTCCTTATGGAGTAGGGGAAGTGCAAGGGGACCAGACCACGGTGCGGGAGTGTTACTTCAACTCGGACGAAGAGAGAGAAGCCCATAAGAGAGCAACCACCACTTACAGCATTGACACTCTTGACCCAAGAGATGAAACAAAATTGAAGAAGGGTGAGGCCGCGGAAGAGGTAGAATCCATCGTCCTCAAAGTGGACGAGCCAAAAAAAACCGTCCAGGTCGGTAAGGCCCAAGAGCCAGGGATCAAGGAAGAGTTAATAAACTTCCTCAGGAGGAGACAGAGTGTCTTCGCATGGAGTCACGCAGACATGCCTGGTATCGACCCTGAGGTCATGAGCCACAAGCTCAACGTGGAGAGAGATGCCAGGCCGATCAAGCAGAGACGAAGAATGTACTCCAGGGAGAAGTACGACATCATCCGGGAAGAGGTAAAAAAGTTGGAAGAGGCCGAGTTCATAAGAGAGGTTACCTATCCGGAGTGGCTCTCAAATGCAATCATCGTGCCTAAGTCCAATGGGAAGTGGTGAATGTGTGTAGATTTCACTGACCTGAACAGGTCTTGCCCGAAAGACAGCTATCCCTTACCTAGGATAGACCAGATGGTGGACACAACGGCAGGGCACGAGCTCATGAGCTTCATGGACGCTTATTGAGGCTATAACCAAATCTTCATGGATGCTGAAGACTCTGAGAAGACAGCCTTCATTACTGATAAAGGGACGTACTGGTACAAGGTGATGCCCTTCGGTCTGAAAAATACGGGGGCAACGTATCAACGTCTTGTCAATAAGATATTTGAGGAGCAAATAGGTAAGACCATGGAGGTGTATGTGGAAGATATGCTAACGAAGAGCTTGAAAGCCTGTACTCACGTAGCGGACCTTGAGAAGACCTTCGATGTTATGGACTCATATAGAATGAAACTTAACCCAGCAAAGTGTGTCTTCGGAGTAGGAGCCAGGAAGTTCCTGGGGTTTATCGTTAATCAGAGGGGGATTGAAGTGAACCCTGAGAAAATCAAGGCATTACTCGATATGAAGACTCCTAGGAGTATCAAGGATGTCCAGAGACTCACGGGAATAGTGGTTGCCCTTAACAGGTTTGTTTCTAGGGCAACGGACAAGTGTCTTCCATTCTTTAAAGTTCTAAGAAAGGCCTTCCAATGGGATAAAGAGTGTGAAAAAGCCTTCAACCAACTCAAGTCCTACTTAGGGTCTCCCTTGTTGCTGTCTCGGCCCATCACGGGGGAAAGGTTGTTTGTGTATCTGGCAGTCTCTGAATCAGCCATCAGCGCGGCCATCATACGGGAAGAGGATGGGGTCCAGAGGCCTGTGTACTTTAACAGTAAGGCCCTTCAAGGGTCTGAACAAAATTATCCCCGAATGTAGAAGTTGGCTTATGCCCTAATACATGCCTCAAGGAAAATGAAGCCTTACTTCAAAGCTCACTCCATGGTAGTCCTCACTGACTCCCCACTAAGGCAGGTTCTGGACAAACCTGAGAAGTCCAAAAGATTGATGACCTGGGCCATCGAACTAGGAGAATATGATCATACCTACCAGCCTAGGATAGCCATCAAGGGGCAGGCCCTCGCAGACTTTGTCGCAGAGTTTACCTGGGAAGAGGCCGATAGAAGTTTAGAAGAGGCCGAGACAGAGAAAGGCATAGATGACGGCGAAGAGACGAACCGTAGTGTCTTCCGAGACTCGGAAGAGACGATACCAAACATCTTTCGAGATCGAGAAGAGGTCATCTTAGGCAAAACCCGGAGTAGAGTAGAAGAGAACGAAGAAGATCAATACCTCTTCAAGAAGGGGGTTATGAGAGAAGGGGTCTTTTCATCAGATGCAGACGTCTGGAGCCTCTTCGTTGATGGCTCTTCCAGTGATAGTGGAAGCGGCGTGGAATAATACTCTCGGCTCCAGATGGCGCAAAAATTGAATACGCCTTGAGATTCAACTTCCAGGCCTCAAACAACAAGTCCGAGTATAAGGCCATGATAGCAGGTCTCTTATTGGCAACAACTCTTCGAGTAAAGCGACTCCTACTCCATAGAGACTGAAGGTTGGTTGTCAATCAAGTATTGGGGATATACGAGGCCAAAGACGAGAGGATAGCCAAGTACTTAAAGAAGGTAAGAAGGTTGTTAGAGTATTTTAAAGAAGCTAAACTGAAGAGAGTGCCTCGATTGAGTAACAATCACGATGATGCATTGGCAAGGCTGGCCTCGGCAATGAAGACAGATTTGGGAAGGACCATTCCAATCGAGGTCTTAGGGAAGGAAACCATCGAGGAGGACGAGGCATGTAGCCCTTATCACAATGTGAACCTAGGAGACTCATGGATCGACCCGCTCGTCAAATACCTAAGAGAGGGAGAGCTACCTGAGTCCAAGCTGGAAAAGAGAAAGTTGCGATACAGGGCTGGCAAGTTCTCAATAGTAGGAGACGTCTTATACAAAAAGGGGTTTCTATTGCCTCTCCTCAGATTTGTGCATCCCATGGAAGTACCCCGGGTCTTACAGGAGGTTCATGAGGGTTCTTGCTCTAGCCACATAGGGGGAAGGCCCTTAGCCAAGAGGATCATCACTTAGGGATACTGGTGGCCTACCTTGTCTAAGGACGCTGCAGACTATGTGAAGAGGTGCTACAAATGTCAAAGGTTCACCACTATCCCTCATCAACCCCATCAGCCTATGACGTCAATCTCTTCTCCATGGCCATTTGCGGTGTGGGGAATTGACTTAGTAGGACCTCTGCCAAGAGCTATCAACAACTATAGATTCTTGATAGTTGCCATTGACTACTTTTCAAAGTGGGTGGAGGCAGAACCGATGATAACAATTACAGAGCAGAAGACCTTCCAGTTCATTTGGAAGAACATCATATGCAGATATGGCCTCCCAAACACTCTCATCTCGGATAATGGGACCCAGTTCAAGAACTCCTCCTTAGAAAAGTATTGCCTAAGAGTTGAGATTAAACAGTTCTTCTCATATCCTGGTCGACCTCAGGCAAATGTCCAGACCGAGGTCACAAATAGAACCATCTTGGACGGAATCAAAAAGAGGTTAGAAGATGCGAAGGGGAGATGGACAGAAGAGGTCTACGCTGTGTTATGGTCCTATAGAACCACGGCAATGACACCAACAGGAGAAACCCATTCATGCTGGTACATGGCTCAGAGGCTGTCATACCAACGAAAGTAGGACTACCAACTCATCCGATTCAGACCTACGACCCTGACAGCAATGAGGAGAGGAGGAGGCTAGACCTGGATCTTATCGAAGAAAGAAGATAAAATGCAGAGGTCAGAAAAGTAGCCTACCAGCAGAGGGCAGCGAAATTCTACAACCAGAGGGTGAAGTCAAGACCCATTGCAGTGGGAGACCTAGTGCTAAAGAAGACCCTACAGAAGGCAAATAAGCTACACCCAAAATGGCATGGACCCTACAAAGTAACGGAAGAGGTTGTTCCTGGCACTTACAAGCTAGAAAACCTAGAAGGAGAACCTTTCACTAACCCATGGAATGCTGACCACCTAAAGAGATATTTCATATGATGTTGCATAGAATTTGATGTACATGTACCATCTTATTGAGAAGAGGTTATTAATAAAGATCAGTTTCCATGACAGTTCTTGATTCATTCTTAGATCAGAGACATATTATGGGGATAACATCTTAGCTGATGACCTCAGACCTTCATAACATCACTCGGTGGTGACGAGGTCTGAGCTCAGACACCATAATGAGATGACCTCAGACCCTTAACATCATTAATTTGGTGAAACATATTATGGGGATAACATCTTAAGTGATGACCTCAGACCTTCATAACATCACTCGGTGGTGACGAGGTCTGAGATCAAACACCATAATAAGATAACCTCAGGCCCTTAACATCATTAATTTGGTGAAACATATTATGGGGATAACATCCTAGGTGATGACCTCAGACCTTCATAACATCACTCGGTGGTGACGAGGTCTGAGCTCAGACACCATAATGAGATGACCTCAGACCCTTAACATCATTAATTTGGTGAAATATATTATGGGGATAACATCTTAGGTGATGACCTCAGACCTTCAGAACATCACTCGGTGGTGACGAGGTCTGAGGTCAGACACCATAATGAGATAACCTCAGACCCTTAACATCATTAATTTGGTGAAATATATTATGGGGATAACATCTTAGGTGATGACCTCAAACCTTCACAACATCACTCGGTGGTGACGAGGTCTGAGCTCAGACACCATAATGAGATGACCTCAGACCCTTAACATCATTAATTTGGTGAAATATATTATGTGGATAACATCTTAGGTGATGACCTCAGACCTTCATAACATCACTCGGTGGTGACGAGGTCTGAGGTCAGACACCAAAATGAGATGACCTCAGACCCTTAACATCATTAATTTGGTGAAATATATTATGGGGATAACATCTTAGGTGATGACCTCAGACCCTTATAACATCACTCAGTGGTGACGAGGTCTGAGCTCAGACACCATAATGAGATGACCTCAGACCCTTAACATCATTAATTTGGTGAAATATATTATGGGGATAACATCTTAGGTGATGACCTCAGACCCTCATAACATCACTTGGTGGTGACGAGGTCTGAGCTCAGACACCATAATGAGATGACCTCAGACCCTTAACATCATTAATTTGGTGAGATTTATTATGAGGATAACATCTTAGGTGATGACCTCAGACCCTCATAACATCACTCGGTGGTGATGAGGTCTGAGCTCAGACACCATAATGAGATGACCTCAGACCCTTAACATCATTAATTTGGTGAGATTTATTATGAGGATAACATCTTAGGTGATGACCTCAGACCCTCGTAACATCACTCGGTGGTGACGAGGTCTGAGCTCAGACACAATAATTAGATGACCTCAGACCCTTAACATCATTAATTTAGTGAGATTTATTATAGGGATAAGATCTTAGGTGATGACCTCAGACCTTCATAACACCACCCAGTGGTGACGAGGTCTGAGCTCAGGCACCAAAATGAGATGACCTCGGACCCTTAACATCATTAATTTGGTGAGACTAATTATGGGGGTAACATCCTAGGTGATGACCTCAGACCTTCATAACATCACTCTGTGGTGACGAGGTCTGAGCTCAGACACCTTAGTAGATGACCTCAGACTCTTAACATCATTAATTTGGTGAAGTTGGTTATGAGAATAGCATCTTAGGTAATGACCTCAGAGCCTAATAACAATTCAGTGGTGAAGAGGTCTGAGGTCAGAATTATTGACTGAGTATAAACAAGACATCACTACAACAAAATAATAAAAGAGATCACATGACATTCAGCAAAAAAGTGAAGACAACCCTCCTCAGAGGTTGAAATATAAAAAAAGTAACAAATATTCCTTAAATACAAAAGTACCATGGTGTTACAAGTTACAAGTTACGAGTTACAAGTTACAAGTTAAAAAGACTAAAGGTTTTAGGGGGGAACGTTAACAGTCTCGGCTGGGTTGGCTTGATCAGCATTAGTCACATCGGCCACGTCATCAGTAGGGTCTGCCCCTCCGACCTCGGTCCCTCCGAGAGTTGCAGTCTCAGCAGCAGCAGCAGCCTCGTCCTCCACCTCTTGAAGTGACTGAGCAAACTGAGGGTCAGCAAAGCCGAGACCCACAAAGTCAGAGGCCTTTAGAGTACCGACCTCCCTCTCTCTGACTTCAGCCCATTTCGTAGTAGCCTTGATACCTCTTTCGAGATATTCAAAACCAAAACCCATGAACTCGTCCGAGGCTTTGTAGTTAGAAATTATTTTGGGTGAGGCATCTTCAAGGGCAGCTTTGACAGACGAGCTGGCCTTCTGCTGCAGAACGTCATATTTGGCCTTCAGGGCTTGGCATGATCTTTGACGAGCAGAGAGATGTCTTTTTCCAACCCCTTAACCTTACTTTCAAAGTTCTGCAGCTCTGATTTCAAACGGTCGACCTCAGAATTTAGGGCACTCTGAACCTTCTCGGCCTCTTGCCCCTTCTGGATGAGGGGCAATTTCCTCAGAGTCCAGTTCGATAATTGATACATAGCAGTCACTCCCTGCACATTTAATGAAGAGGTTAAGCTGGAGAAAAGTCAGATGTTGCACTTATAAAATTTTGATGAGGGAACAAATCATACCTGGACGGCTCTGTGAAGGCCGAACTCAATCATCAGGGAGGTGTCCATAGCCCTGTAGAAGCTCTTGTCAGCCTCGGTCATTATAGAGCCGATTGCATCCATGACCCGCGTGCTGTGGCCGACCACACTATCGGTTAACTTCAGCTGATCTAGATGAGCCGTCAGGATGTCGGCCGAGGAGATTGGAATTGCAGCATCAGAGGCCTTCTTCTGTCTCAAGGTAGGCCTATGATCTTCAGAGGCATGGGCTTCTGGGGCCCTCTTCTTTGAGGCCTGAGATTTGGATGTAGAGGGAGCTGGGGGAGGAGCGTTCAGACCAGCTTTTTTGGCAAGTCTCGCTAAGCTCGGTGCATCCATCTCCCACAGTTCGTCTGTATTGCCTTGTGGCCGCTCTGCAAAAGTTAAAAGATATGGGTTAGAGATCAGATATGAATGATTTCAGAGGTTAAACTCAAAAAGAAAAATCCTTAACAAAGTCAACTAGGGGACTTCCACCTAGGCCTGTCCCCGAGAGATAAGGGGGGTCAGCAAATGTTCGAACTTAATAAAAAGACCATGTGCCCCTTGGTCTTGCAGAGCTTTCACCTTCTGGATATTCTGAAGACTTAGACCAGGGTCAGCCTTGGCAGACATGGTGACCTTACCCCATTTGAGGGGTATCCTTGGCTCAAGTGTGGAAGAGGGAACGCATAGGCCAAATTCCCATGGTCTAGAGGCGAAAAAATAGCGGGGTTTCCAATTATGGTTTGAGGTCTGAGTCACCTGGAGCATTTTCTTCTCAGGCCTCCGAGCCACGAAATGATAGTAGCTCGAACGATTTTTGGCCGAGGCTGGGACATAACAACCAACGAAGACCTGAACTGGGAGGTCAGAGTGGTGGACTGCCCTCCACAGGATTATGTCCCCTATGATGACTCTCTAGGCATTGGGGGATAGCTGTGAGGGGGCCAAGTTGATATAAGAGATAATGGATTTGATGATGGGATGAATGGGTAGGCAAAACCCTAACTTAAACATCTGCTCGTACAGGCAGATTTCTCCATCTCGGCCGTGATAGGCTCTCTCTTCCCTCAGAGGTCTCCTTAATTTGATGGAGGGACTAATGGAGTATAAATATCTGAAGCACAGAAGATCCACATCAGTTACCGTGCTCTCGATCTCGACCACCTCAGAGACATCGACATCGCTTTCAGCCTCTTCATCATCATCAAGCTCAGCGTCGGCCGGAGCAGATGTAGATGGGTTACTAGCGAATCTCTGAGCGAACTCTGCCCCTGTGACGTCCGACAGGGGGATGGCGTTAAGAATGGGTGGCACAGCCACACTCGGCTCAACAATTTCAACCTCTGAAGAAGAGGATGAGGTGCTTGAGCCATTATGGGATGAAGCTCGGCTGGAGACCTCGGCCTGAGCAGGCCGAGGTGTGAAATCCATGGCTTCCTGAAAGGAGTCCACAGACATGGGGTCTGAGGTAGAAGATTCAGACTCAGACATAGGTGTTGGATCAACGGGAACCCCTGTCTGATAGAAGTTCTCCGGAGGGTCAGGATATATCGCTCTCAGAGGTGGTGGAAATAAAGGTCTAATGGGAAACTCTTGTGACCTACAAGCTTCCTCCTGAGCTCTCTCTATTTGCCTAATCTTTTCTAGGGTCTTCTCTCTGAGAGAGGGGAAATCCTCAAGAAGCTGGTATAAAGGTCTGAGCATCAGAGGATGACCCTTAACTTGGGAATAACTCCTAAAACTACAAACAAGATTGGCTTGTAAAGTAAAGAAATATAAAGATCAAACTTAGAAGTTTAAAGAGAATACTGTTGGCCTGAAACTATGGTGCTCTCCGAAAAAGGATGAAACTCGCCAGAAAATGCAAACCAAAAGTGAAAAACAGAGGAAATGAAAGGGAGAAAGTACCTGGAAATGAAATGATGAGGGGAAATAAAGAAGATTCGCGAAAGAACCACCAACAGTGCCTCTGCAGTGGAGCCATGATTCAAAGTGCTTTAGAGAGAGAAGTTACAGGAAGAAATCGTGCACAGGAGAAGAAATGGAGAAGAAAGAGAAAAAGAAGGGTTCAGACCCTTAAATACACGGGCACGTTTCCTAAGGCCCATCATTGCCTTGGGAGCCCCAAAGGACGGCTGACAGCACACGCCTCCCAAGTAAGCATGATCTGGCATTGGACAGGTGTCATGCAGGTGTTGGCTTGGAACAGACAGGCCTTGGAGGAGTAGTAATCCCCTAGCCACTTGCTCTCACATATGACTAAGGGCTGGGGGGTGATTGATATGCCCCAAGTGTAACCTCGGCCTAGAGACACCAGCCTAGGCCTAGAGACACCAACATCGGCCGATATTTGGCCGACATTGGGCATGTCTTAGATATGAGATATCATCCCTCGGCCAGACCAGGGTCGGCCCAGGCCGACACTATCACCTACATTTCTAATGGACACTACGCGCTTCACAGGCATCAACAGCACCCTCATGTACCTGGGTATGGCAATCTCGGCCGAGTGTAGGCCGAGGTGACAAGAAGCCTTGGTAATCTTCAACATGTAATCAGTCCAACCTCGGCTGGGGCCGACCCCAGCATAATGTCTCGGCTGAGATCAGGCCGAGACTCCTTATGGCATATCTCGGATTGAACGAATGTCAAGCCTTTACAGCTCGGCCTCTCCCAGGATGAGGTCATGCACCAATATGGCGGCCGAGCATCTGTTGACATTTGGATAAGGACACATGGCCACAAATCAGTTGTAAAAAGATTATTTTCCACACGTGGGGAGAATATTTCATCATCATTTCTTACATGTGACAGTGACAGATGGCACTCCCACATTGGTGAGGCTACCACACACATGCTCATTACATGCATCGAGGGTACATTACACCCCCTTGGTACTATATATAGGGGTCACCACTACCTTGCAAAAGGATTCCAATTATTCAACCCTAGTTGAAACTCTGTCTAAATCCACAGTAGAGAGAGAAATCTTGAGAGATTGTATCCATGGCCATTAGTGCCTTCATTCAGTGATATTACTCACACACTCACAGTGGACATAGGCCAGATTGGCTGAACCACTTATATACCGGTGTACTCTCCTATTCTCCTCACCACTTTCTATTATCTCTTTATATAACTGTGCTGCCATTGTTATTCTTATATTGAGCTTGGAAACACCTTATCTGGTGGTGCTGATTCCGGCATCATCATGTATTGAGAAGTGATATAGATTATATATTCAATGTGATTAAAGTATTTATATTATGATACGGGAATACATATTTATCTGTGTGTGATTGGTATGTTTGTATCTTAGAGGTTGGTTCCACGGGCTATTCTTTGGCGTATGGTTGGAATAGCCAGATTATATATTTTCTCTAGTGAGATCTGGGGAGGGTGTTCGATGTGGGTGAATACCCTAGCTTGAGGAGCAGGGAGAGTATATACCCAGGTCGTCTTGTCCCAAGTACGAGTGTGATGTGTATACACCACATGCAGGGGGAATATGGCCGCCTCCACCGTTGTGTATTTTTACCATGACCATGAGTGAGTCTGGCTTGGTACCGTGGTTGAGTGAGTAAACCTGGATTCGAATAGGCACTATGAGACTGCATCCTCCAGTTATATCTTGGTGGGATGGTTATTATACTTGTTATGTATAGTATATTGCTTGTATATGAGGACAATATATCATATATCTTTAACTAGCGTAAAGAGTAAAATCAATAAGGATTTATTCTCATTCCTGGAGATTTTATCCGGACTTAAATTATGATTTGTATATTAAAGTGAGAATCATATGTATATATTTATATATAAGAGTTTATATATACGTTATGTGCTGAGGGCCTAATGGATCTCGATAATCAACATCGCCAGGTAGTAGCATATTGGAGGGGTTCCTTGTTTGGATTTCGCTTTGCGAGACACCCCACGCTCGAACACAACGTAGTGTTGTGAATGGGGAGAAGTTTAGCCATCAGTATTCGGGTTTATAGGGATTTTCAGAGATTGGGTGAAATGAATTAGTTAGGCAGGGTATGTTAACTAGGTTGTTTAATAGGTATGCGATAGGAGTGCACTTTTAGAAGAGGGGTGAGGGGTATCTCATGGGAATGCGATACCAATTTAAATATGGGATAAATCATATTTTAAAAATATAGCATTTATGCACTTGTAAAATATTTTCACAACTTGGGCTCTGACCCGTTTCTCTATTTTTCCCCTCTATTGCTATATATTATACGTATATAGGTGTCCAGACACAGGGATGCCTAGATGATGATTCTTTCGAGTCAGACATTGCTGCAGTAGCTGTGGATGCTTGCAGGTTTATCTTCAGACGCTTCTACTTTTGTCATCTAGATAGGAAGCATTGTAGTAACATTCGGGACGAAAGCCCAATTGTATTTGTTTATTCTTTTACCACCTTTTAGTGAGGCATTTGATTCGGTTGTATTATGTTAAATAGAGTGTTCGGTTATTTTATTTCATTTAAGTTTTGTATATATAAACTATGTGGATGTTTTATTTGAATGGTTTGGTTAAAAAGATTAGTTAAATAAAATTTTGACGCCAACCTAATAGGTTATTAGTAATTATATTTGTTTTCGACAGTGATGCTAAGAATGAACCATATGAGACTCCTATTTTAATTTGGTACAGGATTAATCGCCCGATATTTTATTAGGCGGGGTGTCAGAGATGGTATCAGAGCATCAGGTTCCAGTGTCCTTAGGAGTCTATATGGATGTACTACGCTTTTAGCATTGCTTTTGATTTGATATAGATCCTTATGATTAGGATTGTTGATTCCTCTTGTGAGATTTCGTTCTCCTTCCATTATATACGATTATTGTAAGTTTTTTCCGATCTCGTTCGAGGTTCGTGTGCTGATCGAGGAAGGGTTGCTACAGAAGGCCGTTATGAGAGTAGCAGGAGGCTTGGCTTAGTTGGAACTGTAAGTTAAATTTAGGGATGAGGACCGCAGTAGAGGTCACTCCCTTTGTGTAATTATCACGGATTATTTCAACGACTACTAATTTATAGTAGTTATAATTATTCAGTACCGCTATAGTAGAGGGTGGTGCTAAAGTTGAATTACCTTGTCATGTTAAGTTGGGGGAAAAACTTTAAAAGGGCCTTTGATAAGGACCACACATTGAAGTTAAGTTATACAAAGTCAGTGTAATGTGATTCAGTGGAAGTAGAAGGCTCAGAAGCTTTGGCTTAGAGCAGGGTATGGAAATACCATGATGTGAAAATTTGAGGAAATTTTTTTCACTCGTGGGAGGAATATTAAAATGGCGGGAACGTTAGTCACCATGTTTAAGAGAGTGGGATGTTTTGCTCATAAAGGGGTCTCACGAATTGTTTTAACCGCGAGTTCCCATGATTTAGCAGGAATAAAAAGAATGCAATCTTGAATTATTCACATAAGGATCAGTCAGAGGCGGACAGTGAATAAATAGTGATATGAAGAAGTGAACCTTGTACCGAAGTAAGGTAGGTACAATGAAGAGAGGGTCCCTTAAAAGAATGACAAGCTCACTAGAAAGTGTTCTTAACACTTATGGAGAATTTTTGTTTGTGGAACCCCATTGGTGGACATCCACCCGGGGAATTACTTGAAACAGGGCTGTTGAGGTTGTTGGTGGAGTTTCCTTTTGACGAAGAAGTTAAGGGAACTATGAATGTAATTATCAGAATCGAGGCTATAGAGTCCAAAATACTGATAACCTGAACAGGGTCAGGAAGGCTAGCGATGGGGAATATTTCAATGTGGAGCATAGAACCACGCGATTATTCCTTTCCCGATAGGGGATGAAGGGAAATAATGGAGTGTTAAGAATGGGCATTGATTAAAGTAGTTTTTAGGTTCAGTTAGGACAAGTGTACTATGTCTTAGAACCATTTGGAGCAGTCAGGGAGATTGGTGAAGTTACTGTTATGGGTTTCACCTCGGACGAAGGAGGTATATTTTGTGCGGCAAGATTGAGTCACAGTGTTTCATGTGTGTGATTCGAGTTTACTGGTAGTATCGAAAACATTATTTAGTGTATGACTATATGTTTTGTGTGTTCTATATGAGTATAATATATTTTTGATTGATCGGAGCGATAGAAGGCTAATGATTGCAAGATTATCGTATGAGCGGTTCCAGGGTAGAACTGGTTGTTGTTGTGCTATCTCTCCTAGATAAAGGCGGAGCTCGCCTTTATTATGCATATAGATGGAACTTCGGTGAGTAGATTGTGACACCCCAACTAATTAAATACCTGGTAGCTACTCCTTTATTCAAATTAATACAAAATGTTAAGTTGGTTCAGTTCATAGCATCACTGTCGAAAAACGTTTTAACAATGACTAGCCACCTAATATTTAAAAAGTGAGTTGTCAATTTCAATTAAATCTGATTTACATACAATAAGTATTAAATTATGGAATAATGATATCACAACCACATTACACTCACATTACAATGAAAAAGGAATAATGAATATGGAGGAACACTCCTCGGTAATAATTCGAATTACTGAATACAAAGTCTGAATCATAAATTAATTACATCCAACACTGAAATGAAACTGAAAAAATAAGATGTCTCTAACAGAAATGGGGCGACATGCCCTATAGATGAGTAAATCTGAAATAGAGTCAAGATAGAAAGTGGAGGCGTATACTGTCGAGCTCCTGTAACTTCCACAGCAGCTACACCACGTCATAGGAATGGAACTCCTACGCTTGGTGCCCTTGTAGCTGGGCACCTACTAGGTTTTTACAAGAAAATAGATTTGTAAGCAAACGGGTCAGAGCCCGATTGTGAAAAAATTTTAAAATACAGCAAGTGTTTAATATCATTAAACAGTGAATATAAAGTACATGATAGTGCGTACACTCACATGAGTTCCTCGCCTCTCAACTAATTGTGCCCTCCTATCGTACTCGTACCCATTCTAGTTATTCCCATATCTAACTAGTCCAATACACAATCTAACATTACTATATGATTCACGATTCAATTCCCAACATCTTAATTTAAATAGAGAGTTTTACTTTTCTTCCTAGTTCTCAAAATTAGCAATACTAATCACTAGAGATTTTCCATTTTTAACTCTACTAAAATGTTGCTATTATTCACACTTACATTTATACATGACAGTTCATTTCAAATTATTCTCATCATAAATATACAATACTGGCACCCCGAGACTAAGCTGCGGTGCACACATACTCTGCTGTCCAATCCCGGTACATCACGTACATAAGGACCATGTATTCCGAATCTCTCAGGAATCGTTTTCAATAAACAACAATCACACATAATGGAGGCGAACATTGTTCACATCACGTGGGTCACACACATAACTACGCTCCCATGATCAGCAGACTTATTAACTTCTCAATAAGTCCTTCTCTGACCTATGTCCTCGAGGTACCAATCTAAATCCCCCCCGTAGGCACACAAAGATTAGATGGCCCTGATCGAACGCCGACCTCCCGTGATAGCAAATATGGTACGTATGTTATACACAGATAACCACATATACTAAGCATTCACACATCTTAGATATCTCAGTATTAATAGAGGTATATTTTATATTTTTATACCGTCATTAAATGTTGCACGTTTACAAATTCCCGAATAATATACATTAAAAATTATCAACCCTTCTCACGTCGTAATTTTAGGTACTTATTTCCTAACCCATAAATGTCATCCGGTTTACTACAAAATCCTAAGTTTTAATCCTCAACGTACTTCAAATCTCACAATTATATCCACTAGTCAACAAGGGAAGGTTAACACCCAATTATATAAGACTACTGGAAGTTTGAGATAAAATCAGGCCTAAAAAGGCCATTCTGTCAACTCGTTAGAAATCTCGTTCGAACGAGGTTGTTCGAACGAGGGTCGTTCGAACGAACTATTTGAATGAAATCATTAGAAGGGATACTATCATCTCGTTAGAAGCTCATTCAAATGAGGTCGTTCGAACGACCTGGGCAGGTCTTCTAACGAGATGGCAGAATACGCCCAGAAATCTTCCAACTCATTTTTCTTCATTTTTCTCTTCTCTAAACTTATCCTAAGATCATCCCAATAACATTTTAATGTTCTTAAACTACTCTAGGTCCTTTTAGGTCGCTTCTTAACATATTTTTGGGGTGAAATTCTCCTAATCAACATGCAATTATCATTAATCCCCAAATTTTACCCCAAACCCTATGAACATGAACCCAGAATTTTATTGTGCCTAATTAATCATCATAAATACGTTCTCAAATTATCATAGTTAAGTTTTTGGATACCAAATTTGTCCATAGTCATTCTACATGCAATCCCTGACCCAACTTTAGAGTTTCTATAACAATTTCATTAGGTTTTCCTAAAAAATTCCAAGACAAAAACAGTTTCTACACTAAACATGGAGGAAATATTCATTGCAATTAACAACATTAAATCACTTTCCTTAAATTCGATGTTCTGATTCGTCGTTGATGATCACGGTTGGCTCTCTCTTCTTTTCGGACACAAATCCCTTTCAAAATGATGGTGTGGAGATGGTTTGGCTTAGATCTTCCTTTACCCTGTTTCTAACTTCTCTCAAAAACCTTCGTAGCCCACTCTCTCACTTTTGGCTGATAATGGCCTTAGTGGCCCTTTTAATAATATCTAAATCACCTCTAAAATTCGTGGCTTTTAATCCCTTAATTTTTAAAATTACCAAAATACCCTTCTAGGTTGCCGGTTTGGCCTAAAAATGCCCCGGGACCCAAACTAAACTCCTGGATAGTGTTTTCTAACTATTTCAACCCTTCCGGAAATGTTGGCGCACTCAAAATGACCATTCGGTTGATAAAAACATAAATTACTTTTTAATTTAATTTCATTCATTCCTAGCGCGACTAACACATGCGTCCCAACTAAATTTCACAAAGTGTCGTATTTCTGCCTCGTGATAATTTAAATATTTTCAATACTCATATATTACCATATATATTCAAAAATATTCAATTTTAACATCATAATCAAATACCAACTCACATCTCGCAAGTATTTATATCCGTATTAATTCCCAATTAATTCTCATTTAATTCAATTAATCCCTTAAATAAAAATCAATAAAATTATGGGGTATTACATAGATGTTTAACTAGCATGACTTTAGTGTATGGGGACCTTATACATGTGATCTAAGGTATGAAGGATTTCTTGTTTTACCTGTTTTGTGCTGACATACCTCCATGACCGATAAAGTTAAGTAGTAGTGTATAGGAGGGGTTCCTTGTTTGGATTTCTCTTTGAGAGACGTCCCACGCATGAAACCAAGAAAATGTCAGAAGTTGAGAGAGGTCTTGGGAACTAGAGATATAATTAGGATAGTATTCACTTTACGTGTGTAAGAAAACACACTGATCTTAGGACTACTAAGAGATAAAGGCCAGTAGGGCAAGTGGCATTGCTATAGGAATAATTGAAATTCGAATTAATTGGGTTAGGAATACCCAGGTGTTAGTACCAAGCCGAGGAAATGAGGCCCATTTTTTAGAGAGAGTGTTACGTGTCGGACGTTTACAATGGTTGTGTATATTGTCATGGGTTAAAAGGTGTATGGGAACCTTGGTAAGGTGATTTTATATACCGCTCGAAAGAGAAGGGATGTAGTATATATGACTGAAGATTATGCTGCGAGGCAATTATAAATGGATTTGGAATGGGTTATATGGAACTTAGTAGGAGTTACGCAATGATAAAATTATATTTGTACAATAAGAGTTAGCACACCTAAGATAAATGAGAAGACTGGAGGGAGTAGTCGAGCGCTAGTGTAGTTTCCTTTTTGAGGGAAATTAGACGTCCTAATATAGACGAGTGGATGCTTAGAGTAGCGTATCTCTGTGGGATTAATACGTTAGTGCGGAGATTATAGGCTCGTTTTCTTTAAATGTCCTTATAGAGGCACTAGGTGCAATGTGACTTTATTAGAGTCAACCTTACGAGCGAGACAGTGTTGTAGAATATAAATATTTAGTTAAGCTTGTGGTTAAGTTAGTGAGTTAGAGCATATGCCTCAAGATAGTTGGGTACCATTAATAGGTACATGGTAGGGGACCATTGGGTAGTACCATTCGACTTCGGTGAACTAGGACCTAGTGTAATTAACGATCCTAGGTTGGTGGTGCAGGTTATATCTAAATTTCAAGAATGAAATTCCGTTGTGAGGGGGGAAGTATGTAATACCCCGTACTTTTAAAGATATTTAAATTTCATAAGTGGGTATAATTTGGAAATTTGAAGAATTATTATGAATAGTAATTTTGGAATTTACGAATGTAATTTAATTAGTGAATTTTAGTTAAATGACTCGGATGGAGATTTTGAGTGCGTGATTTGTTTTGGAATAGCCGAGATAGTCAGAATAGAGTATCTCGGGGTAGTGCTTAGGTTCCGATAATTTTCGGACTAGTAGGGACTCGCAATTGAGTAAACGAGTCATTTTTGGATTTATAAGGGATAAAACCTTATTTCTCTCTATATAAGACACGAGAGAGTGGGAGAAAGAAAGAAAAGAGAGAAATAAGAGAGAGAGAAAGGAAGAAAGGGAGAAGAAAAAGTGGTTTTCCCGCCAAACTCCGCGAGATTTGACTCAAGGTCGTCGGATTTTATCCATGAGGCAAGTGTTTACTTGCTTAATTAATCTCATATTACAGTTGGTAGTAATAAACCACAAAGATTTTCGGGATGGGTTTTCGTGAATAAAAATGGGTTTTTGAGAAGTTTAACGAATAAACCCCGGATAATATCTAATTTGAGTAACTTTGGAATTAATTGAAATTAGTTGTTGGTTATGGGTTCTAGGATGATTATAACCCTTTTTATGTGTGTATATATGGTTGTTTGAGGTTGGATGATGATGGGAGAGAAGATAAAAATCTTGGAGGTGTATTAATGGAGGTTTGGGATTTTTGAGAAGAATGTGAATAATGACACAACGTCCTTTCCGAATCGATTCAGCCAGGGCGAATCGATTCGGCTCTTAGACAAAAAAATTAAATTTGAGATCTTTTTGATACGATTGCGTGGGCGCCGACCGCGTATTTTTTGAATTTTTTCCTGGATTTATAATAATTTTTCTACAAAAGGGTGTTCGAGATTTAAATCATTAGTAAAAAAACCAACCTGACATTGGGAGAAAATTTATTGATGTGTTAACTGAAGAACATAAATTACATGTGTATAGAGTTGTTGGTTGAGATTAGAAAAAAAAAATGGAGGTTAGGTGATATTTGGATTTTTGGGGAAGATGTAAACCCTTAGCAGATTTCGGATTCGAACCAGCCGAATTGATTTAGACAAGACGAATTGATTCGGTATGAGACAGTAAGAAATTTGAACATTTTTTAATCAATTCAGACAGTCCAAATGGATTCGGAGGAAAGCGAATCGATTCGGACAAGCCGAATCGATTCGGTCCTGGCAGCATTTTAAGATTTTCTTCCTTACGGTTAAGGGAAGTGAAATTATAAATTTGGAGATTCATTTTAGGGGATTCAAGATTTGATATTAGGAATCCTCTGCAATGGTATTGGGAGTGTGTAAACCTTAGATCGAAAGAGGGAACCTCGAGTTAATTTTAGTGTACAATTCGGGGTATGGATTTAATGAAGGTTTAAGATGAGTAACGTTTGGAGGAAGTCTTTGGCAAGCGAGTATAAATATATTTATCTAGTTGGAAAATATATGGGCCTATTGTATTTGAGTAAATCCTAGGATGTTAGTAGGATGGAATTATTATGAATTGGTATATTCGGAATTTTATAAATAAATCCTTATAAAGTGATTGAGATGCGAGTTATATACTAAGTAAGAGAGTGCTTGTAGGTCTAGTATTTTAAGTGGGTAAATACTTTGATACTATTACGAATGGGAACATTCGGGGTTATTGGCTATCTCTATAAGAGTTTGGCAATTATAGCCACATATATTGAGAAGTGAATATATTATATATATGATGGGATTACATTATTTATATTATGATACGGGAATACATATTTATCTGTGTGTGATTGGTATGTTTGTATCCTAGAGGCTGGTTCCACGGGCTTTCCTTTGGCGTAGGGTTGGAACAGCCAAATTATATATTTTCTCTAGTGCGATCCGGGGAGATTGCGCGATGTAGGTGAATCCCCTGGCTTGAGGAGCAGGGAGAGTATATCCCCAGGTCATCTCATCCTAAGTATGAGTGCAATTTGTGTACACCACTTGCAGGGGGAATATGATAGCCTCCACCGTTGTGTATTTTTACCATAATCGTGAGTGAGTCTGGCTAGGTACCGTGGTTGAGTGAGTAAACCCGGATTCAGATAGGAACTATGAGACTGCATCCTCTAGTTATAGCTTGGTGGGATGGTTATTATACTTGTTGTGCATAGTATATTGCTTGTATATGAGGACAAGATATCATATATCTTTAATTAGCGTCAAGAGTAAAATCAATAAGGATTTATTCTCATTCCGGGAGATTTTATTCGGACTTAAATTGTGATTTGAATATTAAAGTGAGAATCATATGAATATATTTATATATAAGAGTTTATATATACGTTATGTGCTGAGGGCCTAATGGATCTTGACAATCAACATCACCAGGTAGTAGTTTATCGGGGGATTCCTTGTTTGGATTTTGCTTCGCGAGACACCCCACGCTCAAACGCAACGCAATGTTGTGAATAGGGAGAAGTTTAGCCCTCAGTATTCGGGTTTATAGGGATTTTCAGAGATTGAGTGAAACGGATTAGTTAGGCAGGGTAGCTTAACTAGGTTGTTTAGTAGGTATGCGATAGGAGTGCACTTTTAGAAGATGGGTAAGGGGTATCTCATGAGAATGCGATACCAATTTAAATATGGGATAAATCATATTTTAAAAATATAGTATTTATGCACTTGGAAAATATTTTCACAACTCCAGCTCTGACCCGTTTCTCTTTTTTCCCCCTCTCTTGCTATATATTATACGTATATAGGTGTCCAGACACAAGGACGACTGGATGATAATTCTTTCGAGTCAGATGTTTCTGCAGAAGCTGTGGATGCATGCAAGTTTATCTTTAGACGTTTCTATTTTTGTGATCTAGATCGGAAGCATTTTAGTAACATTAGGGCCTAAAGCCCAATTGTAATTGTTTATTCTTTTACCGCCTTTTAGTGAGGCATTTGATTCGGTTGTATTATGTTAAACCGATTGTTCAATTATTTTATTTCATTTCAATTTTGTATATATAAACTGTAGGAATGTTTTATTAGAATGGTTTGGTTAAAAAGATTAGTTAAATAAAATTTTGACGCCAGCCTAATAGGTTATTAGTAATTAAATTGGTTTTCGATAGTGATGCTAAGAATGAACCATATGAGACTCCTGTTTTAATTTGGTACATGATTGATCGCCCGGTATTTTATTAGGCGGGGTGTCACAACCAACTCACTAAATTTCTTCCTAATCTGACTCTACCACCGGTGGAAAGTACTTGCGGTCAAACTGCACCCAGAAGTCAGAAATCGTCATCAAGTCCCTCTCCCCTGGAGTGGTATCAGACTCACACCACTGTAAAGCTTCTCCTAACAGACGAAAAGTGGTAAGCATCTGTTTTTGCACATCGATACACTCAAGCATGCGCAGGTGGAGCTGAATGTTCTTCTTCCAGTCAAAAAATTCCACCACATCAGTACTACCCCGAAACTCGGGTGGGTGGCCCTTTTGAAAGGTCTCCCTGACTCGCTGCCAAGAAGGTGGCTCTATTGGTTCTGAACTGCTGATTCCACTGGTGGTTGTGCCTGGGGCTGAGGAAAATGGGCTGCCATGGCCCTCATCGCTGTCTCGACTGCCTGAGCCACTATCACTGCCACCTGAGTCGTAGAAATTAGTTTAGGTGGGGGTGGGGGTGGGGGTGGGGGTGGGGGTGGGGGTGGCGGTATATGTGGCTCCTGATGAGCCTCTCTCACGTCATTCCTGGCATCATCCCTCTCCGTTCACTTTATCCTCGGTGGAATCAAAAAATGGATTGAATTGTATAAGTACACAATTTATACAAAATCTAATAACAGAAGTACGATATCTCAAAGGCGGAAAATGAATCAACAGTCCTAATAATAGGCCTCTATAACAACCAAATGCTATGCTGAACCGTAGTAAGACGTACAGATCCTAATGACACTAGAACCTGATGCTCTGATACCATCTGTGACACCCCGCTCAATGAAATACGAGTGATCAATTAAACATGAATCTCAAACGGATCATCCTTAGCATCACAGTCGAAATATTATAAAAATTACTAACCACCTAGTATTCATAAGCTGCTGCAAAATTTTAAATCTTTATTAATCCAGATAAAATAAATTGTGGGAAATAAATTAACACCATCCATGCTAATAGAATCAATCATCACATATAATGAAAATATCTTGCCAAATTAACCAGCGGCTAAAATCCAACATCAATATAAAGACAAATAATAGTAAATCTCTTAGTATCTTAAATGACACACTAAATAAAAATGGGAGAATCATGCTCAAAGTATCTGATAGGAAATCCCTATACTAATAATGAAAGAGATAAAAGAACCTATCCAAACCCCGCAACATCCACATATGCTACAACAACGAATTCCTGGACTGAATCAAGTCTGGCGTCCCTTTGGCTGGACACCTAAAAGGTTTTGAAAATATTTTATAGCAAGGTTTAGAACCCAAAACATTTTAAAAACATTTAGTTAATGATTAACTTGCAATAATATAAAATGCATGAATGCACTTCATATTGAAGTTAGTGACGCACTCCCTTGAGGACATCCTCACCCCTCCTCTAATGTGCACACCTAACGCCTTATTTATATCTCCCCTAGCCATCTGCCCCATAACTAGATAATAGATATAACCCTTTTCAACCACCCTACTCTAACCGAGTATGCTTAAATATATGATTTATAATTTATTACTAGGATTAACTTAATTCATCATTTCCCCTTTAAAATTCATATAACTTTCACACCCGTTATACACATAATACAATTCATGTCATGTATTAAATTACCCGTATATAATTATTTATCCCATTATATACGTATAACCATATTACAAAATTCGCACATATGTTGAATATATAAGTAATAACCATCCTCCCAAGTAATAACTCATCGGATGTATTCTCTAAAGTGCTACCACACTAGACGTACTCGCATAACCTAGTTACCCCAAGTTAGAATCGCTCACTAACTTGGCAAAAAATATAAACATAATGGAGGCAGTCACATTCATTCCCTGAAAGTGAGATAGGCCCATATAACGGACGCTATGACTTGGGGATATACTCGCCCTACTCCTCAAGCTAGGGGATTCACCCACTTCGTAAAACCTCCCTTGATAGCACTAGAGTATATTGAATAATATCTAATCACAGATATTTATAAGCACACACCATATATATACTATCACGCATCGTATATATAATCATTAAAACAAAATTTTGGCTTTACCGTGTGCCAAGTCCAGAACACTAGCCTATATATAAAACCTCGTGTTTATGGTCCAATTCTAATTATTAATTAATTGGCACATTAATTAATTCAATTATTTGTTTTGGTGTCTCCCACCAATGTACTCAGACTCGCTCTCGTGGCCCAAAATTAAATATCATCCGAGTCTAATCCCCGACTCCAAATTAATTAGTTTTCTTCCATAATTAATTTAAGTGTGTAGTGTCTCCCTACTACTATACCCTAACCAATTCACCCAGTCCCTTATTTTATTCGTAAGATTTTATTTCTCAAATTTCATTCGTAATGTGTCCTACTTTATTTCCCACCACTCCCAATTATATTCACTTACAACTATTAGGAATTAACCCCCATAATTAATTTTTCTCTTTGAATTATGCTAGGTTGTAATTGCAACTAAGAATTTTACCCATATCAATCCCAAGGCCAAACTGTCGAAAAACCTGAAGGGTCGATTGATCAACCCCCAACCGTCGATCGATTGATCGAACAAGTGGTAATCTTCTCCGACTCCTCGTTTCCACCATTAACGAACTTCTCTACTTTTTAACTTTTCCCCTGGTCTAACCCAAGCACAATCAACACCATAATTACATAGGAACATGATCAAGGCCTCTTATAGAGCTTCAAACTCAAATTAAATCTCACAAATTTCTACTTTTCCAATTTGGGGAAATTTTTGGGTTTTTCACTCGTTAAGTCTAAATTCATACATTTATCCCAAATTCCTCCATAATTACTACTCGGGTTTCACATTCAAATCAGATATTTATCTCAGAACCATGAACTACAATTAATCCTTTCTTCTAATGCATTCAAGAGTTCCATTAATAAAAACCCCATTTTTGTACCCATTTATACCCAAAACCATTTATTTTTTCGATTAATATTTATATGAAAGTTACTACAATTAATTCAATTAAATTACAACACACAAGTAATTTAAATTTACCCGAATTATTTAATTTTTAAATTGCATAAAAGTACGGGGTGTTACCATTTTGGGGGAATCTTTAGCAAGTATATAATAGAGTTTTTTAGGGATCAATCCACTGATAAGGGCTATTATAGCAGTTTTTTCTTCATAATCCACGACCTCCAGTTTCTCTTTGTTGAAACGAGTGATGTAGTCCCTGGTGCTCTCTCCTTCCTTCTATCATTCGCTGAGAAAATGAGCCACCCTTTTTACAGGCTTGGATCCAAAATAAAAGTTGCTAATAAATAGCCCAGCTAACTGGTTGAAGCTGGAAATGTGTCCCCGAGGAAGGCTATTGTACCAGATTTAGGCAGATCCAGTAATTATTCCAGATAATGCTTTATACCTCATTTCATTGGTAACTACATATATATTAGCTGCTTCTTGTTAATGTTCTATGTGGAGGACTGGGTCAGTCTTCCCATCATATTTGGGTGTAACTAATAGATCTTTTAACTTTGATGGGGTGGGGAAATCCACGATTGATTGTTCAAAGGGAGACCCATTTACAAATCTTCTTTGTAGTGGCTTTTTGTCCTTGGCCATCTCTCCCATTATGTCCTCCAATCTATTAATAGAACATTTCCAAGCTTTGTTACCAAAATCAGACCTATGCGTTGATTTTTTGTTGTTTATTGATCTCTCCTCTTAGGATTATTGCTCCACCCGAGCAGTACGTCAGACGTCTGATCTAGATTGGACGGAGCCTTCCCTTTGATCTGATGATCATTGAGTGTTTTCTGACATTGCCCTAGGAATATTTTTGTTCCCTCTGGGTCCCAAATGATAAAAGGGAGAAGCACGACTTAGCCTTTCTGAGATGCTTAGCCTTTTTGGAGAGTAGGACTGCGTATGGAAAGATTCTGAGGCCCTGAATAATGAATTTGATCTTGGACGATAAGATGTATCCCTTGTAGTTCTGGAATGACTTCGCCTGCTACCTCTTGGTGGTGGTGGTGGTGGCATATTTCCTCATGTAGACAAAGAAGGTGCTCCTTCTTGAAGGGTTTGTGCGAGTTACTTGATAATGTCCTGCATAGCTTCTTGGCCTCTTGCAAGACTGGATAAATTCTAATTAATTCATTCATCGCTAGTAAGGCAGAAGGGACAGGTGGTACTCCATCGTTCCTGAGACTTGATTCAGGAATATCATCCATTTAGGTGTTTAAATGAATGAGAATGATTAGAAATAGGTTCCCAAAGTCAGTACCAATCTATTGATGTAAAAAACTTGATTGTCCTAATTAATTGATCACAGATAAAAATAAAGAAAAGAGACAAAGAATTTTTAAAGTGGTTCAGTTAGAAGAAAGATCTTACGTCCACTGTTGTGTATTGCCTTAGGCTTGTTCAATTGCCTTTTGTCTCTTTTTTTTCTCATGTCCCCTGGTTGTAGGGTTTATGATGTATTTATATCCCTTTGAGGTTGTACCCAATTTGGAATACTAAAGGATGGAATGACTTTACAACACAGGGATTTACATCTGTACAATGTTAATGTATACAAGTGTTGACGATTTACTGTCCTATTGGTCGGTCTTCCTGGTGTTGGTCAGGCTTCTGTAATCTATTGGTCGACATTTATTTTGTTGGTCGATGACTTGTCCTTACTGACTTGGATTAATGCCCAGATGGATAACACGTGTTCATACAAAGATTGTTCCACGTAGCAGGATAATTTTTGGTATCAATAGTGACCAACCATTAGTGAGGTATTCATGCGTTCTTGAGTCATAACGACATGACTGTATAGAAATACAAGCCAATGGTGGTAATGAAATAAGTATTTTATGGTCATGATCGAACACCAGGATCTGATGATACCCTGGGTATGCATCTAGGAAACTCATCCCTTCGTTGTTGGCTGTATCTTCGACCAACAGGTCAATCTTCGACAGAGAAAAGTTGTCTTTAGTACATGCTTTGTTTATGTCAGTGCAATCCATGGAAACTCTCCACTTGCCATTACTTTTATTAAAAACAACTGGGTTAGAGATCCACTTGGGTAATTGAACTTCTTTAATGGACCCTTCCTCCAAAAGTTTTCTTACTCATTCTTCTATAGACGTTTCCTAATATCGATCTCTTCGGCATGCCTTTTGCGTGATGGGAAAGAATGTAGGATCCACGTGGATTTAATTGCACATTACTTGAAGATCAACCCCAGTAATATCACAAGGCTTCCAAGTGAATACGTTTTAATTCTCTTTAAGAAGAGATATCAATTCTTTCTTTTTATGAGGTCGATTAGAAATTTATTTTTCAAGTGCGAGTTTTCGAACATAGATTCGTGAAATGGTTCCATAAATCTAACTTCGGGCGACAACCTTGTTTCTTCCACCCTAATCTACCTTACCTTAGGTTCCACATGAATAGAATGGCATCGTCCTTGATCTCTCCATCCACAACCACTTTCTCTTTTTTATTTTCTTCCATAGGCTTAGTGTCAGTGATAAAGCATTATCGAGAAATGACCTGATTTCCCCCTATTTCTACTATCCCCCGGTCGATGATGCATTTGAATTTTTGGTTATAAGTGGAGGGGACAACCTTAATATCACATGGAAACCCTTATCCCATTATATAATTATTGATGGACTCATTATCCATGACTAAAAACTCGATTAACCTCGAGATATTACTAGTTTTTACCGGTAGTATCACCTTCCCCACAAGCATAGTCATATTCCTAGTGAAGTCGACTAAAGGTATGGTAGATGTATTTAGATCTTCAATCTCTAGGTTCATTTTATTCAACAATTTTAAGTACATGACCTCTGAAAATTTCCCTAGTTAACTAGTAGCTTGTCCATATCCCAATTAATATTCCTAAGAGTGTTTAGTAGTGCATTATGATGCGAAATCCTGACTCTGACCAGGTCTTCCTGAGTGAAGACTATATGTTGTCAATGTTTTCTAGTCAACGAAGCTTTCCTATTGAGGTATTTCCCAAGTCGATCTGGGAATCTCTCAGGATCATTGTGACTTTCTTTATCTCCATCCGAACAATATTTCCTGAATCTGGTTCGAACTTGATGCCATGTGGATGACCACAAACTCGTGCCCTATATAGTTATTTCTCAAAACATTGTTAGGTTTGTGGGCATGCTTCATAATGTTCTTCGCGCTATTCTTATCCAGATAATCATCCAGATGGGCTATCTGGGCCAACTCCTCTAAGTGAGATTTGAGCTCTTTCTAATTCTTTATTTTTTGACCTATGTCCTTGTAATAGTAACGTTTTAGGGAAGTGCTTTTTTATAGATCTCCCGTCATCTTCCTCAACCACTTAAGAAACTAATGATCCTTAATCTTACTCAAGATTTTGTTGATCGACCCATTGAAAATTGTATTGATCGCCTTAAGGGCCTTAGTGGGGTATTCTGTGTCATTGATTTTAAATCCGCCATTATAATTTTTTCCCCATTATTGTGATCATTTTATTTTTCTCCATTCTTGGTCGTCTCGGACAGACCATTTTTGTTCGAGGTACTAGATACCACATCTTTCACCTTGGCATGTTTCTCAATTTTGGACATAAGGTCATCAATAGTATTGTGCTCTTCTTTATGAGAGACTGGTGAACCATAGAGTTTCTCGATACACCAATATTGAATGAAGCCATATAAACATAAGTGGGGAAGTCTTCCACTTTATTATATATTTCCCAATATAGCCAATCATATTCCCGTAAGGTTTCTTAGGGCTTCTTCCTCATAGTTATAAGAGAATCTATCTTTTTTGGATGATTTCGGTTAGTTATGAATTTTAAACTGAAAGCTTTGGCTAAATTCTTGAAACTGTAAACAGACATATGTGGTAACTTCTCAAACCCCTTTTCTGCGATATCCCTCAAACAAGAAAAGAATATGCATCACATGAGGGCTTCACTATTGCTCTAGATAGTTAGTACTTGACGAAATGGTGAACATGATTGATGGTGTCAATCTTCCCATAATAGATTTTGAATATTTATGTGGAAAACTTCTTGGGAGGTTCAATTTCCTTTATTGATATTAAGAATGGAGACTTAACCTAACTTATGAGAGTTTTCCTGGCTAATTCCTTAGTTGATTTCTCTACTGGTGAGCAAGATGCTCGTCCATCTCATGACGAATGAGGTCGTGGAGATCCTCCTTGCAATGACCTCTATCTTGGTCTTTTTTTTATTGGGCTCCTATTCCTGGAGCATTCCTGATCGCGTCATAAGATCCTTACTCAACAGTGAGTGGTACTCACCTAATGGTTAGGTTCTTTGGCAAAGCGTTTAAATTTGTCACCATGGAGCTCTTGCTCCAAATTTCCAGGTGACATTGCAAACGGTCATTTCCCTCCTGTTGGAGGCGCGTGACTTCTTCCTACTGATGAAGCCACTATTCATAAGTATCTATAAGTCATGAGATCTAGATCCATCTCGGTTGTTCATTTTTTTTTCCACAATGTATTCCTCCTATGGATGATAATGCAATTTGGGAGTGTTATGACTCTTTTTAGGATGGATCTCAGACTTGACTCAAGGCACTATAGGCCCATTTTCATCATTCTGATGGTTGTCGTTAGACAAAAAAAGGGGGTTATACCAGAGAGACATAGTTTCTTATTATCTCTGCTTGATTGAGGAAAGGAAACTCATTCCATAGATGATGCCAATTATAGGGAGTAAAATCCTACAACGATGATTCAACACAATCAAACTGAGCAATGTATAATAGTCACAAGACAACCCATTATATATATGATTCAATAATGTACCTATATCTACAGGGTGTTTTTCTCTCTCTTTATTGATCAACACTTGATAACATAAATTACATTTCCCGTTTCCCAAGGGTGTGGGTTACAATTATAGAGAAATGAAAGAGAATGAGTTGTGTGGAAATCCATGAGCATGGAATGCTATTATGATTTGATCGAGCGAATCCATGCCGGAGATTTGTAATCTTCATCTCCTCTCTTGTTCTTATCTCTAAGACATGATAACTTTATCTAGTCGGTCACGTTTCAGAAAATTCTATTATGTCGGATAATTCCCCCACACTGAAAATATGGATAAGATGTGAAAACAATCTAAATTAAAAAATATTTGGATATAATCTATTTTGTAATAAAAAAATTCTCTACACGTGGAAATATGGGATAAGATATGAAAAAAGTACAGGTTTAAAAAATCGTAGTATAAATTACAATATAGTTTTGTAATAAAAAATAGTTTTGGTTCAAGAAAAATAATACCGGTCCATGTTGTAAAAAAGATTAAGGAAAAAGAAAAAAAGAAATAACACATACTTGGGTCAAATTTAAGCTCGGGGAAATGTAAGAGCATGTTTTCATAATTACTCAATTTAGTTCCTTTATTTGACTTATCTTTTTATACATACAGTTCACCTTCATATCTTCTTCTACGTATTCGAAGACAAAGTTGAAGACTTTTGGAAGATTGAAGGATCATTCGCCAAAATAAAATTCAGAAGAGTTATGGTAGTTTGGTAAAGAATTTATTTTTCTAAGGGTTTATATCTTTAAGAGTTTGCGTTTCAAAATATTTTTAAAATATTATTTAAAGAATTTTTTTGAAAATATCACTTACTCGTTATAACGAAAATTTCTTATCGTTAGAATAAATTACACTATGTCGTTAGATGTTCAACAAAAATTGGGATGGATCCTTTTAGTCTGTTTTGGAATGTCATTAAAACAATATTGGGTACATCGTAAGAACAAAGATCCCATGATCAAACAAGATGAATGTTTTTATAAAGAATTGGAAAGTCTTTCGGAATATTGTTGGAAACTCGATCGAACGAAAAAGGGTACATCGTTCAAACGAGGTACCAAGCCATTCAAATGAGCAGGCGAGTTTTTATTTTTTAGTTAAATCTAATCCAAATATCTAATGTTTATCCTTTTGCAAAAAAGTTCCTTATAAAAAATGATGCAGGATTTGAGTCTTTGAGAACTCTTTTGAAAGCTTTACCAAACCTTTTTTTAGAGTTCTTTTTGTGACCCATCTCTTCCAATTTTTATCCAAACCCCTAAAAAAATAGAGATAACTTTATCAAATTAAGAAGAACACAATCTATGTTCAATAACCCTTGTAGAGTTCATCTTTACTGATGATTTGTAGAGCAACGACTGTACTCCTGAAGAAGGAGGCTAATTAGTGGATACTGAGGGAAGACTGCTTCTTGTGGGTGGTGCTGAATTGTGCTGTTGCTGTAAAAGACTTGAAGAACCGTGCATTATATATAAAGAGATAAGTAGTCTATAAGTCATCTAGTTTTTATTAAATCTTGTACAATGATGAAATAGAGGTTTTGTTCGAAAGGGATTTTTCCTTACTTTTTTGCATGTTTTCATGTTTGGTTTCACATAATTAATTTGAAATTCAACTTTGAATGCAAACTAAATTAATTCAAGAAAAAATTTATTAGAATTTGAATTTGTGTGTGTTTGGCCTAAGATATGAGTCAATCTATAGAATTTGCAATCTCAAATTGGTATTATAGTGGGTTGCATTAAAATATCGTATGTCCTGATTTTAACGATTTTTTTTTCGACACCAATTTTCTCAAATTGGTATCAGAGCCAAGCACACTAATTTTGTGTGATCCTTAGAATTTGAATTTTATGGATAACATCAGAATTAGTTACCTATTTTTATAGGTCTAATTATGCATACTGAAAATCTAGGATTTGGTCTACTTTAAAATCTATTAATGAAAGAGTCTGGCTTATTTGTGAAAGAGGGTGGACACTACCCATTGTGAACAACATAATGTCAAAATTCTCAAACTTGTCTCTGCATGGACAAAAGATGATTTTAAATGAAGTAATTATAACTCAAGTGGCTAGAGTGACATTTCTAGAGCAATCACCCATACTGAATTATGCCGTTTCATGATGTGCACCATGTCTAAGGAAGCTTAGGATACCTTCCAGCTCATTCACGAGGGGACTAATGGTACGAAATCTTAAAGTTTTAAAACATCACCACACAGTTTGAGACTATTACCATGCTAGAGTTTGAGTCCTTTAATGATTTTTATGCACGTTTGTCGAATATAGTCAATTCTAGTTTTAATTTAGGTTAGAAAATTCATAAGACGCATGAAGTTAAAAAGATTTTGAGATCATGTCCAACCCGTTTTATTCCTAAGGTTACTGTTCTTGATTCGTTGGGTATATTAGATAGGTTTAGGTTAGGAGAACTTGTAGGAGACATTTAAACATATGAGATCGACATGTTTTCCCAAACTATTAAACCGAAGGAAAATGGAATTAGATTAAAAGTTCAATCTAGAAATAAAGAGGAAGTGTCATGTGACTCCGAGTATGATTTTGATCTGGATAATTTAGCGCCTTTTGCAAAAAGCTTCAAAAAAATTCTCGAACTTAGAAAGGAAAATAGTTCTAAAGAAAATAAAGGTCTTGAGAAAGATAAAAAATAAAACACATTATATGGTTAACTTACTTGAGTCTGTGCCATATAGGAGTTCCAACTAATTTGGATACGTTGACAAAATTTTATTAGATTTTGATCTCTTCTCCATGGTACAATTGAAAGCATCACACTGCATCTAGATTCATCAAATTCAACCAATCAAGGTAAAAAGGGATGTTAAATAACGCACATAAGACACAATTCATGCATTGCGTTAGTGTGTGTGGTAAAATGTTTTTAAATATTTTTTGGAAATTTTTAAACATTTAATAAATTGGATTTAAGAATGTTTGGGGGTTAAATGTTGGATTAACAAAGCTTCTAAAAACTTCCTAGGTAGAAAACAAAACCGGCAAAGAATTTTGTGGTACAAAGTTGGATATTTTAAAACTTTAAAGAACATGTTTTACCTCAAGTGATTTTGTGACACGTCTGTACCAGTGTAGCATTCTTATTGGTTGATTATGTGTTTATTTACCCTCACATAACTGAGATTCAAATTAAATTGCCATATTAAAAGTAATCTAAGGTTTGCATGTTGCTTGAGTGAATCCTCGTATCACCTATTTTGACCAATAAGAGATAGCGATTGTGAGATGCATTGTGATCCATCAGATTAAGAATCGAACTGTTGTTTTAATCTAAGCCATTGATTCAAGTTAAACGTCCTGAACCTTCTCTCACCAAGTATAAATAAGACCCTTAGTTGAGGCATTTGATGAGTTTTGGAAGTCGTCCAATTTAAGAGAGAGAGAGAGAGAGAGAGAGAGAGAGAGAGAGAGAGAGAGAGAGAGAAGAAAAGAAATGTGTTAGATCTCAGTGTTTTTCCCCAAAACCAAACACATCTTTCGTATAAAGTTTTCAAAAAGAAAATCTAGGTTTTTGAGTGCAAACACAATTAGGATTTCTTGAGTGCTTTTGCTTAGGTTTTTCACACTCTGATAATCTTATCTCTTTTAGAAACATCCTCTCACTGTTCAACTCATATTTTTGTCTAGAAATTGTGAGAAGAACACCTAAGATACATTCAAAATTATTTTAGGTTTTTTTTTATTTCTATTGTAAAAATGTTTTTTCTAGTTGGATCTAGGTTTTTGTTGCATATCTTACTAGATCTGTTATCTCTATTTTCACAATCTTGAAAAAGAGACGTCAAATTTTGTGTTTAGATCTGAAAAATTCCATTTGAAAGAAAGTTTTATAGTTTGTAAAATTTTGTTTGTATATAAATAAGTTTGAAGATTAGATCTGTTTTTGTAAAGATCTAAAATAATTTTTGTTGAAAAGCCTGATTTTCTTAAAACTGAAACTCTACATATCTTTTAGATCTCTTGTAAATTCATAGGACTTTTTGTATAATATAAGGTAGGCGTGCGACTTGATACTGCATATTAGGTACTTCACAGTCACTACATCCTCACGCGAAGACGTAGAAGTGTGTTGTTTCGTTAAGATATTTAGTTTGACTGAGCCACTGGAACAATGAGCAAGGTGTTAAAGCAAGGAATGGCCAGGAGGATCAAAAGCGTCAGAATCAGAATATCGTGGAAGATTTTAAGCTTAGTAGGTATATTTTTTGTCTTTTAGATTTAGGATCTTGTGTTTGTAATTCTTGAAACTATTTATAGTGGATTTTTTGTTGTGGCATAGAGGTCACCATGGATGTTTCCTCAGATTTAAGGTTTTACCACGAAAAAAATAATTGTGTCAAAATTTACAATTTTCAGTTCTTAATGCTTGCATGGTTGGTTTAATAACAAAGAATTAGTATAGGTTTTCCATTTAAAACTTAGGTGATCAAGATACCAAATCCTCAATCTTACTTTAATAAGTTTTACACATCTTGTGTTTAAATTTCTAAAAGGAGTTTCCTAAACGAGTTTAATTTGAAGTTTACTTAATATTTAACTTTGTGTAAAAAACTTTGTGAACGATCTTCAAGTGGTATCAGAGCGAGTTTGTCAAAATATTTTTTTATCCTGAAACATGCGAAACTGCTTTTTGAAATCTTTTGCTTATAATGGATGAGAGATTTGAGAAGCTTGGTAACTTGTCTCGTCCACCCCTTTTTGATGGCGGTAGTTTTCCTTACTAGAAAGTAAGGATTATTGCATTCATCCAAGGGACTCTGGGTGATGACATTTGAGACTTTATTGAAAATTGCTACGTTCACCCAGCTAATCCTTTAACTGAAACCAGCACTATAAGAATTAATAAAAGTCTCAGTAAGTTTACCAAAAAAAAAAAATCAATGTCACTTAGCAATAATAAGGGAAATAACTGAATATTTATGTCCATAAATGAATATTTATGTCCATAAATGAGCATGATTTTAAGCGTATATCTATTTTCTCCACTTCCAAGGAATCCTGGGACACACTCGTTACTTCCCATTAAGGTGATGACCGTGTTAAGGATGGGAAGACTTTTATATTAGTCCAGTAGCATAATACTCATATTATGGGTGAGAATGAGTCATTTGATGATTTTTATATAAACTTCACTAATATTGTCACCAAGTTGCATGCAAATGGGATATCATGATATAGAAAGGAAACAATGCTAAAATTCTTAAGATCCTTGCTTGCTAAATTTAACAAAAATGTTATGCCATAGAAGAGATGGATAATCCTAATTTGACTCCCAAATTACTGAGTAGTAAACTTGAATAGTAGAGATGGAATTAGAATTTAAGAAACTATTGACCTCTGAGAACAAAAGATCCTCTGGATCAAATGTGGTATTTTCATCTGAAGTCCCTAAAATGAACCCACTTGACTTTGACCTAGACCTTAGTGACGACTGTGATTCAGACAGTTTGGATAATCATATTGCTGTTATGAGTAAACAATTTAAGAAAGTCTTAACATTTAGAAACTATATTGATTCTAAATAGGGGAGACCTAGTTATCGAAACTGTCAAACTCGCAGACCTCATAATAGAAATGAAGACAAACAGACGAATTATGTGGTATGGGAATACTATAAGTTAGTATTATACTTAGTATATTATTATTATTACTTACGATATTATACTGTTGTGCAAGTTAGGAGTTACGTAAGTCAGGATTAGTCTTGGGAATGGGGAACTTAGGTTGTTAGGTATGCTAGTTAGAATTCCTTTAGATTGATATTGAGTTATATACCTTCAGATTGAGTGTCAACGGGGATTACATGACATTTATGTAAGTCGCATTGAATAATGTCTCAAATTAAATTTAGACATTTCTTGCAAATGTGGTGTGTGACCCACATGTTTTATTAAAATAGTTTTCAGGCATTTGACAATTGGAGGATCTAAAATGAGCAGAGTAATATAAGGATCAGACTTATCTAGTTAAAAGAGTGGCGTGTGTAAAGTTTCTTCTTATTGTATTTCCTTTATAGATAGATATTGCTCGTTTTAGTTATTCATTTCATGGGCTCGTGGGTTTTTTAAAGTTTTTCTTTATTTGGTTGGTTATTATTATGAACTTGTATTGTGGAGATTTATTTTATTCATATATCTAGTTGCATTTTTATTTATCTCATTTTTTATCACTTATTGCTATGATTTGTATTTTATCGTTTATTCATTAATGCTAGAAAAATGATATAAATTGATTGACGCTCCTTATTATATGCGTATAAGGTAGCCACCTCAAATGTGGAAATTTGGGGGTGTTACACCATAGATATGGCCCTATTAGTTTTAATAAGGCTAATGAGAATAAAAAATATATAGCTTTTAGCTTTGTGTTGTGGTTAATGAATCCAACACGTATAAACATTAGCTTCACATATTCGCCAAAATTCTAATACCTTAGACCATTAGTTTCAGCATAGCAAAGCAATGCTATTTTCGGATGCACATAATACATTATCTCCAATGCAAATGTTTATTTTATGTTAATATAGGGGCAAAATTATAAACTCTAAATATCTACACCGCATTATACTAAGTGGATCTCTAAGTAGTCTGTAAGTCGACTTGTGTCTGTCAAATTCTTAAATAGTGCTGATATAAAAGGTTTCTCCTGCAAGGAATTTTTCCTCAAACGTCTTCTTCTATTTTGGTTTGTTTTGATTTGGTTTCTTGGTTTGGCACATTTAGGCTGGACTTTATCTAGCATGTTCATATAAATCTAATCAATATAAAACTTAGCTAAAAACATGATCTTTGTGTGTATATGTGACCTAAGATACAAATGAATCTAAATAACTCGCACTTTTAAATAGTGTGATGTATTTGTAACTATATGTACCTTTTATGCATATACTTTGATATCTTTTGTATACCTTTATAGTCAAATAATTGAAAATTTCAAAAAATAGTTGGTTGCCTTTAAGAAACTCATTGCATGTGTTTTATTGTTTATCTTGGTGATGTTATTTCATTTGGATTCAGGTGGTGCCAATGATTCATGTTTATTTTCTTACCCTTTGTCTATTACGGACTAAAAGGGGAAGAACAAAGTGAGGGAGAGTTTGTCGTTATTAGTTTAAGAAACATTTAAATTCATGGCATAAGTCGATTAAATTTCATTTTCTTCAACATTCTTACACCTAAGGTTGAAATTATTTTTTATTAGAAGTATCTCATTGACTTCATCTATCTATGTTATGAATGCCTATGTTAATTTTCCCTTGGATTTTTTTCACAAAATTACATTCCACTTTAATGATTCAGATATGTTTGTGTTATTCCATGGTGTGATGTATTTTTACTTATATTTACTTTTTATACGTATACTTTCGTGACTTTGTATACCTTTAGACTCAAAAAAATGATTTTTTAAAAAAAAAAAAGCTTATTTCCTTTTGAAAATTCAACGCATGTGCTTTATTGTTTATCATAATTATGTTATTTCATTTGGATTCGATTCATGCTAATGATTCATGATTAGTTTCTTACTTGTTGCCTATTATGGACAAAAAGGGAAGAACAAATTAAGGGGGGATTTTTATTTTGTTTCGTATGCATTACGGTATTTCTTTTGCTTCATGTGTGTAGGATATTTCTGCATTGATGATGATCTCTTGGAATATACAAGATGGAGACTTTCAGTTTAAGACATATACATTTATACCTTTTCCTTTCTTGGTTTTAGAGGGCATTTACTGTATTGGTCTTAGGGGTCAATTTTTCTTCGATTTGTGTTTTGTACGGGAATATCCAAAGGGGGAGATTTGTAAGAGAAAAATTTATAATTTCTCATTTTATTTTTATTTGCATTATCCCGTTAATTCCCATTTCACCTTCATGACCATTCTGAAGTCTTTAAGAGAAGAATCATCTGTGATAATTTTCAAAGATTGAAGATAAATCATCGCTACTTTACCCAAGAAAAGTTATGCGATAATTTAGTAAACTTAAAAATATTCCGGGGACTTTTAAAAGAGTTTCTTTTCACAAAAAATTTCAAAATAAGTTTAAAAGATTTTTTAAAGGAATTTTGAATTTTTTTTGTGAGATCATTAGAAAAGGCAACATATGTCATTCGAACGAGTGCTTGATGGTCATTAGAATGAGGCCTCGTCATTCGAACGAGATCTAAAGTGTTGTCTTTTTGGTCAACTCTGGAATGTCGTTTAAAGTGTCGTTCGATCCTATTCGAATGAAATCATGTATTTAATTCGAACAAGGTGGCAGTTCACTCAACTGATTATGGGTGTTTTTGTTTTTCTAAAAAATTAAAATATAATCCTTTATCCTTATCTCCTTGTAACCTCTTTCCCTATAAATAGGGATGCGGGGATGCATTTGTTTTAAAACCTTTTTTGAGTTCTACTTGTGATCAAACTCTATAATTTTTTTCATCCAAAACCATTAGATCTTTTAGGATCACTTTGCCAAATCAAGAAGAATACAATCTGAATTCTAAACCCTTGTAGAGATTATTCTATGTTGTTGATTTGTGGAGTTAAGGCTCTATTATTGAAGAAAAAAGGATTCCACATCCTGAGGCTGATCGGTGGATACCGAGGAAAGAGTTACTTCTTTTGGGTGGTGCTGGATTTCATTGTTTTCTATTTAATATTTGAAGATCTACACAATGTTGTACTTAGTGGATCTCTAAGTAGTCTATAAGTTAATTCGTGTCTGTCAAATTCTTAAATAGTGCTAGTATAAAAAGTTTTTCCCATAAGTAATCTTTCCTCAAGCTTCTTCTGTTTGATTTGTTTTGGTTTGATTTCTTGCTTTGGCATATTTAGATTGGACTTTATCTTGCATGTTCAAATAAATCGAATGAAGATAAAACTTGGCTAAAAATTGAATCTTTGTGTGTGTGACATAAGATACAAGTGAATCTATATAACCTGCACTTTCAGTTTATATGGAGGTGTAATAAGGCAATGTGGATATAACGTGGCAAAAAAAATTACTTCACAAGTTGTTCGTAAAAAACTTCCTCTCCAATTTTAACTTGGTCTAAATGGAATGTAAAAAATTCACAATAGCATTGGAGAAGAGAATGTTGATTAAATGTCTATGGATATTATATGACACTTATTCATAAAATGGAAGACCGCTCTACATTTAAAGAATCGCTTTCACATTATTGATACACCTTGTTGCTACATCACTTTCACATTTGCTGTATAGTGTTGCATTGGAGTTCCTTTTTAGTACTCATTGTATGAGTATCCTATATGTCACTTCATATACTTCCAATCCACATTAGCATTAGATATGCTCTTACTATGGGAATTTTGGTCCCAAACCCTCAATTGTTTGCAATGTTATAAAATATAGAGGATTTGTATAATTTTAATGAAACTAGATCCTATGTCAGTAAAATTATGATGTTGCCCTCAATTAAACATCAATTACAGTCTAATGAGCATTATTGAGGCTAAGAAATATAATAAAATCTTTCAAAAATCATACGTTTAAGGACGATTGTTTTTTAGTATCATTAAAACCTGTGAGTAAATATTTTTAACCACCTCTATACTTAATTTCAACTTTATCCCTCGCTATTACATGCAATAAAAATTATGTTAGGCTTTTTTATTTTTATGTTCACATTCACAATCACTAAAACTTTACAAAATAATATTTTTAAAGTCATTTATATCTGTTGTTTTCAATTTTCAGTCACCAAAACACACCACTAAATACTACCAACCACATTTGTCAACATTCGTAAAAGTCAAACGGGTTCTTTGGTTGTTGAAGTAATTAAACAAAATATTTTTGCTCAACTAAGGATGTAGGCTCAAAGTTCTTTTGATGATAGAAAATTATTTTATGAAATGAAAATCAATGTTTTTTATTTACATAAATAAACCGAGGGGGGATCTTTTAACCTAAATATCTATTTCAATAATTCAAATTTTTTATATGTTCATCGAAAAGTATCCTTATAAAATGTCATGGAATAGAGGGTACAAAAGTGTATTGCTCTCAAATATATATTCTCATTTAATTATACTCGTTAAAAATGAAGTTAAATTTACAAAAGATTTATCAAATAATTTTATCTTCTATTTTTTTCTCACCTACTATTGAGAGTAAAGAAAAGAATACATTTTCTCTCATTTTCTTTTTTCCCCGTTATTATAAAATTCTCAAGCCACCCTTTAATTTTTTAAAATTACCCTCATCCCATCTAATGTAAAATGGTAGAACAAATACAAACAAAATACAAAACGGGGCAATGTTAATTTACGTTGAAGTGATAATTTCCAAGACAGAGGATGAGTACTTATAGGCCACTAAACTTAATTGATATATGTCGACATGCAGTGGAAGCCACACGCTTGAGTACTTATTTCTTCGAAAAGTAATGAAATAACTGAAACTAATAAATTGTTATCAAATTCGGTTTTGTTTTACTGTCTTAAATGGTGGCAAGAGATTTGATCCTTGCGTCACATGGAATGTAAAGACATAGTTGTAGTCGTCAAAATAAAAAATAATTCTCAAGATTGTGTAAAAACAAATTATTCGTATCAAATGTATATAATGGGTTTAGGACATACCTTAATGCGAAATAATACCCAGGAGCGTAATGAGTTATTGATATGATTATCTACGTGAATTTATCCTTGTCGTGCTTCCAATCTCAGTTGGGATAACGGTCTATCTACTAGGGTTGCCTCAAATATCCACTTCACAAAACCAAGGGTTCTAGGTGATAACCAGAGAGAGAGAGAGAAAGAAACTTGGGGAGGAGAATGTAGAGAGAGACTTGATATTTTGTTTACCCTTTTTATAGGAACCATAAAGGTACATATTTATGCTAGTATGTGTCTCTTTATATACTAATATATATCTCTTTATAGTAACATGTATCTCTTCATATTAATATGTGTATCTTAAATCTCTAATCGGGTCAACCCAACACTAAGTGGGTGGTTTTTACATTTGGGCCAAACCCATGAAATTAACTAACAACTCCCACTCGCCCATGCAAGGCGGTTCAAACTCCTCGTCCAAAAGTCTGAATAACTCATGTATTACTAAGTTGTCACCAAACATGCAAAGACGCATCACACTAAGGAATCTCGTATACACCTAGACAGTTCGGCTACACCAGATTATGAACTCTTAATACCATGTAAAAATAGCGGATGACCCCTAATATGTAATGCACCCATGACCATTATTAAAGACATATCTCAATATCTTCTATCACTATAGGTAAACTTGAGAGAGTATCTACAGCTATATTTTAATACGTATCGATTACAAAAAAAATATGTGTATAGATTGCATATCTTCTATCGCCCTAGCTAATGAGTCACAAAACATGGTGAATTACCGAGTAGTTTTCCTTCAGTCCTCATTATAGTTCAATTTAACTCAATTGATTTCCTAGACATGTCCTTTAGACGGTATCTTCTATCGCCCTAGGTAAACATGAAAAATTATCATCATCAAATCTCTTCTTCATGGCATAGTCTCAAAGCAATAAAGGCTTAACTGTAAGGGAAAATTTCTAATCGAGTCAATTTTTTTGTAATTGGCATTATTTAAAAAAAACTATTTGAGTCGTAGGATTATTTATTGAGTTTTGATCCCACAAATCCTATGACATGTAGTGTTGAAGATATTATGGTAAAGTTTTGAAGATGATATTCGTGTCGTGTTTAGTGCCTCTATTTTTGTACACACTTGGTATATCGTAGATCAGGGAGGCATGAATGATGTATGGATTGTGACGATTAGGATTTTAATTAAGAATGTGTTTTAAATTAAAAATTTTGGGAATTTAGAAAAATAAGTTTGGAAACGTAATTTTAAAATATTTTCTGAGTTGAATTAGCTTTAAAAAATTTGAGGTAGATTTTAAAATCAAAATCATTTGATGTCGTTCAAACAAGTTTGAGATTAGTTCAAACAAGATTACTTTATCGTTAGAACAAGGCTTGTTTGTCGTTTAAACGAGAAAGCGCCTTGGCATTTGTGTTTTCATATTTAAGGACTTGTTTTGCTAAAAAAACACAGAACTTTTATCGAAAAATGTTTATGCACCTATTTACAAAAGTGTCGAATAGTTTCCCATCATCATTAGTTTTCAAGATTCAAATCTGATAATTCCATAGCTATTGTGATCTGGAGTTTGGAATTAGAGATTGTTCGACCTTCTTGAACAATTATTTTCGTGTGGTGAACTTCGTACGTGCTGATTATGAAAAAGTAGTGGACTCTGCGTTGGGACTCATAGACGATCGCTAGGCTGCATGGGTGGATACTGAGGTGCACGTGGACTTGTGTAGTATGGACATTTTTGTGGGTGGACTCCTATAAGGCCCTGTGTATAAATGTTAGAGGAGAATAAGAGGCGTCAAGTCTTTTGGGTGATCGAGTGGTTGAGTAAGACTATATCTCTCTTTTTAATTTTTCGTATCAGTGTGATTGTCTAGCCTAAACGTTCGAGATTTTTTTCCCTTAATGGCTTCCTTGTACATTGGCATCTTATGGTGTGTTTTATTTATTTACTTTATCTACTTAATCACCTTAGATTGATGTTATAGGGTTAATAAGATAAATTTAGGTAAACCAAATTGTTTTCACAAGATTAATTTTTGGGTGCTACAATAAAATTTGGAATTTTTTAAAAATATTCCTTTGCCCTCACACAATGATAAAGCAGGGATTCAGTCATCGCTCCAACCATTAATCGAGAAAGCGCATACTATATGAAATATATGGTATGGAAATATCCCATAATAGTGGGTATGTTAGTTTTACAATAAATTAAAGGATGCAATATGAATCTAAGTTTAGACATTCGTTAAGCACCTAACTTGAGTTTTAACTTAGTCACTTCCTTAGCGCCTGGATGAAATCTCAGATTCAGCTAATTATAGGATACATATGGTTGTGGATTTCTCTATGATAGATATTTAGGAGGTCTCATCTGAGTTTTCACAAGGTTAATTTTTGGGTGTTAATATAAAATTTGGAAAATTTTAAAAAAATATCTCCTTTGCCTAAAGTTTACTGCCTAGGGGTCTTGTCAATGAGATTCCCATCTCGTTTGAATGATATGCTCTTATTTGATAAAAAATTTAAATAAAAAAATGTTAGAAAAATGCCTCGATTTTATAGAAAATAACTCACAAATATAAACGTAAATAAATTCAAAATCCTAAATTATTTTATACCTTTGTTTTGTGATGATCTTCTTGAATTTGGAGATGATGGAAAATAGATTATTTGTGACGTCTCGAATCAATCAGTGGCGGGATATGCCAAAACTGATACGTAGCCTAAGCTATGAGAAAATATGCTCTTATAAATCTCCCCCTTTTTGGCTATTATGATACAAACATAAAACTGAAATCCAAATTACAAACAAATCTACTAAGACAAATACAATATCCTAATACCCTCCTAAACCTTAAAATGGATGGGTATAAATAGAGTAGTTTTTCAAAATAAAGTCTTCAAATCTTCACTTTTTCTTTATCGTCTCTTGGTCTTTTTGTCCTCATCGATTGTAATGTGAATATAATCATCCAAAAGTACTAACACGCATAAAACAAAGCAACAACCAAGTGATGCGTCGAGTTTGAAATATATCAAGTAAAATTCATAAAGATATGAAATTATCCCCTATAAATAAAAATCCTTCGTAATTTAGTTTGGGGATTTGGTTTATATCAGTTGTTTCAGTTGGATGATTGTATAGAGATAGCGTGTTAGAGTGTTCGTGATTGGTCTAGGATTAGTCACTTCCCTTATACAACTTCACATATTTTTACTCTATCTGTTTCGTACTTCCAATGGCTCATGGATAGAAGTGACATTTAGTTCATGCTTGTTACATCGACGAGCAACCAACATCGGCTGGAGCTGAGGCTGCTCATGTCAGCCCCCAAAATATTCATCTTATCTTTGGGCGATTTGTGTCGAGTAAGAGCATTATTGTGTATTCTATCTCCATATTCATAAATTTTTTTGGGAGAAAGTATTTAGGATAGTAGCCTTTGGATAATATCGTGTCCCAGACTAGCTTAGAGGGAGATCTTGGGACCCTATTTTTGAGATTTATGATATGATTCGCCCTAATATTGTCAAAATTTATTCTTTAGAGCCATTAGGACAATTACAGGTCTTCAGACCTCTATTCAAGAAGTTGTAGTGGTAGTCACACCTGATCTTATCTCACAGATTCTTTAGATTCCTAGAGTACCTGATGCCATCTATTTAGGTCATGTCCCTTGGAGTCCTGATCCAAACGTCATCATCCATCATTATTTTAGAGAGTTACCTTCATATTCTGCTCTCATGTATCACCATCACCTCCATCCTGATTATCAACTACTTAATTGGTTGGTTTCATCATCAGTTTATCCTCGAACTAACCACACCCAAAGTTCCTATGATATAGTACACTTTATGTATGTAAGTAATGATATTGTTGTGATATTTCTTCATGTCATATCCTCTGTTCAGCTGGTCAAACCTACTCCTACTCGTATTGCACTTTTGTTTCGTGTACTAGTGTCTCTCATCTATTAAGCTACTCAGGTTCCTCTACTCCACGATGAGGTTGAGCAGTTTGGGATTTCACCAATCGATGCTAACACCATTCGTTGATTAGAAAGTCACCTCAGTGAGGTAGCAGGCTATGTACCCTCTCTATTGTCACATCATCTTTAAGAGGTGGTTTCACGTCACACCTATTTGTTTCTTCTCCCACTAACTATATTTTTACTGAGACTAGAGCTAATAGAGATGACACAGAGTGTAGGTTTGAGGAGGAAAGACATGAGTGCATTTTTTCATTGGATGAGCATCGCCATATGACAGAGGCTATAATGGATATATTTGATACAGAGTCACAAAAGCGGGCCATTCAGCAGTCCCGTATTTTTTCTTTTGAATGAGATGAGACGACGAGAGCAGAGCCAAGGAGAAGGGACATCATTAAGACGTAGAGATTATGGCACCGCACTTGATGATGATGAGGATTCAGATGGAGATTATTGATATTTATACTATTTTCATTGTATTCTAAGACACGCTATTGTTGATTATGTATTTAGATATTTTGTATTTAGTTATGATGTACGTGATGACACATTCATATTGTTTTACCATTATTGGATATATATCAGCTCATTTATCTGTTGGACATGGAGATTTTTAGATTTTCTCTTTATGCAGTTATACAATTTGAATGAGGCATGTGATTTCTATTGGTGTATCTTGTTTAACATCTTTATTCATTATTTTCTTCATATTTTTGTTCACTGCTATCTTGTTATCTACAGTCATATGATTACACAATTTGTTGATATTGATATATTTATCTAGACATGATATTTATTGCTACATTATATTCTTGCTAGATATTGTTATTTTTGGTTTCTCTGTCCCACTATTTGTTTATTCCAGAAAAAGGGGAGATACATGTGATTTAGGGGGAGTTTTACTGACATTATTCATTTATATATTTTTATGTACCTCCATACTACACTTTTGGTATATTTAATTGTTTGGTATGTGCAATAATTTTTAGAGATTCAGACATATTTGCTACATCGCATACATATATGATTATGCTTTGTCAAATGATTTTATCGATATTAGTCAGTGTCCCTGTATTTTCCTTTTGGGGTTTATTGGATGGTCATAGGTTTTCAACTTGTCGGCCTGACTTAGCATTTCACTATTTTTGGGTTTTGTCCCGAAATAGTCAAAGGGGGAGATTTATAAGGGAAAATTTCCAAACGAGTTACTTTATTTGTAATTGGAATAATTTTGGATGAAACTATTTGAGTTGTAGGATTAACATTGAGTTATGATCCCACAAAGTCTATGATGTGTAGTGTTGAAGACATTACGAAAAAGCTATGAAGATGATATTCGTGTCGTGTTTAGTGCCTTTGTTTTTCTTCACATTTAGTATATCTTAGATCACACAGGTATGAATGCTAAATGAAATTTAAGATTTAAGATTTAAGATTTTAATTAAGGATGTGTTTTAAATTAAAATTTTGAGGAATTTGGAAAAATATTTTTGTAAATGTAATTTTAAAATATTTTATGAGTTGAATTTGTTTTAAAAAATTCGAGTTTGATTTTAGAATCAAAATAATTTTCCTATCATTCAAACAAGTTCGAGATTCGTGCAAATGAGAGTATCATCTCATTCAAATAAGGCTTGTTTGTCATTCGAACAAGACATTGCCTCAAAATTTGTGTTTTCATATTTAAGGACTTGTTTTGCTCAAGAAACACATGAACTTTTATCGAAAAACATTTATGCACCAATTTACAAAAGTTCCCAATAGTTTCCCGCCATCCTTAGTTTCCAAGATCCAAATCTGATAATTCCATAGCTATTGTGATTTGATTTTGGCACTAAAAATTGTTCTATCTTCTTGAACTATTGTCTTCATGAGATGGACCTCATACGTGTTGATTACAAATCTTCATTCGAATTCGTAGACAATTGCTAGGATACATCGGTGGATACTGAGGTTCATATGGACTTATATATTGTGGACACTTGCGTGGGCGGACTCCTACATAAAACTGTGGAGGAGTGATTGAAGAAAAGAAGAGGCATCAAGGGTTGTGGGTGATCAAGTCGTTAAGTAAGACTATATCTCTCTTTGTAATTTTCCATATCAAAGTGATCGTCTGGCCTGGCCATCCGAGGTTTTTTACCTTTGTGGTTTTCTCGTACATCGGCATTTTATGGTGTGTTTGATTAATTTTCTTTATCTGCTTAATAACCTTAGATCCATGCTATAAGGTTAATAAGATAAATTTGGGTAAATCAAATTGTTTTCAGAAGATTTATTTTTGGGTGCTACAATGAAATTTGGAATTTTTTTAAAAATATTTCCTTTGTCTAAACATTACTGCTTAAGGACCTTCTGAATAACATAAGATCTTAATGATCCAAGTGGCTCACACAATGATGAAGCGGGGATTCAATCATCGCTCTAACCATTAGTTGGTAAAGTACATAGCGTATGAAATGTATGATATGACATTATCCCATAATAATGGATATGTCACTTTTACAAGAAATAAAATGATGCGATATGAATCTAAGTTTAGACATTCATTAAGGGCCTAATCTGAGTTTCATCCCAGTCACTTCAATAGCTCCTGCCTAAAATCTTAGATTCAGCTAATTACAGGATACATATGGCTGTGGATTTATCTTTGATGGATCTTTGTGAGGTCTCATCTTAGCTCTAACTAATTCAATATATGGTATATAAGGCTTAAATGTATATATCTTGTTCACCTTTCGAGATCCAAAGATATAAATGTCTTAGCTAGTTGTAAATGCCTCAACTTTCTCGTTATCTAAATGCCAAGATGAATCACTCATGTGAGAGGGGTTATTCAATTATGATGTCATATTGATAGGATATTCACACAATAATAGCCATGCTAACACAATAGATGAATATTATATAAGCCATGATAGTAATGTCAAGAACAAAAACAAATCAGGTTTTGTTACATATCAAATCCTATCAAGTCCCCTCTTCTTAATATGATAACATCTTGGTCAATAAGTTTAGTCAAAGGATCATCCACCTTATTTCCCATGGAGAATCATTTTAAGGTAACCTACTCTTGCATGACCATGTCTCGAATGTAGTGATAATTGATCTCAATATGTTTGAACTTTCCACAATATTTGTGATCTTTTTCATATGCACGAGTTGCCATGCTATCACATTAGATAAGTGTGGGTTCTCTCGTGTGGTCCGTTAAACCAAAGCTATGAAAATAATCTAAGCAACCAAATAGATTCCAGAAAAGTTGCTGACCAAGATACATATTCCGACTCTATTATGGACATGGAAACACATGTTTATTTTTTACTACTCCAATTAACAGCTCCGCCTTCGAGTATGAAAAGATATCCCAAAGTCGACTTTCGTACATCTCTATCACTGGCCCAATTAGCATTGATCTATCCTCTTACCTCAACTCTCAGTCATGGTAACTTAAGTCAAGGTCGGTAGTACCAAACATGTTTCGAAAAATACTCATTGGATTCATGTGTTCCTAATATGATAATACTTTTAAGGAGGAGAAGAATAGCGTTGGCGAACTTACTTTTTTCTATTAACTCGAGAATGATATATTTATATATCAATCTAAATATGCTAGGGATCTAGTGAAAAAGTTTGGTTTGGACTCCACTAAGCACTCTCGCACACCCATGAGTTCCTCGACGAAGCTTATCAAAGATACTTTAACTAAGGATGTAGGGAAAACACTTTATAGGTGTTTGATAGGTAATCTTCTCTACTATACCGCTAGTTTTCATGGTATTTCCTTTAGTCTTGAAGTTTGTTCACGGTACTAAGCTTCCCCAAAAGAGTCACATTAGCTTTCACTAAAATGTGTCATCAAATACATGAGTGACTCTCTTTCTTATGAAATTTTGTATTCGTTTGATACTGACTACCATTTTTTTGACTTATTTGGATGTCGATTAGGCTGTTGATATTGATGGTTATAAATGAACATCGGGTAGATACTTTTGCTTTGGGAGTGCTCTTGTCTCATGGTTAAAAAAGAAAAAAAAACTCCATTTCTTTATCCACGGTGAAGGCCGAGTACATAGTGCCAGGTGTTATTGCTCACAACTCTTATGTATGAAGCAAATATTAGAGGATTATGGGATTAATAAAGGCATGGTGATTATTTCTTACGATAATGCAAGGGCAATCCACATTTCTTGTAATCCCATCCAACACTATCGTACAAATCATATTAGGATCCGTGATCACTTTATTTGTGATCTAGTTGAGGAGAAGATCGTTTCCTTAAGCTTGTGAGTATCGAACATCAATTGGCTGATATTTTCACGAAGCCTTTAGATGCACTTATATTTAAGGATCTTAGGAAATCTTTAGGTATTTATTCCATTGATTGAGTTAGGGTATTATTTCTATTTTAAGGTGATTTTATATTGCTATCAGTTGTCCCTTTAATTATATGGTATTCTTATGTTATATATTGATAAAATCAAAAAATATTTCTTTTCTTTTAGAAAAATTTCATAAAAATTTAAAAAGATTTTATTTTGATAAAAAGTTTACAAAACGGATTTTGTATTTTGTTTTTACACCATATATGGATGCACATTTAAGATGCTCGAGTCACCATTTCATTCCATCAATCATTCACGAGACCTAATCAGGGTGTCATGAGACTTGGCTACGTTTTTGGGGTTCTTAATAATGCATGTTTATTATTGCATCGTTCATTGTTGATTACTATGTTCATGTTAGACTCGTTATATCGCCTTAACTGCAGACATGCATGAACTTTTGAACATTGTACTTGTTTGTCATATGTTTAATAGAATGTTCTCATCTAAATCGCGATTAATAACGAACCAATTATACTAGGAACTTATTGTGCATGTAAAAACCATTGCCCGGATTTTTTTATCAAAAAATGATATATATGATTAAGCAATGGAAAGGTCTATGAAAGATGCAGTATTATTTGCATTAAAACCCACCATTGTCTAGAGCCTAAAATATGTATTCTAGACATAAAAAAATAGAAGTGCCAAGGCCAAATTTGTTTCATTGATGCTTCATTAAAATGGAAGAATATGATTTCTTCACAAAATTTGAGACTTTATGCTTAAAATGTGAGATTTTGAGAGTGTTATACGTTGAAGATCAATGGGTTTGCATAATAAAGTTCCTTGAAAAACATTAAATGGTTTGGTGTTATTGATTTGAGAAACATTCAAATTCGAGAAATTTTGTATAATTTGAGTCAATTTCACTTTGTGTAATATTTTTTACACAAATAGTTGAATTGAGATATTTCTTTAGGAATGTCCCCTTGACTTCATGCAGCATCTCTACGTATGCCTATATTGACTTTCACGTGCATTAAGTTCACACAACAACATTATATTTCCATGATTATGACGTTTTCATGTTAATCCATGGTGTGTTTGTTTGTATTTATATGTGTATATTTTCATTCTCAAAATTTTCAAAAATAGTTTATTGGTTTATTGATGTTTCGTCGCATATGCTCAATTGTGTATACTTTGTGCTATTCTTTCAAATGTGTATACTTGTTATGCTAAATTTTCAGGTTTCACTTCTAATACTTTGTCTATTAGCGAGAAAAAAAGGGGAGAACAAATTGAAGGGGAGTTTTTTTTAGACTCCATGCGTCATAGTATTTTATTTGCTTAATGTGTGTTGGTATTTTATGCATTTATTATATCATGGAACTCACAATGAAGATTTTAATAGAGATAAAGTTTCAAGTGTCTTTTCCTTTTCGAGTTTGGGAGGGACAATAGTTGAACTTGTCATAGGGATTTTTTTTTTTGGTTTTGTATTTTATGCTGGAATAGCTAGGGGGACATTTGTAAGAAAAAAATTTATGATTTCTCATTATGTTTATAGTCCGGCACATTCTGTTACCCCAGTACAACATCATGTATATTTTTAAGACATCAATTAAAGACAAGTTTGTGGTCGAACGATATAATAGAAGACTTAATTTCATCACGACATCATACGGAGAAGGTATATGAGGTTGATTTTGTGTAAGGATTATGTACATGGATATTTTACAAGTGTTTTAAACATAAATATCTTTTAAAATTTTGTCAAACAAAAAATCATTTTAAGGCATCTCGTTAGAATGAGACATTAAGGGTCGTTCGAATGAGTTTCTTCAACTCGTTGGATATCAACCATTTGAACATAGCATCGAATGAGATCTTTTTCCTCATCATGATGGAATGCCTTTCGATCTCTCATTCGATGCCGTTTAAATGAGATTGCATAGGTTGTACGAAAGAGGTTCAATTCGTTTGAACAAGGTTACGAAAAATTGTTTTTTGCTTGGTTTCAAGTATATGTTTTGGGAATTTTCCTACCCATTTAAGAGATACCAACTAGCACTTCTTTGCAAACCTTTTTGCACCTATTATGTTATTAAATAGTTTGGTTTTCCAAATCCAAATCCCTTGTATATTTTGTGATCTCTTTATCAAACATTGAAGAACACATCTCTTATTCTAATCCTTATGCTGGTGATTCTTCACTGCTGAAGATAGAAAATGAGTTTCCTCCAAATTACTTGGATATTTTGTGATCTCTTTATCAAACCTTGAAGGAAATATCTATTCTTATAATCCTTGTGGAGTTGATTCTTCACTACTGAAGGATGATCGGTGGACACCTAGGTAAGTGAAGCTTGATGTGGGGCATTACTCGATCTGTATCGCTTTATATTATCAACAAGGGGACATAAGTGCAAAACTTAGTGGAGTATAAGTATGTAAGTCCGTCTGTGTCATCCGTAATACCTTAGTTGTAACAGTGTTAAAAAGGGCTTTTCTTGAAAGGGTTTTTTGCTCACATCTCATATTATTGTTTGTTTGATTCGATTTGGATGAAATATTTTGCATGTTTAGTTTCACCTAATTAATCAAGATAAAATCATATTAAAATTGAACTTGGCTTGTTTTTGTTCTAATATACGGATTCTACCTTTGACCATAACACCGAACTACTCTACATATTTTTCACAAATAGACATGACCAAACTACGACTAATTATCTATGAGTGTGAGAAAATAAGAGGTGTCATGATGTGGCTTAATGCTCTTTGGTCCGTAGATATCGGAGGGAATTAGTTCTAGTGGTTGATTAGCTCAGAGAGCCTTACCAAAAGGCTTCCTACATGCTTTTCCTTCTAAAAAAGGTTCACTTATAGGTAGGTCAACCTTCAGCAAGTGAACCTAAAAGACCTTCTCTAGCTAATCTAGCCATTACTAAATTTTTGCAAGAGTTTTGACACTAATCAATCCTTTGCTATATTTTTTAGGTTACGAATCCAAAGGTCCTGTCCATTTTCGAAAATTCTTTCTTGATTTTTTTTGTTTTCTATTTATTTGACATATAATTTTTGTATAAAAATATTATAAAATATAGAAGATATTTTTAAAATCAGACAACACTGTTGAATTCGGAACTTCCTAAAAATAGCATACAGATAAAATTTTAGCAAAAAACTATTTTGTGTTATTTTTAAAAATTTCACAAAGTTGAAAATTATTGTTCATCGTCATCTAACCTTCAAAAAAATCCCAAATTTCAAAGTTTCATTGAGCCTAGTTTGGAAACCATGACTCCTTCATTGTTTAATGTATAACAATTGGTAGGAAAGATCTCACAACATAGATTCAGAATATGCAAATAGATCATAGAGAAAACATAAATAATGTCATTGAAAATCAAGTTAAAGTTTGAAAAAAAAAACTGATTTTGAAAACATTGAATTAAATTCGAGTTTGATTTTTATTTCAACCCACAATCGTTTTTTGATGAAACTTTAAGGGTAATATCCATTCACATATATGGGCATATCCATGTAAACAAAATGTTCAAAACTACAACAAATCAAAATTGAAATATTCAATTAAATGTTCATCAACGGTTGCCACTCAAGCATAGATGTACAAGGGCAATAAAACAACTACACTATATCTGATACTAGTACAAAAAAATATGCATAACGATTGCATATACTGGGTTTAGGACATACCTTGATGCAAAATAATACCCAGGAATGTAACGAGTTATTGATATGCTTATTTACGCGAATTACTCATTCTCGTGCTTCCAATCTTAGCGAGTACAGTGGGTTGGATACTAGAGTTCTCCCAAATATCGACATCCTAAAACCAATGGTTCTAAGTGATAACCCTAGAGAGAGAAATATGGAAGGAGAATGTAAAGAGAGACATGATATTGTTTGTAGCCTTTTTATGCGAACCCCAAAGGCACATATTTATATTAGTATCTGTCTGCTCCTATACTAATATTTGTATCTTTATATTAACACATTTTTCTTCATATTAATATGTGTCTCTTGAATCTCTAGTCGAGTTAACCCAATACTAAATGGGCAGATATTGCATTTGGGCAAACCCATGCAATTTATTAACGAATTTAATAGAACCAATAGTGTCATTTATTGGGACAAAACGTGTTTCTTATTTGTTATTTTGTCTTTTTTATATTAGTGTTAAAATTGGATATCTTAAAATATAAATTCATGTGACACGAAAAGTATATATTTGAAAATTTCTCGTTGATTTTTTTTAAAAGATCTCCATATATAATAGGTGATTATGAAGTCTTTAAATATTTTTGTTTGGAATTTTTTCACTTTGAATTTTCTCATTTTGTTTGGGATGCTGGTTGAGTTATGTGTTGGGTCATTTGTCCCCTCGACATTTTTTAATTAATGAGGAATATAAATCTTTTTTTTGTTATTGTAAAGTACCAACCATATAAAAAAAAACTCACAAACACTCCCTTCTCGTATTCTAAACCTTAAACCCTAAAACTCTAAAATCTAAACATTACATACGCTAAAACCTGAAACAAAAAAAACTGAACCCTAAACTAAAAACATATAAACCCAAACCCTAAACCTAAAAAAAATAAAAAACCAAAAAAAAAAACTTAAAAAGTAATTAAAAACTAAAACACTATATCATATCGCCTTATACCTCAAAAAATTAGGCCAAACGTTTTTAAACATAACAAAATAAGATAGACTGAATGCAAATTACTCATAGCTTCGAGGGACTAAAAATTGATTCTCCCTTTATTTTTTTAGTATTATAAAATGTATTTTTTATTTAAATTAAATTTCTCCCACAAAAAGCATGTTTATCTCCCATTTTTCATCTTCGAGCATAGTTTACAACATAAACAGCTAGATTGGCCATCGTAAATCTCTTTAATTTCTATGAAGGTTGAAGTTGTAAAAAATTTAGAAATCATTTTATTATTTGCCTAAGGTCTTCATAAAAATAGAAGTTAGGGTATGTTTAGATGGTAGGAAAGATTTGTTTATGTTTTGCATTTTAAATTCCTCCAATATGCATGCAAATGAATTGTGTATGTGAACTCATAATATGGTCCATTACTCAATTTTTTGATTGATTTGGGCATGTAAACAATAATATTTTTTATTACTGTGACGTGGGACGTGTGACTATATCTTTGAATGATTAATTTGTGTATAAAAGATAGATATTCAATTTTTTTAAATAACTAATATATTACAGGCATGGGAACTAGAGGTAAAAATATTAAATTTTCATGACGTTTTAAAAAGTTATTATGAGCTTCTATCTATATAACATATCACCCCTTAAGAATCTTGTCTCCGCTATTGTATAAAAGTATGAAAAACTTTATATTTTTAAATATTGTCGTAAGTATTTTAATTTTGCTATTACTCACTTTTCAAACTATAGAGGTTCTTTTATCTTTCTACAGACCCCAAAATATTAGAGTAATAAAAATAATTTTTTTCGCCTTAGTCCCATTTCCAAATTTTGTTAGGCTCCCATACCTTCTATTTTTAAAATTGTACTTAATCCCACAACAGAATCGCACTTAACCACTCTGCAAAATTGTACTTAATCCCACAACAGAATCGCACTTAACCACTCTGCAATCGCCTCTCTTACTTTTGGCAGAGAATGACACTTGCCATATAGTTGTTACAAAATCACCAACAACTAAAAAAATAAAAAACATGGGAATGGCTACTCCTGAATATTTAAAAAATGGGAAAAAATATTTTTTTTAAATGCATGAAAACTACTTTACTACTCGACCCATTTTTTAAAGGGGATAAATGCTGAAACATAAATTTTTGGTCGATTGAGGCATGAAGAATCACTTCCCTTAAGGTTTTATTTGCCTCCATTACTAGATTTTTCTATCAGATTTTTAGGCAAATTATCTCCAATATAGAACAATACAAATGGATTCTTTAGTTAGAAATCCTAAAGGATTCCCTCTAAAAATCAATAAAAATGATTAAATAAATTTTCGAAATAAGAGATAAAAGAGAGAATAATCTCAAAAAAAATAATATCACAAAAAGGTTCGATCATATTCTTTTGTAGACCCATTTGTGTGTTTTCATGAATCGACATTATACTAATAGTTATGTTGATTCGTGAATAGATATATGTAATACCCCTTACTTTTGAGTAATTATTTTTATATTAATTTTCCTTGTGGATCAGTTATATAAAATAAAGGAAATTGAAGAAAATATTAATTTAAGTAAATTAAGAGTTAATATTTATGAGTATTGCATATTTATCTTTACATAAATATAAATAGTGTAATATTATGTTATGTTGAGTCGCTAGACTTTAAAGCAACTGTTATGATTTATATTCCATTTGGGTTATTATTAGAATGTTAATATGACGTTGGAGTAGAAAATAATGAACGAAATCCTGGATGTCAATTTAGAGGGCACGGTTAGTCTGGGAATGGTTGAGATAATCAAAATAAGTGCCATGTGTATTTTTGGGTTCCGGACTACTTTTATCTAGTTATGACTTAATTGTGATGTTACGAGTCATTTCAAATATGTAGTAGCATTTAATGTTGGACTTAAGTCTTATTTTAGTATTGGGAGAGCATTTATACCTCGTTTGTGTATTTCAAACCTAGAAAGTTAGAGAGACGTGAGAGCTTGAGAGGAAGAAGAGAAAAGAGAGAGTTTGGTGATTTGGGCTTGGAATTGTTGCAACGAGAAGATAATCGGAGACTACAATCTAGAGGCAAGTTTCTGACTTGCATAAATGTAAGATTGGGTGTGAATAATTTGTATATGTAGTTAGTGTTCTTGAGTTTGAACCATTTATGAATTTTGATGATTTTGTTGTTTAAATCCTAGGTTGTATGATCTAGACTTGTTTCAATGGTCTTTTCTAGTAGGTTAACTTGGATAAATGATTTGGAGATGTTAATGGTTTATGATAGTTGGTTTGGTTGGAAGAAAAGAGATTTGGGGATTTAGGTTTTATATCAACCCGTAGTCATAACTGGGCAGCTCGACTAAGGAAAATTTATTCTCCCCCTTAAGCGAATCGATTCTCTAAAAATGGTGGCTACAGGTCTGAGTAACCGAATCGATTCGGTTTAAGGCCGAATCGATTCGAGCTTAGATAGAAGGTTGGTTTCTTCAGCCGAATCGATTCTCTTTTGGGCCGAATCAATTCGCTTTTAGAGGCGAATAGATTCGATCTTAGGTGAATCGATTCGGAATCTTGTTGTTTTACATCATTTTTCCAACTTGGTTTATACTCCTTTTATTTTGGGTTTAGGGCTTAGGAACCTTCTCTTAGGATGTATTCAAAAGTAATATGACCTCATATTAGGAGAGTGGTACTCTAAGATAGTACGAGAGTGGTGGGGCTTATTTAGAGGACTATTTATAAGGGTATAATGTCTCATTTCGTCTAGTAAACAAGAGTAGGACTAGTATAGAGTCAGGTATTGTGTATTGGAACTTCGGGGGCTAGTATGGTAATAAATATCTCTTATAGCCAATTTGGTATGTACGTATGGTTTCGGGATTTAGGATCGTGTGATTAAGTATATCTTGTGAATGACACATTTACACATACCTCTCTAAATGCTATCATAAGGGAAGTACGCATTAGAGGTGAATGCACTGGCTAATCATGCAGGGAGAGTATAGTCCTCAGGCCATGGTAACGGTTGTTACCTTATATGATTGTATTGTTCAAAGTGAGGTAATTCCGGGTATGGTTATGACTCACTATCAAAGGTATATGGCTATTTCCCACGCGTTGCGAATTAAGACACCCAGGTGGTCTTAGTTATAGGCCCTGGAAGATGATAGTATTTAGGGGCACATCCAGTCGGGTGATTCCTGGAAGGATGGTCTTAGAACCATTATTATTATGATTGTACCTATTCTCATTGAAATGGTATTTCACCCGAATGATAAAGCGATTTAAGAAAACTATGAATCAACTTTAATTGCCTATGGTCCCTAATGATTACTGACTTGTGAATATATCTTCAATTGGTAAACTTCACATATGGAATTTGGTTAGGTTACTCCTATATAGTAGATCGGTAGTTTAATTAAACATGAATTGTACGCGTTAGGATGTTCACTTAGAAGAGAGGTGAGGATGATTCTATTATGAACGGCAAACTTAACCTGCATACGATGTTTAATACTCATAACTATTATGAATCTTATTCACATGTTGATCATATCAAACCGGACCCTGACCCGTTTATATTTCTCTTTCTTATGTGGTTCTTATATATGTTATGGTGCTCCGCCGCATGGGCGCCCTCTTTGACTTTACTTCCCGGTGTTAAGGAGATACGGCATTTTTCAGATGTTGTAGGATTTTTGTAGTAGATGTATCATTTCCTTTGATACTCTAGCTATGATCCGTCTATATATTCGGGCATGTTGCCCAAGTTTAGTATTTATTCATATTGTCTTACTTGGGGTAATCTTTTGTATTTAGTCTGTTAACCGACAACTTATTTGGTTATACTTTCTAGTATTGTTGTTAAACTATTATATATTATGCATATGAACCTTTTGATATAAACTAGATGATGAAATTTGCTTTTATCCTATTTACAAAATTATATATGACATCCGTTTTCAAAAATATTTGGTGGTTGTCTCGTATTATTATTATGCGATAGTGATGCTTAGAATGGACCATTTAAGATTCCTGTTTTTAATGGAGTAGTGGGCTGGCCACCTCTTATTTTAATAAGAGGGGTGTCACAATATATTTTAAAGGTTATATTTATTTATGAATTGACACATGTCTAAGGGATATACTTATCAATGTATTGACAAATCTTTTCATCTAATATCCCTTTCTCTTTTATTTTCTTAATAATTATATAATATATCCAATAATCCCCTACTAGATTGTAATATTTCATCAATTTATTTATTTATTTTATATATTCATGAATACAAGATGGTATCTTTTTATTTACACTTTCAATTAGTGCATCAATCTCAAAGTAAAAACTAAGACATAGGTATGGTATGCATTAAACGGCGTCTTAATATGTTAACACTTGCAGAAACCCCATTCTAGTACCCTCCAAATACATCCTCAGGTCCCCTAACTCTCCTCCTCTCACCCTGAGACCTTAGGTCCTACTCCAAACCCTCATCTAAAGGCTCCCAGACGCTCCCAATCCCCATTTGACATTACTTACCTCTCTAACGCGAACTAAGCTTATTGCTACTTCATAAGGATCAGAATCCTCTTTCCAATGGTCAATACCGTGCTTGAATCGACCTTACAGTTCGTACGTACATGCCTTTTTATTACAAACCATTGATCTAGAGACCACCGGGTGCTCCCGAGATCCGATTGACTTTGGTCAACCATCTAAATCGAGCAAATATCATTGCACATTCAGAGATATCAAATTCCCTTTTCCAATGGTGCATACCATGCAAGATTCATGCATACTTGCCTTTTTACACTAAGATCATCTAAGTGCTATTGGGTGCTTTTCAGCCTCATTCGACTTTAGTCAACTTTCGAATCAAATAGTGGCCTAATATATTTACACAGGTTTCTGAATTCCCTTTTCAACATTCCTGACTGAGTACAATTTGGACTTATGGTTTGTATTTTATAACCGTTTTCTAATTAAGTCCTTTCCTAGAGATCTTATAGGTATTCCAGAACCTCTACCTATAGGTCATCCAAGTTGAGGTGCTCAAATTGTTGGATGTGGGTTTTATCTACCCTGACTATAACAGCTGATGGATCATCCCAATTCAATTTATCCCAAATAAATCTTGTGATACGGTGGTGAAAATGATGAAGATGAGTTGGTACCCATTAAGATTTAAACCGATTGGCTTGTGTTTATCGATTATAGGAAGTTGAGCGCCGTCATAAAGAAGGATCGTTTTCCTCTTCCTTTAATAAAACAAATTCTTGAGAGATTAGCCGTCCATCCCTATTATTGTTTTCTTGATGATCATTTCGGCTATAATAAAATTCCCATCACTCATTAGGATCAAGAAAAAACCACATTCACTTTTCCATTTGGTACTTTCTCTTATTGACTTATGCTATTTGGGTTATCCAATGCACCCTCTACCTTTCATCAGTGTATGGTGAGTATATTTTTGGATATCGTGGAACAGTTTCTTGAAGTCTTTTTAGATGATTTTTCAGTGCTTGGTTCTAGTTTTGATGAGTGCATTCACCACCTCACCCTCGTTCTGAAAAGTTATAAGGAAAATAACCTTGTGCTTATTTAGGAAAAGTGTCATTTCATGGTAAAAACAAGGCGTAGTGCTAAGTTTCATAATTTTTAAAAAGGGTATCGTGGTTAGTAAATTTAAAATTGATCTTATTATTAAGCTCCCTCCCTCAAAAATCGCACATGAAGTTCTATCATTCTTAGGACACGCCGATTTCTATCGGAGATTTATTAAGGATTTTAGAAAAATCCGTCAACCTTGATGCAATGATACTGCCAATGACACACTCTTTTATTTCACCGATGATGGCCTTCAAGCCTTTTAAAGAATAAAGATGGAATTAACGTTTGTACCCATTATGAGACCTCCTGACTGGATTCAACCTTTTGAGATCATGTATGATGCTTTCAACTATACCCTAGGTGTGGTTCTTGGTCAGCATGATGAGAAATTTCCTCACATCATATACTATGCCAGTCGGGGTCTTAATGATCCACAATTGAACTATTTCAACACCAAAAAAGAGTTCCTTGTTATTTTCTTCGCGCTAAAGAAATTTAGGTCTTACTTGATAGGATCTAAAGTTATTATTTCCATCGATCACTGGGACTTACTGTACCTTTTATTTATGAAGGATGCTAAAGGCCATATCATTAGGTGGATCCTATTACTGCAAGAGTTTGACCTTGAATTTTGGATTAAGAAATGATGTGAGAATGTAGGTAAATCATGTGTATAAGTTAACAGTTGAATCATCTGATAACATGTTACCAGTCAATGAGTCCTTCCCTAATGAGCAACGAATTCTTCTCTCCTAACTGCCGTGGTTTGCTGATATTATGAATTATCATTAAGGTGATATGCCCCCATATAGACCTAAACAAGATTGTTAGAAATTTCTAATGGAAGCCAAACATTTATTTTAGGATAACCCATACCTCTTCAAGTATTTTCTCGATCAAATCCTTCAAAATTACATATTTGATCACATAATTCAAATCATAATCTCATTCTTCCATGGCCAAGCTTGTGGAGATCATTTCAGTGCCAAGAAGACTACTATAAAAACTTTATAATGCGGATTCTAATATCCCATCATTTTCATGGCTTAAACGATTATAGTAGGAGTTGTGACAGATGACAATGGTTAGGGAAGATGACACTTAGGAAAATGATGCCCTTAAATCCAATTTTGGTTATCGAGGTTTTTTACTATAGGGGCATCAATTTCATGGGCCCATTAATGAACTCCTGCAGGAATCTTTACATACTTTTGGTGGTTGAGTAAGTCTTTAAATGGGTAGAAGCTATACCAATAATAATGAATCACCATTATGTGGCAATCAAATTCATTAGAGAAAATATATTCTCCCTTTTCTCGGTACGCCTCAAGCCATCATTAGCGATCCGGGAACCCAATTCTGTAATCGTTCCCTTGAGAGTCCCATGAACAAGTACTCAATAACGCATAAAGTAGGATGTTCCTATAACCTTGAAACTCGTGGTCAAATAGAAGGTTTCTAATAGGCAAATCATTGAGAAAATAATGAATCCTAATATAAAGTATTAGTCCTAATGGTTATTAGATGCATCGTGGGCTTACCACACTACCTATAAAATGCCACTTGGTATGTCCCCGTATAGGCTTGTATGCGAAAAAACTGTCATCCTCCGGTAGAGTTAGAGCACAAGGCCTATCGGGCCATCAAGACCTAAAATATTTGCGTACCTGCTGTAGGAGAGGTTCAAAAACTCTAACTAAATGTGTTGGAAGAGATTAGGAATGATGCATACGAGAATGCAAAATTGTACAAAGAGAAAATAAAAATGTTCCATTACAAGTTCATCTAAGGAAAGTCATTTGAACGTGAAAAAAAAGTTCTCTTGTACAAATCTAAATTGCATATCTTTCCGCATATGTTGGGGTATAAGTGGTCCATTCCCTTTGTCGTTAGGACACTCTACCCACATGGATCGGTTGAGATAGAGAATTCTAAAAATAGTGAAATTTTTAAAGCCAATCATCAAAGGTTGAATCCATATCTTGAAATGTGTGATTGGGAAGTGGAGGATATTCTCCTCTAAGACTCGGTATACCATGATTGAATATGAAATTGGGTCATTGCTGTTGTATCATACTTTTATTATAATTTTTATTCTTTATTTGAGAGTCTTTGCATGAATTACATTCTTGGAGCTCCGGGTTTCTTGAAGCTTCTCTCTCCTGGTTGTTGCTAACCATACTCCCTCCTAGGAATGGCGGCTGTGGAATCCCCTTCCACCTCCAACCACCCAGCGGATCCTCCTTCCTTACCTGCCAATCCTTTTAAACCTATCCTTACATTTGCAAACAAATCTTTTGCTTCTCTTCTTAGAATCAAACCTTCATCTTCCCTCTCTTTAAAAACTCCATGCATGCACAAAGGTGAACCTGCTGTGTTTTTTTCTAATGATGATAGTATAACTCTATCTGATCCTTTCAAATTCTCCCTTGTTGGAAAATTCATTCTTAATCATACTCCCATGGAGGTTATCCGAAAAACGTTTCATTCTTTCTCTCTTAAAACTGACTTCTCTATTTGTTTGCTGGATGAGAAGCATATTCTTCTTAAACTTAATAGTGAAGAAGATTTTCTGAGACTTTAGCTCCGAAACCAATGGTATATCCACAAATATCCTTTTTAAATTTCTAAATGGACTCCTAACTTTCAAGCCAATGTATATTTCTCCTTAACTCCTGTTTGGATCTCCCTCCCTTTTCTACCCATACATTTATTCTCTAAGACTATCCTCTTCTCTATTGCGCAATTGGTTGAATCTACTCTCAAAATTGATGAATCTACTGCAGGCCTTTCTAGGCCTAGTTGTGCTCGGGTATTTGTGGAATTAGAACTCCTTAAACCTATTATCCATCGAGTCTGGATTGGTAATGGTGACATGGGGTTCTAGCAATCCATCGAATATGAGAAAATTCCTCCTTATTACAAGATATGCAGGCGCCAGGGCCATCTTGATAGAGACTGTAAAAATAGCAGAACACCTGCTCTTATTGCTTCGGATGATGGGAAGCATACCACTTCTTGTCTCCCCATCTCTACAGGAGTTTTATATAACATATCTGTCCCAGCTAAGGGGTGGACTGCCAAAAAGAATCTTATTATTGGGGAATCAAGCAAGCACGATGCTACTAATAAAACCAAACCTTCAGAAACTGCCTCCTCCCCTAAAAAAGTCACTAACTCAAAACCAGTGTGCTTACCATCTGATCCAAAATTCTAAGCTTCTAAAACCTCTAATTCAATGCATAATAAATCCCCATCCAAAAACTTCTCTCCTTCTTCAATTGAAGAAGGAGAATTCCTTCCCAGTAACCTAGCCCATTTTAAACATTCTCTCCCTAAAATCCACCATAGAAAACTAATGACACCCACAAAATCTTGGCTGCATTCTATTAACCTTTCTCCCAGACCTTGCCTCCCCCATAAAAAGACCTTTGACTAGAGCTCTAACAGTCTCTCTAACAGTGAGAAGGACTGTGATCCCCCAAATATCGCAAATATTTTTGAAGAATTTAAGACCTACTCCATTACCTTATCCAACAAATATTATTGTCTATGAAAGATTGATAAGGATAATGTCACCAAAAAGAAGGACCAAAACATTTCTCTAGCTGAGGCATCTTCAATCATCATCAGATCCATAGGAAAAAAATATTCTCAAACTACAAAAATTTCTAGTTCTCAATGATTAGAGTCATTTTCTGGAATGTGAGAGGTATTGGGAACAAGAATACAGTTATAAGGCTCAAGAAATTTATAAAAGTCCATAACATTTCTCTAGTTGCTATCATGTAACCAAAACTTGATGAGATTCAACTTCAAAGTTTGGTTCTCGGGTTGAATTTCGCAAATGGTATGGCAAGCCTCAATAACTCCATTTGGATCCTATGGAAATATGAGTGGAATATCTCTGTAACCTTAAATTATATTCAGGCCTTGTCTCTTGAGCTTCAGGATAACTCTCTACCTAGTCCTATTAAATTAATTTTAGTTTATGGAAAGTGCAACAAATTTGAAAGGGAGGACTTATGGAAAGATATTTTCAATCAGTGCAACAATTCATTACCTAAAATTGTTGGAGGTGACTTTAATGTGTTTTCCTCTCCTATGAAGAAACTAGGAGGTAATAAAATTGACTTTGAGGCCTGGTCTCAGTTTAATAATGCCATAGGGTTAGCTGGTCTATCTGAAATTTCTTACACTAGTTCCAAATACACTTGATGTAACCATAGGGAGGGAGGTAATCGAATTTAGGCCAGGCTTAACAGGGTGGTTTGTATCTTTCAGTGGAGCCAAAAAAATTTATCCTCTTCAGTAGCTCGCATCAACATAACTAATTATGATCATATCCCTCTATTACTTAGTCTTATGCTAAATGATGAGCCATCTAAGATGAGCTTTCGATACCAAAATTTTTGGACTGAGCATTAAAATTTCCTCAAAGTGGTGGAACATGCTCGGAGTACTGATTGTAATGGGTACCCCTTAGAGTTTTTTCCTAAAAATTAAAGGCCACTAAGCAAGCATTAGCCCTGTGGAACAAAGAAACTTTCAAAAACATTTTCCAATCCACAATTGAAACATAAGATGAAGTGCTTATAAGAGAAACTAAGTTAGAGTCCAACTTTTCAGAAGTTACCAACATTGATTTCAAGCTTGCAAGAGCTAAACTTCAGCATTAATTAGCCGTTGAAGATGAATTCTAGAAAAAAAAAGGCTAGGATTAAATGGCTGCAAGATGGGGATGAAAATTCCAAATATTTCCATGCTATGGTAAATCATAAAAGGAATAAGTTTAATATCTCTAGAATCAAAGACTCTAATGGTGTTTGGATCTCATATCCAGGCACTATAAAAAGTCATTTCTCTGATCATTTTAAAGTTATTCTTTCTTCCTCTTCTTCTATTCATGATGATTTATCCTTGCTAAACTTCATCCCAAACCTTATCATAGAGAGTGATAATATCCTTCTTTCCTCTCATCCAACTCTTCAAGAAATTAGAGATGTTATTCTTCAAATGGATTCCTCTAGCACTGCAGGGCTAGATGGATTCAACTCTCAATTTTACAAAAAATATTGGGACATTATTAAAGAAGACCTATTTAAAGCCATCAACTCTTTCTTTATGGGGAATAGATTACCCAAAAGCTGGACCTCCACTCTACTCCCTCTCATCCCCAAATAAGATAATCCTTCTTCTTGTAATGATTACAGACCTATCAGTCTTTGCAATACTTCAAATAAAATAATTTTCAAAATTCTTGCCAATAGATTGGGATTGCTCCTTAATGGTATTATTAGCCCCAACCAAGTAGGTTTCATTAAGGGAAGATCTATTACTGAACAAATCCTTCTTGCCTAGGAAATTATGGCTAATTTCAATAAAAAAAATTGAGAGGAAAAAAATTAGTTTATGAACTTGACATGTCCAAAGCATATGATAGAGTTTCATGGTTATACGTCATTCAAGTTCTCCGAAAATTTGGCTTCAACGAATCCTTTATAGACATGGTGTGGAGATTAATTTCAGAATGTTGGTTCTCAATTCTTATCAATGGAACTTCTCATGACTTTTTCAAGTCTTCTTGTGGTATTAGATAGGGAGATCCACTATCTCCTACTCTATTCATCTTATCAGCTGAAGTCTTAAATAGAGGGCTGCAAAATTTGGTTGAGAATAGTAAAATTGATTCTTTTTCTATGCCTCCTGGTAGTCCCATTATTTCTAACCTCTCTTTTGTAGATGACAATATCATTTTCACCTCTTGTAGTCAAAAGTCTCTTAAACAACTCATGTCATTTCTCAATGATTATGAAGCTATATCTGGTCAAGCTATGAATAAGTCCAAGTGCACTTTCATGATCCCTCAATCATGCTCTTTATCTAGAATAAGGATTATTGAAAGAACAACAAATTTCACTTTCAAATCTCCTCCCCTTCTTTATTTGGGGGCGCCTCTTTATGCGGGAAGAAAGAAGAGTTCCTTTTTCAATGGGCTCATAGCTAAAATTAAGAAGCGTCTCGAAGGCAGGTCTTGTAAATTTCTGAGTCAAGGAAGAAAACTTATTATTTTAAAACATGTCTCTCAATCTATGTTTTATCATTTATTTGCAGCTTTGGATCCTCCAATATACATTTTCAAGACTCTGGAAACTCTCTTTTCAAACTTCTTTTGGGGTTCTTCCGAAGGCACTATGAAAAGGCATTGGAAAAATTAGAAGTCTTTTTGTCTCCCTTATGATGAAGGGGGATTAGGACTTAAGCTCATTACTGATTACATTTAAGCTTCTTCATGCAATATTTGGTGGAGGTTTTTAATAGTAGATTCAACCTGGAGTAGATTTTTAAAAAATAAATACTGTAAAAGATGTGCCCCCCTTGATTCTTCTTACAAAATTAATTCTTCTCATGTATGTAAAAGGAAGCATAAAGTTCTTTCAGTGGTTATATAGTGGATCAATAATGATGAGGATATCAAATGGATGGCCAATCCCAATGGTATCTTCTCTCTCAAATCAGTTTGGAACGTTGTTAGACATAAAAGCTGCCCCCAATTTTCTTTCAAAACAATATGGAATAAGAGAGTCCCTAGTAAAGTTTCAATTTTTATGTGGAAATCACTTCATCAAATTGTTCCAACTGATAATATTTTCCAAAACAAAAATTCTTTTTGTCTCGAAATGTCACTGTTGTGCTAGACCTGTCTAAGAATCATTTGATCACCTCTTCTTCATGGGTGATATAGCTTCATCAATTTGGACTCACTTCAAAGGTATCATAGGTATCATAACTTTTTTTATCTCAATCAGAGGAGAGCTTATGTCATGGTGGATTTAAGTCAAATGCAATCGTGTTATTTCTACTCTTCTTATCATTATTTCAATTCTTATCACTTGGGAGATCTGGAAAAGTCGTAATAGAGCTGTTTATGATAACCAGACTATGAAGACTGAAGTTTTAATTTCTAATATTCGCAATGCCATTAGAGTTTCTTTTTTAGCTTTCCTTTTCACAGGTTGTAAATTTAGTATGGATATTGATCTTGTCAAGGAGTTTAAAATTCATTGTTGTTAATCTTATTCTGCCACTGGAGAAAGGCTTTTTTTCTCCTTCTGAATAAAATGTTTTAACTAAAAAAAATGATAAATGTGTGTTGGAAAAATTCCCTCATTGTGGTAACATTTTTCATAACTTTCTTGCCTTTTTTATTTGTATTACACACTGGGGATAATATAGAAATTAGGATTGGGAGTATTGGGGTCATTTTCTCCGTATATGTAAAAAAACTTTCAAAAAAATCCAAAAAGATATTTCATATAATTGAGTTTTGAAATGATTTCTTAATATATAATTAATTCACAAATCTCTCAACTTATTAAAATTTTGACACTTAGCCATTTAGTATGATAAAAAATGGATATTGAGGTAAAAGTTAAAGAAATTAACGAATAAATGTGAAGATTTGAGATTTTGTGTCATTTATCATATTTAAGAGACTTAAATCAATCTGACTTAAAATAACTTAAACTTTCCTTCGGTGATAAATTCGTTGATGATATCAAATTCTTTCTTTTGTTCTATTATTAAAAGAAAAAAAAGTCAAAATGTGAATCTTAAGCCCTAAAAGTCTTAATAAGCCATCTCGAGACACATATTAACTTAACTGAACTTGAGAAATGCATTTAGGCCATCGTTTTGGAAAGCTCAAAATTAAACCTAAATTGACCTTCTACATTATTTTGTTGCAAGCCCATTTGTGCAAAAAGAAAAAGAGAAAAGAAAAGAAAAATAATTTTTTTATATTGAAAATCCAAAAATCAATACACATTTTCTAAGCATATTGGGGTAAAATTACAGTAAGAGAAGGGCCAAAAGAAAAGAAAGTTTGCAAGAATGGTGCTCAAAAAGAAAATAAGGAAGAAGGAAAGAAATAACGAATGAGAAAAAGAGGGGAAAAAAGAAGGTGAGTTTAATAAAAATATGTAGAGGTTAAAAAAAGTGACTAAAAATCAAAATATTGATAACCTCTATATTCTCAAAAAATTTTGAAAACTTCAAAATTCGTTCTTTCTAACCAAAACCCGAGCCTATAATACAATCAAAGAAAATACTAATTGATGTCAAGTATAGTTCATTATAGTGTAAATAGAAGATGAATAGGATCTATAACGAGATTCAAAATGTTCAAAAAGTAATTGATTTTTGTTCATAAGATCATAATCATCTGTTATAAAAGTCTATTTTTTGCCATATATATGTATAATTTGATCATTAAATTTACTCTATTATTCACATATACCGAGAAAAATTAACCCCATCCAAGTGCCCGATTGTGAATGCATCCTTTGAGAATTTTAATCGAAATAAACTTTTTAATAAGAAATATGACCATCAAATCTTTTGCAATAGATGGTTATATTAGCTAGGCACGCACGAACAATAGGTTGTAATTGAAATAATAAGTTTTACTAAATTTATGAAAGTTGCCTTTGAGACATGGTTCTATTACTTTTGTGTTTTTTTATTAATTGAATCAATTTTTTAAATTTTGTGGGTATATGCACTACAAAACCCTCACGAGACAAAACTCGTCCTCGAGGGCAACCTACGAGTTTAACGGCTTGTTGCACATGTTAAGTGCAATCGTGATTCCTACAAAATTAGTTTGATTTTAAAATTTTAATTTTGCTTGAGGACTAGCAAAGTTTTGGTTTGGAGGTACTTGATGAGTGCATTAATTTGTATAAATTTTACCTACGTCTAGGCCTTGTTAGTTTCGTTGTACCATAAACAAATAGTTTTTATAGTTCTTTTTGTTATGTAAAAGAAAAATGTAAGTTTGAAATAATTCGAGTTAAAAATGCAATTTTACCAACCATGTGGGTATATTTCTACCCTAAATAAATAAACTCATTTTAAGTTTTAGTTCTTATTAATATTGGCTCTTTTGTGTAATTTTTCATCTTGTAGGCCAATGCGCAATTACGGTTTCAAAATGCTTAATTCAAGGCAATTGCGGCAAAAATGTGACAAAAAGCACTAAAGTGAGATTTTATGTGACCTGAGACAACCAACTACCCATTACACCCCATCCCAAACCATGTCCCCAACCTTCCCTAAACGCCTGCATATTGTGTGTATGTTTGTGTGTGTGTGTGTGTGTGTGTATATATATAAAATTAATTGTAACATTATATTTATTATTATTATTATATTTATTATTATATATATTATTATTATATATATTATTATTATTATTATTAGTAGTAGTAGTAGTAGTAGTAGTAGTAGTAGTAGTAGTAGTAGTAGTAGTAGTAGTAGTAGTAGTAGTAGTAGTAGTAGTATCAATAGTATTATTATTATTAGTAGCAGCAGCAGCAGCATATACGCATCTATATTTATTATTATAGGTGCGTGTCATTTTTATTTTGTTAGTTTGTGTATTACATTATTTTATATATTTTTTTGTGTTCAATAATAATGACTTGAGTCAATAAAATGTCCCAAGTCATCTTCCAAATAAGTTAATACATCATTAAAATGTTGAACCTTTTTACATTAATAATGACACATTACAAGTTTATTTACTAACTTTAAAAGATATGTCACGCATATATTCACCTTTCACAACTCACGTTTGTAAAGTTAGATAAGCCACGAATTCATATTATTTTCACAACCTTGCTTTTGACAATTTCTCCTTTACAACCTTAAGGATGTGACATTTAAATTTAGTGGGATTATCAGTTTGAACATTATATATGAAGAAAACCATTAATAGTTTGTTTAAATGTTTAAGAAACACAACCATAAATTGTAATACCCCACCCTAATGTTTCATTTAAATTATGTATACATGGTAATTAAGTGAGCTTCGATGATAATTGTGGGTAAAAATTAGAATTTAGAGAAAAGAAAAAGATGGGTCTCTTGGAGGTCATTAGAAGGAAAGGATCAAACTGTGACACCCTGCCCAATTATATACCAGGTGATCAGTTCTTTATAAAATAAACAGGATTTCCATTTTGTTAATTCTTAGCATCATTATCGAAAACCATTAATTACTAATCACCTATTAGTTAATTAAGCTGGCGTCAAATTTTAGCTTTTCATTTAACAAATAACAACAACTAGAAACTAGAATAAACCATTCACAAAGTAATAAAGTCTAAACCATCAAAGGATATAAATAAATGTCTTGCCGAATAAACCATCGGTTACAAACACCAAATATAAATAATAAATCAAATAAATAAATAAATAAAACCCAACACAAGTCTGAATTGAATAAAGCACTATAGGGGAAACATACCAAAGATGAAATACTGGGATAATGAAATCCTAATCTAGAATGAACAGCTGCATGCCTAGTCCAAATCATGCATGCATCCACAAATGCCGCAGCTGCGCATCCCTAGAATAGATAATCAAGTCTGACGTCCCTATGGTTGGACACTTAAAAGGTTTTGAAAATATTTATAGTAAGGGTTAGAACCAAAAAAATTTGAAAAACATTTAGCAAGTATTTGTCACATTTTAAAAATCAGTTATTAAGTACACATGTTAGGTTCACGTACACTCTCTTGAGTTTCCTCACCTCTAATCTATAGTTCATGCCTAATGTTTTCTACTTAGGCCACTTAGACATACTACCCAAGCTAACTAGACATAAGCATTTAACTAAACCATCTAACGTCTAAGTCCCCGTACCTCCCATACAGTACGCTATTCGAATTAATATTTCTCGTATGTAATTAATATTGCATGTAACATCTCCCATATGTTATCATCTAATGAAGTTCCTCTACTTCATTTTCTCTTTAGATATACACTATCTAAATGGCTACTATTACACGTAAGTAGAATGTTCATGCAGGTATATATTTTACACATTAATATATAAAATTATGGCGTCCCTTAGGATAACCACCATTGACACGAGTTTACTCTGCTATCAAGTCCATGTATCACACGTACTACATTAAGGATTGTTTGTTCGGCATGTCTCCTTGAACCTAAAATCAAATAACACATAATGGAGGGGAACATAGTTCTAAGCCTTTGGACTACACATATACCTAGCGTACCTAAATAACCTTCCAGTCCCACTATTACACGACACTTAGTGAGCTGCCCTAAGTTCTATGTTGTGGGGCACAAATCCAGACCTCACTGGAATCGTCAAGGTGGGATCTCCCACTACGCGGGAACTTCTGTGATATCAAGCAGCCTAGGAATGTTCACACTTAACACTAGTCATATAGTAGGTATGCATACAACCTATATATATAAATCGATTCATTAGGGATACACACAACCCAAATTTATCATACTTCGTACATAGTATATATCTCCCGAATACTCACCATACTATTAATTTATGGCTATTCGCAGTATCGTATTTATTCAAGTATTATTCTCTACTCTAAGGGTCTTAGTTAATCCCTCAAGTTATTTCAGTAGTTAGCTCAATCATATCCTACTTGTCAATATAATGAATCCATTTGAAATACCCGTAACTCATTTTCGTGCTCTCAAATAAATTACACTACGATTTAATCCCGATTTATCCTCGCCTTAATTCTATCAATAAGACTAAGTCACAACCCAATCACAGTCCTATTGTAATCCAATAAGTCTCTTATAATGTTTAAAGGATGCTCCAAAAGTTTCTCGAACAATAATTCACAAGTTATGGGATTAAAAGGAAATTTTCCAAATCTGGGCAAACCGAATTGATTCGCCCTTGGGCCGAATCGATTCGAAGTGTAGTAGGTCATCTCCTTCATTGGGTTTTAGCATTTTTTAACATTTTTCTTTTACACAAATCTCATGATCCTTCATCATACTTACCCCAATTATCCCAAACGTTATATACATGTATTAGGATGATTTCCACTGTGATTATAACATCAAAACACTATGATTTCCATTCAAGAAAATATCAAATTATTTATTCTTCAAAAACTTAGATTTTCATGTTATTCATACATACTCACATAAAATACATATTTTCTTCATTTTCATCACCAAATATAATTTGATTTGGTCTACTCTACATGTGTGGATCAACTCTACATAAAAATCCTACCCAGATTATGTGTTCTAATCATCTATACTTCAAGAACATCATTTAAATCATATTTTAACACCATATTCTACATGGTTATCATAACTTCAAAAGAAATTGCAAATAAACATGTGTCTCTTTATGATTGATGATTTGAATTGTTAATTGATGATGAATTGGTTTGTCTTCCCCTCCAATCCACTCTCCAATGATGATGGGGGTGCAATAACAAGCTTGAATCATTTAAGAATTCTCTCTTAAGATTCAATATTGTATTCTCCTTCCACTATAATGGTCTCTCTTTGTTCTCTATATTTCCAACCCTAGCCTCTCCCAACTATATCCTAATGAAGGTTTTGGAAATTTGTAGGTCTCTTAACCCTAGATTATCAAATGACTAAAATTCCCTCACACAGTGTCGATTTGGTCTAAATTGCCCCGATGGCCAAACAATATCCCCATGCATACTATTTTTACAATTTCGACCCTTTCAAAATCACATGTGACCTCGAAATCATCATTAGAGTCACTTTACTAAAAATCCTTATCTCGACCTTAATTTAGTTTATACCCGACCCTCGGTTGAGATATAATAAAATCCTATCATTTAACTTACTACGACGTATAATAATAGTATTATTCCATTTATATTAATCATTACCTATCCTGATTAATATTAAATTGACACATGACAATTAATTCAATTAAATTACGACACGCTTGTAATTTAATTCTTTTTCGAATTAAGTAAATAATTAATGCTCAGAAATACGGGGTGTTACACAAACAAAATAAATGTCGTTAGAATCAGGAGTTAGAGTCAGATTAAAATGAGATCCCACTATACGACTTTCAAGGGTCGTTAAGAGATCATTAGGAGTCATAAATTGAACTAGATGCACTTGCCTTTCAAACGAGGCTCGATGTTGTTCGAATGATGTGCTTCAGAAAATCTAGATATGAATGCCCTTATGCATTGTCACATTTCAAGCCCTTGGATCATTGAGCTGTCAAGCTCTGGTGAGCCCATATTGGAAAAAATAAGATTTTTGGTGTCTAGTGGGTTTTATAAGAATTGCTCTGGCCCTCATTTGGGTTATTTAAAATTGGAAGAAGATGGAGAAAGAGAGATAGTTTTCCGCCATGTTTGGACACCTCTCTCCTCCATCACACCACCATAAACTACCTTGTTCTTCTAGTATCCCATCATATTTAAGCCCACTACACCCATTTTCACCATTGTTGAGTGAAGCTACGAATTTGTGTCCCTATGTCTAGGCACCTAAAAATGTTTTACAAGAAAAATAGATTTAGAAACAAATGGGTTGGAGCCCTAGGTGAAAGCAGTTTAAAAATATAGCAAGTGTTTAATTGCATTAAACAGTAAATATTATACACATGTTAGTTACGTTCTCTCACATGAGTTCCTCACCCCTCAACTAATGTGCACGCCTAATGTATACCCTTAACCCATCCTAGTTATGCCGCTAACTAACTAATTTGTACCACTTCCTATCTTCACATTATAATATAGGGGTTTATTCGTATCATTCTAATATTCTCTACATGTAACTCATCTTTACATTAATCAGAATTATTACATCAATTATGATATGAATTCTCACATTTTTAATCCCGTTCAAATATCGCAATTATTCGTATTCACAATTTAACAATGAGCCAGTTATAAGTACAAGTATATCACTCTCAGCATAAATATAAAAATATGTCCCCCTTAGGCTATGATGTGGTGCACGTATACTCTGCTATACAATCTCGGTACATCACGTACATAAGGACTACGTGTTCCGAATCGCCCAGGAACCATTTCAATAAACAAAATCACACATATTGGAGGAGAACATAGTTCACATACCCATGGGTCACGCACATACCTACGCTCCCATGGTCATCTGACTTATCAACTCACAAATAAGTCATTCACGGTCCTATGTCCTTAAGGTACCAATCTAAATGCCCCCGTAGGTACACAAAGATCAGATGGTCCTTTTCCAAAAGCTAACCTCCCGTGATAGCAAGTGTGGTAGGTATGTGATACACACAATAGTCAATAAACTAATCATTCACACAACCTAGGTAATTATTACATTATTAAAGATATATTTTCAGCCTTACACCATCAGTCTTATTCGTATTATATTATCATCCCAACTTATTCATAATATGTTTTGCCGATAAATCTCACGTCATATAGTTTCGAGTACTTAAACATATACGGAAAAGGATTACTAAGTCTCCTACGTATCCCATATGTCAAATCAGTACTTTGAGGTCCATATTTCTATATCTAATCCACACTTATCTCTCATACGAATTTAAGTTATGGTCTCGCATTATATAACAATAAATTACTCGTCGAACACTCGTAAGTTCAACACTACGTTCCAAACTAATTCTAATATGTTTCGTGCTTCAATTTCATCCCTACTGGTCTCCCTAAAGTCCTAATGTATTTACATAGTCCCCATCTATAACTTTCAATGGCCGGAATCACTTAAATTTAAAGAGGAAAAAATATCACAGTTTCTTGGGAGGTCGATCGATCGACCTATAAATGTCGATTGATCGAGCCCAGTCGATGGATCGAGCTTTGAATGTCGATCGATCGATCGAGCAGGTGTAGGTCTCGAATTTCTTCGTTTTCAGTCCTAGTTTTGTCCCAATTCTTCATTACAGGTTGTTAAATCCTAAAGTAAACATATTGGGTAATCATGCAATCTAAATACACGATTCTTAACGTTACAAAATCCTTAAATCATCATCATTTATACCTTTCTTGGATTAAATCATCCTATTATCATGAAAAACCCTATGTTTCCATTTTCTTCAAGAATCATCATACATCTCCTCATAAATTTATATTTAACTATGCATGGTTTATGATTTCATTAATAAGATACTTCCAGAATCAAAACTACATACAAATCCTACCCAGAATTTAAGGTTTCATCTCCAAATTTCATGAGTTTCAACATTTACATGAATTATCAAATACTAAACTATCATGGATAGATTATTTGTCGAATCTTAATGAATTAAATCACTTTCCTAGAAATTCATTGTTCTGATCCTTTGATGAGGATAAAGGTTGGTTCTCTTTCTCTTTCCGGTCATAAATCCGGCGATAGTGGTGGTGTGTGGCGGTTATGGCCCTGGAAAATCCCTTGGAACTTCTCCTCTCTTCTCACGTTTCCCACTACTTGGTTTTGAAAAATAATGACCCTAGTGGCCCTAAGATTTGATGATAAATAACACCTAATTTTAGTATGTCACTATTCATTAAAATTTAAAATGACTAAAATACCCTACCGGGTTGCCGGTTAGGCCTAAAAATTCCTCGAGACCCAAACGAAACCCCCGGTTAGTGTTTTTTGACTATTTCGATCCTTCCAAATACGTTGGCGCACTCAAAATGACCATACGGATGATACAATTATAATTTACTTATAAATTCATTTAAATTGATTCCTGACGTAACTGACACGCGTGTTTCAACTTAATTTTCGAATTATCGTATTTATAACTCGCTACAATATTAATAAATTCAATAATTATATATTACCCTATTCACTCAGTAATATTCAACACTATTATCATAATAAAATACCAACTCTTGTCTGGACAATATTTAAATTCGGATTAATTTCTAATTAATTATCCCATTTAATTTAATTAATCCCATTAAATAAAATCAATAAAATTACGCGGTATTACATTCCTGCACGACCAAATTCTTCTCAACATAAAAGACCCTTCTCTTATACTTTATCAATTTTATTCCTTCCACTATATTTAACTCGTGGAATATGAAATCTGAGCCAATCCCTGGCATGTCTTTGTGGCTCCAAGCCAACACTCTTGCGCTACCGCAAGAAGTCAAGTAGTTGTTTCTTCATATGAGGGTTTAGGTATGACCCGATCTGGATGGTCTTCTCAGGGTGGTCTTCATAGAGGGTAAAAGTTTAAATCTCTTTTTACTGCCTATCCATTGCCCAATTTTTTTTTGTCCCTAAAGTCAATAGTCTCGATTTAATAGGTGGTGGTAAACTTCATCTGCTCCTCCGGGTCGACCGTCTTGTAGTAACACACTCGAGCTTCCACCTAGTTTCCTTTGACAACATCCACCCTGTAATGGGTTGGGAACTTTAGGCACTGATGAAATTTGGATGGCACGATCTCAAATTTCTTTAGACAAACTCTCCCTCATATAACGTTGTAAGCCAAAAGAATATTTTTATCCAAGATAAAGAAATTGGCTATTTTTACTTCGCATGTGTGGGCTAGGCCCTCACTATAACTTCCAATTCCATGGCCCACAGAGGGTTTAATTTTTCTCCAGATAATTCAGTCAGAGGTTCATGATATGGTGTCAGCTTGTTTTCCCAAAGTTTTAACTTTTTGAAACAATTATAGAACATTACATCTATCGAGCTACCATTGTTATCTAAAATTCGGGCGACCCTGATTTTGTGGATCAACATGGTAACGACCAGTGGGTTGTTATGGGGCTACAAGACACCAGACAAGTCGTCTTTAGAGAATCCCACAATGATTTGGTCTTTGTTGACTTTTCGAGGGAGAGTATCCACATACCTTATCAGGTTTAACTGCCTGATATGAGCATAGGCTTTGGCCTTGTTCATATATGCCTTCCTTTCCACCAAATCTTCCCTTCCTCTAGCACCTCCACCAATGATGAAGTGACATCCAAAATGGACCATCTTGACACCATGCACTTGCTAGTTTGGCTTCTTATGAGGTCTGGATCATTGTCAAAATTGTCCCGTCCTATTTTCTTTTCATTTGCCTTCCTATAAGGCGATTCAGATTGTCTCCTGAGTTTATGCTCATCTTCACCTACTCGGACATCCTTATTTATGTATCTAGATAACTTGACTCTTATGATTAGGCTTTTTATTTTGTTCTTCAAGGCGATGTAGCTATCTCTGTTGTGGTCACGATCTTTATGAAACTCATAGTATTTACTTTTGTCACGTCGGTTGGTAGGTTCCTTAAGCTTGCGAGGACATCTGAGATCTTTGTTCCCTTGAATCTGCTCTAGGATATGATTAATGTCTACTATCAAGGGAATTTACTTATCATACTTTTTTTATTGTCCTCTACCTTGTTATTTTTCTAATATTTCTTGTTACTACATTTGTTGGATGTAGACTTGGGACGATCGAATTTTTTATCCGCTATGGCTTCCTCCGCATTCATGATTTATCGACTTTGTCTAATAGCATCATCATGGTTTTGGGTGGCTCCTTGGCTAGGGACTAGAATGGTTTTCCTGGCTATAACCCATTCATAAGTGTTATTATGGAATTTTGCTCATTATAGTCAACTACTTTGAGCTTCTTAATTTTTAAATGCATAATGAATTCATGCATGGTTTCGTCAACCTTCTATCATACAATGAGGAGATGGGAAACCCTCTTATCTGGATTTATTCCAAAGAAGAAGTTATTGACAAAGAGGTTGGACAACTATTGTAAGATGAAATCCGCCCCCTCGGTACGTTGTTGAACCAAATTTGTGCGGATCTAGTGATTGTTCTAGAAAAGTCTCAATAACGCATCTTGTCTTAGACAGACTAAAGGTCAGCAACTTCTTGGTACTTCTCCATTTAAAGACAATGTCACTTTTTCCATCATATTTCAGAGTGATTACCGGGGGATTAAATTTTTCCAGGGTGGGATAACCCACAATTGAAGGGACAAAGGGAGATTCCTTCACAAAGTCCGTATGTAGAGGATTCTTAGACCTGGCCATTTCACCTAGACGGTCTTCTGATCGTCGGATGGATCCCTTTCAGGTTTATTCTTTTTGCTTGGCTTTTACTGCTATAGACTTTACTGCTCGTCTTTGGCTTTTGAATGAGCTCTCTTACTAAGAAGTCTGCTCGGCCTGGGATGATGCCCCAGCACTAGCCATAGACATGGATAAATGGTGTGATTGTAATCGGGCTAACTCTTCTTATCGTTCACTGCTCTCCCTAGTAGCCTTTCCTCTCATGTTATGCGCGACTAACTAGTCAAAAGCAGATACCCTGCTTAGCCTTGCTAATGTGCTAGGTCTCTCTTTGAAAAAAGATTATTCATCGTTATAACCTATTGATCAAAGGGAATAAGTATCATCGGGCCGGTACTATCGATCATAACATGACCCAGAGTATCTGGATATGCTCCTATCATCACAGGATCCCATATTTAACCTCTTGGGTTTCTCAAAAGCTCGTGTCATATATGCTTGCCTCTTTTCTATGTGGATCGCTGGAGGTAGAATTTATCCCTTTCCAATGCCCCTCTTTCAATAGGGGTGGCAGGATCCGCGGTGGGCTTACTCTGTCTGGCCTACATCGTCTGCATCAATTTCGTCATGCTCTCCTGCATAGCATCCTGCCCTTTGTCCAAGATTATCAGTATTCTTTGGATATTGCCCATTCCTACAGGAGTGGAAGAGGTTAGGGCTTTTTTATACGACTGCTTTCAGGGTTATTAGTCATTTTTAAAAATTAGAAGGTTATAAAGAAACATACAAAAGATTAAGACGTGGTAGAACAATAATGGCTTATCGAGTTCCCACAAACGACGCTAATTTGTTATTGTATAAAAATGGTTTAGGAATTTTATGCCTTATTCAAGGGGTTGACAATGAATAATAATAAATAAATATTAAAGTAATGGGTATAACGGAGAATGGGGACGAGAGACAATGGAAGGAGATGGGATGTAAATGGTTCGGTCCAGAAATGGTACCTAAGTCTACGGGTGCAATTATGAATTTACTAATTTCTAAGAATGGGTACATAATTAGGGTTATACAAGGGGAATGATTGTTCGGTCCCCCATTAGTATGGAATCTTGTGCTATTTATAGTTAGTTATCTAGGAATGTTGAGGAACAGGTGTAATAACTTTATAGGTCAGGTAGTTACACCATGGACATATAAGATGATAGATAAAGATGAGTTAGTTATAGTCAAATTGTAGTGCATCAAAATACACATTCACCACGTGATCATGTGTTACCAGCGGGGCTATTGAGATTACCTTATGTGTATTGGTAAACACGGGAGTGTCACTGACTTTTTTAACAGAGTGGCCCATTATCAAATCAAGATAGTTGTCAAGTAAGTGGGCCGAACAGGCAGCTTCCTGAGTCGAGCACAATTTACCGAGAAGGCCAACCCCCTTTTTATCAGCATATAGGGGGCCCTCTTGCTACATGGATCATTTTATTTAGTGTGTAATAATAAACATGAGTATGAAGGTGTTTTTTTTTTCTGGATGAATATTATTGGGGATTTGCCAAATTTGATCCATAGATTCAGTCATTTATTGGGCCTTTTAGTGTTCTTTCCTAGATTTTTCTTATAATAAAATGACCTTTTCTCGAATGAGGATATTATTTTTATAGAATCATTTTTTTGTCAGATATGGGCAATGGAGGTTTTGTTGGAGATGGGATATTTAGGTTTTGTCATTGATGAGAGATGGAGATGGACATGGACATGGGCATAGACACAGGGGGGTTTGTGTTCTTTTATGTTTTTTATTTTATTTAATGTTAAAATAAAAGCCGAGTTAAAATAAAAAAACCCTCATTTTAAAAGGAAAAATATAAAGCCAATTAAAACGCCTTGGACTAGGTCTGTATAACTAATCCTATTAGTTTTCAAACCCACAACTATCCACCGATATTTCTCTCAACTTAATTAGTTGGGTTTAACCTAGTGTGGGGTTTTAACCCAAAAGTCATCAGTGTTAGTTAAAACGTTAGACTCACTTAAGTAATTTATGTTGGACTTTATATCTTTCGATGTGGGATGATTATTTGATACACAAAATTTTTCACACTCCACCTAAGATCAAACTAGATTGTCTTAAACCATCCAACATCACCGTAAATTCATAATCATCCAATTTTGAACTCCGCCATGGTGAACTAAGACCCATTTTGAGTTTTGCTAGGTGCCACCTAATGTTGGTTCCACCTCCGATTGACAGCTTGTAGCACTCGATACAATGGTCGAGTGTTTCCTGTTGATGGTTTACCGTTTTTGATACTGCTTTTTGGTTTCAAACCCATAACTATATATTTATACTGTCTACTGATGATACTAGAATTAGCACCACGAGATAAGGTGTTTTCAAGCTCAATCTAAGAACAACAATGGCAACATAGTTATGTAAAAGGTAAGAGAATGAGATGAGGAGAAGAGGAGAGAGCACCAGAATATAAGTGGTTCAACCTAAATTGGCCTACGTCCACTGTGTGTGTGAATAACCTCATTGTAATAAGGCACTGATGTCCATGGATACAATCTCTTAAGATTTCTCTATCTACTGTGTATCTAGACAGAGTTTCAGCTAGGGTTGTATTTTTGGATCCTTTGCAAGATAGAGGATGACCTCTATATATAGTTCCTAGGGGGTGTAATGTACCCCCCATGCATGTAATGTGCATGTGTGTGTTTGCCTCACCAATATGGGAAAGCCATCTGTCACTGTCACATGTAGAGAATGATGATGAAATATTCTCCCCACGTGTGGGGAATAATCTTGTTATAACTGATATGTGTCCACGTGCCCTTATTCAAATGTCAACAGATGCTCGGCTACCGTGCTTGGTGCATGACCTCGGCTAGGGAGAGGACTAGGTTAACAATTCTAGTTGCTCGTTTAATCTGATATGAGCCATAGGGGCCTCGACTTAATCCTAGCCGAGGCAATGGACAAGGTTGGACTGAGCCGAGGTTGAGCTGGTGTGTTTGGAGCATTAACTAAGATCTTGATGATGATGACATTGGTAAAAAGGCTTCTTGCGAGCTCGACCTACATCTGGCCGAGGTTACCATTCCCAGGTATACGAGAGTGCTGCTGATCCTTGTGATGCGTGCGATGTCCCTTTGAGAGGATGGTGGTAGTGTCGGCCTGGGCCGACCTTGCTATGGCCGAGGGCTGATGCCGCATGCCCAAGGCTTGTCTAGTGTCGGCCATGATCTCGACCGAGGTTGGTGTCTCCGAGCTGAGGTCACACTTGGGGCATATCAATCACCCCCCAGCCCTTAGTTACATGTGAGAGCAGGTGACTGTGGGATTTACACATCTCTGAGGCCTTTCTAATATGAGCCAATATTTGTTTGACACTTGTCCAGTGTTGAAGTATGTCTTGCTTAGCAAGCGTGTGTTGTCAGTCGCCCTTTGGGGTTCCCAAGGCAATAATGGGCCTTGGGAATCGCGCCTGTATATTTAAGGCTTTTGAACCCTCATTTTTCCCTCCTTCCTCAATTCTCTCTCCTGCGTGATAGCATTCCAATAGTTTCTCTCTCTAAAGGCATTCTCTTTACGATTCCACTGTAGAGCTCCTTGGTGGTGATTTACTCGAGTTTTCTTCATTTCCTTATACTACTTCTTCCTCAGGTATTCTCTGCCATCTTTTTCCCTTCGTTTTTTCCTATTTTTCCCTATTTTTTGTGTTTTCCGGCGAGCTTAGGGATTTTCAGGCGAGAACTTCATACTTCCAGCCGAACTATATTTGCCTTAAGTTTCTTGGTTTGATCTTTAAATTGTCTTACTTCATTAGCCAATCTTATTTGTAGTTTAGTAAGTCTTCCCAAGTGTAGTGTATGCCTCTGATGCTCAGACCCCTCTACCAACTTCTTGAGGAGTTCCCTTCTCTTAGAGAGAAGACTTTAGAAAAAATCAGGCAAATAGAAAGAGCACAGGAGGAGGCTCGCAGGTCACAAGAATTCCCTATTAGACCCATCTTTCCACCACCCCTGAAGGTGGTATATCCTGATCCCTCAGAGTCTTTTAATCAGGCAGAGGTTCCTGTCGATCCAATACCGATGTCTGAGTCTGAGTCTTCCACCTCAGACCCCATGTCTGTGGATTCCTTTCAGGAGGCCATTGACTTCTCAACTCGGGAAGATCAAGCCCCTGATCAGGCCAAGGTCTCTAGCCGGGCCTCGTCCTATAATAACTCAAGCACCTCAGCCTCCTCCTCAGAGGTTGAGATCGTTGAGCCGAGTGTGTCCATTCCACCACCACTTAATGCCATTCCTCTGTCGGCCTTCACCGGTGCCGAGTTCGCTCAGAGGTTCCCGGGTAACCCATCAACATATGCTCCGGCCGACGTTGAGCTAGATGATGATGACGTTGAAAGTTATGTCGACGTTTCTGAGGTGATCGAGATCGAGAGTACTATAACTGAGGTAGACCTCCTTTGCTTGAGATATATATACTCCATTAGTCCCTCCATAAAGATAAGAAGACCTCTGAGGGAAGAGAGGGCTTATCATGGCCGAGACGGCGAGATCTGCTTATACGAGCAGATAGTCTTATGGAAGGCTGTCCACCACTCAGACCTCCCAGTTCAGGTTTTTGTAGGTTACTATGTCCCTTCCTCAGCCAAAAATCATCCGAGCTACTATCATTTTGTAGCTCGGAAGCCTACAAAAAAGATGTTTTAAATAACTCAGACTTCCAACCATAACTGGAAGCCTCGATACTTTTTTGCTTCGGGACCATGGGAATTTGGCCCATGTGCTCCCTCGTCCATTCTAGAGCCGAGGATGCCCATGAGGTGGGGTAAGGTCACAATGTCTGCGAGGGCCGACCCTGGCCTGAGCCCGCAAAACCTTTAGAAGGTGAAAGCCCTTCAAGATCAGGGGATATATGGTCTGTTCGAACACTTGATGACCCCCCACTACCTCTCTGAGACAGGTCTAGGTGGAAGTCCTCTTTCTGAGCTTGGTAAGCGCTTTCTATTTGAAGTTAAACCTCTGAGTTTATTTATGTCTGATCTTCTAACTCAGATCTATTAATTTTTGCAGAGCGCCCAAAGGATATCTCAGACGAACTCTGGGAAATGGTTGCACCTAGTTTGACGAGACTTGTAAAGAAAGCAGGCCTTAATGCTCCTCCCCCAGCTCCCTCTGCCTCAAAGCCCCAAGACACAAAGAAGAGGGCTTTAACTGAACATGCCCCTGAGGATCAGAGGCAGAAGAAAAAGAGTGTTGATACTGCCATCCCCATCTCTTCAGCAGATGCCTTGTCGGCTCGTCTAGAGCAGTTGAAGATTACTGACAGCATCGTCGGCCATAGTCTGCAGGCCCTAGATGCCTTCGGCTCTACAATGACCGAGGACGACAAGCGTTTCTTCCAGTCACTTGATACTCCCTTGCTGGTTGAGTTCGGCATCCACATATCCATTCAGGTATGACCTCATATTTCTTTGTAATTTCTAAGTGTAACCTCTGATTTGTCTTTGACTCATTCATGATCATAAAATCTGTAGGGCTTGGCAGCTCTGCACCACCTCTCTAATTGGACTCTGAGGAAGTTGCCCCTCATCCAGAAGGGTCAAGAGTCCGAGAAGGTCCAAAGTACTTTGAACGCAGAAATTGATCGCCTGAAGTCTGAGTTGGGTGAGTCTGACAAGAAGGTGAAGGGGCTGGAGAAGGAGGTCTCTCAGCTTAAGAAGGACCATGTTGCGGCTCTGAAGGCCAAGGATGACAGTCTGCAGTAGAAGGTCATCTCGACCATGAAGGAAGCCCTCGATGACGCCTCTGAGGGGATAATAGCCAAGTAAAAAAGTTCTGATGAGTTTATGGACTTTGGCTTTGAATACCTCAAGAGAGGTATCAAAGCTACTACCAAGTGGGCGACTGTCAAGAAGAATGAGGCTGGCACTTTGAAATCCTCTGACTTCATAGGCCTTGGCTTTACTAATCCTCAGCTTGCCCAGGCCCTTCAGGAGGTTGAGGAGGAGGCTGTCGCGCCTGTCGAGACTGCCACATTGGACGGCACAGAGGTTGGAGGGGCAGACCACCATGATGATGTTGCCGAGGTGACCAACATCATCCAGCTTAACCAAACCGAAGACACCATCATTCCCCCCTCAAACCATTAATGGGCCAAATCTCTGAATATTTTTTGTAACCCATGAAATTGTGAAGCTTGTTTGTAATCCCTGAACATTTATAATTTCTGAATGAGCATGGTTCTTAATTTTCCATTCTTTGTAACCTCTGAATATTTATAATCTCTGAATGTGTTATTCTCTGAGGAGGATCATCTTCTTTTGTTGAATGTATGTCGTGATGTTTTTGCTCTGAAGCTTATGCAATGGTGTTTGCTTAAACCAAATTAGTAGTCTGACCTCAGACCTCGTCACCACTAAATGATGTTATAAGGGTCTGAGGTAATCACCTAAGATGTTATCCTCACAATTAATCTCACCAAATAAATGATGTTAAGGGTCTGAGGTCATCTCATTATGGTGTCTAACCTCAGGCCTTGTCACCACTGAGTGATGTTATAAGGGTCTGAGGTCATCACCTAAGATGTTATCCTCACAATTAATCTCACCAAATTAATGATGTTAAGGGTCTGAGGTCATCTCATTATGGTGTCTGAGCTGAGACCTCATCACCACTGAGTGATGTTATAAGGGTCTGAGGTCATCACCTATTATCTCACCAAATTAATGATGTTAAGGGTCTGAGGTCATCTCATTATGGTGTCTGAGCTCAGACCTCGTCACCACTCAGTGATGTTATAAGGGTCTGAGGTCATCACCTAAGATGTTATCCTCACAATTAATCTCACCAAATTAATGATGTTAAGGGTCTGAGGTCATCTCATTATGGTGTCTGAGCTCAGACCTCGTCACCACTGAGTGATGTTATAAGGGTCTGAGGTCATCACCTAAGATGTTATCCTCACAATTAATCTCACCAAATTAATAATGTTAAGGGTCTGAGGTCATCTCATTATGGTGTCTAAGCTCAGACCTCGTCACCACTGAGTGATGTTATAAGGGTCTGAGGTCATCACCTAAGATGTTATCCTCACAATTAATATCACCAAATTAATGATGTTAAGGGTCTGAGGTCATCTCATTATGGTAACCCATCAACATCTGCTTCGGCCGACGTTGAGCCAGATGATGATGACGTTGAAAGTGATGTCGACGTCTCTGAGGCGGACGAGATCGAGAGTACTGTAACTGAGGTAGACCCCCTTTGCTTCAGATATCTGTACTCCATTAGTCCCTCCATAAAGTTAAGAAGACCTCTGAGGGAAGAGAGGGCTTATCATGGACGAGACAGCGAGATCTGCTTATACGAGTAGATGTTTAAGTTGGGGTCCATTATCAAATCTATCCTTTCCTATATCAATTTGGCCCCCTCTCAACTATCCCTTAATGCCTGGAGGGTCATAATAGGGGCCATAGTCTTATGGAAGGCTGTCCACCACTCAGACCTCCCAGTTCAGGTTTTTATAGGTTGATATGTCCCTTCCTCAGCCAAAAATCATCCGAGCTACTATCATTTTGTAGCTCGGAAGCCTCTTAGGCCACTCATCACCCATAAATTTATCTTCTTGGTCAGCCTCTTAGGCCACTCATCACCCATCCGTACGTCCATATCATACATGCCCAAGGGGTGGACCTTTTCGCCACTGAAGCCTATCAATGGGTGATGATAGGGTACCAGCCTTGCTCTACTAAGACCTAGGCTCTTGAAGCAAGGCCAAAACATCACGTCTGCCGAGCTCTCCCCGTCTATGAGGATCCTCTGCACCTCGCATCCATGCACCCTTGTCGTTATGACCAAAGGGTCATCATGGGGGGCTAAGATACCTTTGATGTCGAGTCTGGAGAACCCAACTATAAGGGTGTTCATGTCCACCTTCTTCCTCTTCTGCACTGTATCGAAAGACGTTAGATTCACAACTTCAAGCTTGGCCACTGACCTGGCCTCTGCCACGTGAGCCTTCCTATCAGCTACTTCAGAGCCACCTCCTGTAAATCCTCCGCATATGGTGTCAACACCAAACGAGATCATACCAACCCTCTTCACCGGGGTGTTGTCATCTTTTTGCGGAAGATCCGGATCGTCTTCATCATCACCTTCTGAATCATCGTCTCTTCTAGCTGGGATATTATCACGGCATCTATCATTTCTCCTTTTCTTAGGGTCATCTCTTCCACCTTTAGGAGCCTTACCATCAACATACTTCCTCAGCTTTCCAGATTTTAACATCTTTTCAATCTCATCTTTCAAGGCGAAGCATCTGTCCGTGACGTGGCCATGGTCCTGGTGGAACTCGCACCATAGGTTTTTGTTCCTCTTATGTGGTGGGGCTTTCAGTTTTTCTGGCCATCTCAGAGTCCTGTCATTCTTAATCTCGTTGAGGATGTGCTCGCAGCTCACAGTCAGAGGAGTATAGTGAGCGAACTTGTCATCACCCGACCTCTTCTTCCCATCTTTCTTCTTTTAGGAATTTCCACTGCTACCGCGGTTCTCATCCTCACACTTGGCGGCCATTGCCTCTTCCGCATTCATTACTTTCCCCGCGGTTTCCAGGAGTTCCGCCATAGACCTAGGGGGTCTTCCACAAGTTTCCACAACAGCTTCCCTTTCTATAGTCCCCCTATGAGGGCGGTCATGGCTATATTCTCTTCATAATCTTCGACCTCCAACTTCTCTTTGTTGAACCTGGCTATGTAGTCTCTTAGGCTCTCGTCCTTGCCCTGCTTGACATACAGCAGGTGAGTAGTCTTCTTTTGAGGTCTCACCCAAAGCAGAAGTTATGGATGAATCGTTCAGCTAAGACTTTGAAGTTCTCAATCGAGTTCTTCGGAAGGGAGGTAAACCAGCTATGTGCTGCCCCTGTTAAGGTCCCAGAGAAGGCCCTACACTTCATCTCATCGGGTATCGAGTAGATGTCTGCTTCTGACTGGTACATCTCGATGTGATGTACAGGGTTAGTGCTGCCATCATACTTGGGAGACACCATAAGAGGCTGGAACTTAGCTGGGGTTGGGTAGCCCACTATCCTAGCCACAAATGGAAAACCCTATGAGTAACCTTTTGCAATGGGCCCCTACTTTTAATGAGGTCTCCTATCCTCTCCTCAAGACGTTGGATAGAGTCATTCTATGGCCTCCTATCATCGGCTTGGCCGAGGTTGTCCCCCGCCACCTCCAAGGGGTGGATTGAGGGTTCTCCTCCCACAGCACGTCATCGGCTGTTGACCTCTCCCTATTCCCTGCCTCTTCTTTCACAGTGTCGGCCTTAGTCTGGCCGACCATGTCTGTTTCCTCTCTGAGAGCCTGCCGCGCTCCTCGATCTCGACAATCTCTGTCTTAGGTCATTAATTGGGCCCAACCTCTCAAAGGCTGACCCTCTGCTCAACCTATCAAAGGTTGACCCTCTTTGTTGAGCCTCTTCACCTCTTCGGCCGACACAACCTTGACTTTGCTGAAGAGGTCGTACAGTGTTATTCGACTCCTCATACGGCTCCCAGTAGTCTTTCGGGGCCTCTTCCGCCTCTAGATCGTCATACCTGTCCTCTGGGAAAGGGTTTCCTTGCCTCCCCAGGCATAAGCGCCTAGGGTCAGCAAAGTCCCTTCTCCGCTAGGGTGCAGGCTGGTCCTTCATTGGTGCCTGGGGTGGTCCCCTGGCGTCAGGATGAGGCTGAACAGCCACCGGAGTGATCATAACCGGTAAGACTCCAGGTGGCCTCATCATAGTTTGGCTGAGCTGTGCAAATTGTTCCTACATAGCTTGTTGTGTTGCAGCTAAAGACCTCAAGGCTGCAGCTACCTCCGCCATTTCGGACTGGGGCGGCGCCTGACTGGAACTAGGCCCTCCACCTCCAGGTGGCGGAAGAGGCGGTGGTAATTCTGGTGCCATATGTTAACACTATAGAGCTTGAGTAGCAGATGAGCTTAGTACCTCAAAGGACCTCTTTCAATGGTGAAGCAGCTCCACACAAGGGGTGGTGCCTGGTTCACCACCAGAGTCTCCGGTGAGGTTAAGCTGAAGAAGAGGAAGAGATAGCTTCTCTCGTTCCCACAGACGGCGCCAAAATGATGATGCTAGAATTAGCACCACCAGATAAGGTGTTTTACAGCTCAATCTAAGAACAACAATGGCAGCATAGTTATGTAAAAGGTAAGAGAATGAGATGAGGAGAAGAGGAGAGAGCACCAGAATATAAGTGGTTCAGCCTAAATTGACCTACGTCCACTGTGTGTGAATAACCTCACTATAATAAGGCACTGATGGCCATGTATACAATCTCTCAAGCTTTCTCTCTCTACTGTGTATCTAGACAGAGTTTCAGCTAGGGTTGTATTTTTGGATCCTTTGCAAGATAGAGGATGACCTCTATATATAGTACCTAGGGGGTGTAATGTACCCCCCATGCATGTAATGTGCATGTGTGTGTTTGCCTCACTAATATGGGAAAGCCATCTGTCACTGTCACATGTAGAGAATGATGATGAAATATTCTCCCCACGTGTGGGCAATAATCTTGTTATAACTGATATGTGTCCATGTGCCCTTATCCAAATGTCAACCGATGCTCGGCTACCGTGCTTGGTGCATGACCTCGGCCAGGGAGAGGCCGAGGTTAACAGGTCTAGTTGCTTGTTCAATCCGAGATGAGCCATAGGGGCCTCGGCTTAATCCTATCCGAGGCAATGGACAAGGTCGGCCTGAGATGAGGTTGAGCTGGTGTGTTTGGAGCATTAACTGATATCTTAATGATGATGACATTGGTAAAAAGGCTTCTTGCGAGCTCGGCCTACATCTGGCCGAGGTTACCATTCCCAGGTATACGAGAGTGCTGCTGATCCTTGAGATGCGTGCGATGTCCCTTCGAGAGGCTGGTGGTAATGTCGGTCTGGGCCGACCTTGCTATGGCCGAGGGCTGATGCCGCATGCCCAAGGCTTGTCCAGTGTCGGCCATGATCTCGCCGAGGTTGGTGTCTCCGAGCCGAGGTCACACTTGGGGCATATCATCTACAAATTAACAACTTAGGCCTAGTGTAGAGTGAGATTTTAACCCAAAAGGCCTTGGTGCTAATGAAAAGGTGATACCACCTAAGTAATATATGTTGGACTCTATATCTTTTAATGCGAGACAATTATATGGTACAGAAGATGTTTGTCAATTCTACATCTTGTATGTATCAAGTAATTATCCCACATCGAAAGATGTAGAATCTAACATATAATACATATGTGGGTGTGACCATTTAACTAACACTGAGCTTTTAGGATTAAAACTCTCAAAATAATAATCTATATAGAGAATTTGTCACCAAGTCTCATAGTATGTAAATATGTTTTATGTTTATTGTCATTTTTTCTTGAAATTAATTTGACTTTCAAATTAGAATTCTAATTTTAGGATGGAGAAAATTCACTTTATAATAAGCATGTGTCACATCCTCACATTGTTGGTATTTAAAAATATAATTTATTAATTAAATTGTATTATTGAGTTTTATTTTTGGAATATAATTTAGTATTAATATTGTGTAGGTGACTTTTAATCTTTGGGTTTTTATATTGGGTCTTCTAGTAGAGAGAAAGAGAAAGCTAAAGAAAGGTGGGTATAAATAAGTTGGGTATGGTTTAAATATCCCACATAGAAACTTTACAAGAGAGTGAAAGGGTATATAACTAAAAGACAAAATATGAGTAATAGTATTTTAGTCAAAGAGGCTATGTTATGGTGCTTTGCAGTGTTACAAAGCACCACTAATCGTGACACGCGGCGCGCGATCATGCGACTTGCGAAAGGGAGATTGGGTGACTTAGGGTGCATTAGGCGCTTTGAGGCACACTTGGCACTTTGCACGTGCTCATCGTCACTCAAAGTGTGGGAGACTAAACTTTTGTCAAAGTCAACCAGATCGACGGTTGTGGTTAATTTATCAGTTCAAATGATATTATAACCTCAGCGAGTTGATCAGAACCATTAGATTGACTCGCAGAGATTCGTACAGGGGTGGCTCCATTTGCTTATGATGACACGCCAAATCTAAACTGTACGATCAAACGAATTTTGTAAAAACTTGATCCAGTGATTGCTGAATCACACACCTGAAAGGAGGTGACTGTTCATGAACAACCACCAAAATGGCTATAAAAAGAGTTCCAGACCTCTGTTTTTTACACCAAAAACTTCTCTGTTCTCCTCTCTCCTTCCTCTACCTTCTAGCATAATCAGGTTAACATGTCAGAGTGTTTTTGTCTTAATCAAAGTATATATAGTTTACATTAAATAAGTAACATCACTATATTGTATCCTGAAGGTAAATTTCTACTTCAACTCCACTCTGTACTCACGATTTTCATCCGAAAGGTAAGAAATATTGCCTAAAAGATAGTGTTCCTAGAATGTTCCTTGTAGTAACTTGGATTCATAATTTTTATGATTCCTTCACAAATTTCCAACAGTTTTAGGCAATATTACATCTGGAAAAAATAGAAGGAACGGTATCACAATTCATCCAAATTATGAATCAATATTTGGTTCGACTGATCGTTTTGATGGAAAACATTTCACCCGTTGGCAACAGAAAACCATGTTCTTTCTCACATCTCTTAAACTAGGGTATATTCTTGATGACGGGCTTGAACCTATTCTCGAACCACACCTGAAGACACTGAAGATATCAAGCAATGCACATCGGATGATTCCTACGACAAAGGAATTACAAATTGCATGGAGAATAAATATCATAATGAGGAAGAGAGTAACCATAAGTTTCTTATTTTTAACTATATGAATTTTAAAATGACTAATGATAAATTTGTCATTGCGCAAGCCCATGAACTCCAACAAATAGTCAGTGATCTTAAAGTCACCAAAATAAACCTTCAAGATGAATTTTAAGTGGGAGTGGTTGCTTCTAAACTACCTTCCCCTTGGAATGGCTTTAAGAAGAAAATTAATCAGGACAAAAAGACAACAAAGTTGAATCTCTTCTTCACCATCTTCGTATTGAAGAAGATTCTCGTATTTGGTAAAAGAAGGAAGATCAAAGTGATAATCATTCCAAGGCAAATATGGTTGCGGATCAAACATCAAAAAATGCCAAATATTCTAAACTCAAAGCAATTAATAATTCAAATTTCAAGAAGTAAGGTGCGAATAAAAAGAAAAAAGGTAGATGCTACTTCCGTAACAAATCGGGCCATTTTGCTCAAGAATGTCTACTTAAAAAGAAGACATTTAAGGGAAAATAAGTGGCAAAGGAAACTAATAACGTTGGAGAATTTGTTGGCATAGTGTGCAAAGAAAATTCTATGGATAATAAAGGTGGATGGTGGTTAGATATCGGCGCAACCGCTCATATCTGCAAAGATCGTTCTTTTTTCAAAACATATCAAGACATCAATGAAAATGAATTAAAAATGGCAAATAATCTCCCCAAAAAAGGAATTCGAAAGGGCACGGTGGAATTGAAATTAACATCTAAGATAGTTCTTTACTTTGATTGATGTACTTTATGTACCGAACATGTGTAAAAATCTTGTGTCTGTAGACCATCTCAATTGGAGAGGTTTCAAACTTGTGTATGAGTCGGATAAGCTTGTCTTATCCAATAATGGTTAGCCTATTGGTAAAGGGTATTATTACACAGGCATTATCAAATTTAATACAATTAATGATATTAGTTCCATTTATATGGTTGATTCTATTTTTTTATGGCATAATAGATTATGTCATGTTAATTATAGAAGTATAAAAAAAATATGAATAATCTAGGATTAATTTCTAATTGTAAAATTGACCATTAAGTTAAATGTAAAATTTGTGCTCAATCTAATATAACTAGAAAGTCATTTAAATATGTTGAGAGGACATTCGAAATGCTTGATCTTATCCATAGTGATATATGTGATATGAAGAGTAATGTCACTCATAAAGGAAATAAATATGTTTTAACTTTTATCGATGATTACTCGAAAAATGAACACACACACACACACACACACACACACACACACACACTTAAAAGTATAGATGAAGTATTCGATAAATTTCTTATTTTTAAAGAAGAAGTTAAAACTCAACAAAATCAAAAAATCAAAGTCTTACGATCCTATAGAGGTGGTCAATACTAACCAAATGAATTTATTCAATTTTGTAATACTCATGAAATAATTCATCAACTTACAGCACCATACACACTGCAACAAAATGGAACAGTGAAAAGGAAAAATATGACTTTGATTGAAATGATAAATGCAATGTTAATCAGTTATGGGTTGACTTTGTCTATGTGGGTTGAAGTAATTTATCTTCATGTTATATTCTAAATAGATCTCCATTAAAAAACAAGGATATTACACCATATCAATTATGGTTTAATCGTAAACATAATCTTAACCGTCTAAAAGTTTAGGAATGTCTTGCTTATATAAAAAAAAAACCTAAAAGACCCAAGTTAGGAAATAGGACTTACAAGTGTGTTTTTATTAGATAATCTAACAATAGTACGACTTATAGAATTCTGAATCTTGAAACTCAAGAAATTATTGAGTCGATGGATATGCAATTTTTTTAACATCTAACAAAGTCATGTACTTTTAATCAAGGATTGGAAAATAATAATTCGACTATTTATGCTTCACCTTCTAATGCTTCATCACAATCAATATTACCTTTAAAATCAATGGATGACGTTAAACCAAGGATAAGTAAGAGATAAAGAATTGAGAAGACATTTGGACCTGACATTGTAATTTATCTTATAAAGGAAGATGTGAATGAAACTAAGAATAAAACAAAATTTGTTCTTATTGTGGATGATGAACCGATTATATTTCGTGAAGTAGTAACATCTAGGGATGTTATCTTTTGGAAAGAAGCAATCACTGATGAAATGAACTAAATTTTGTCAAATCAAACTTGAGTTATTAAAGATCTTCCCCCTAGAGCAAAACCAATTGGGTGAAAATGAATATTTAAATGAAAATTAAATTCGGATGGTTCAATTAACAAATTTAAAGCAAGATTAATTTTTGAATGCTATAAACAAAAATATGGAATTGATTATTTTGACACATATGCACTCGTTGCATGCATAACTTCCATTAGACTATTAATATCTCTTACTTGTATTCATAATTTAGTGATTCATCAGATGGACGTAACAACAGTTTTTCTAAATGGTGATTTAGAAGAAGAGATTATATGGAACAACCTGAAGGGTTTATTTTGTCTTGACAATAAATAAAGTGTGTAAACTAGTTAAATCTCTTTATGACCTTAAATAAGCTCCTATGCAATGACATGAAAAGTTTGATAAGTTAATAATATCCCATTGTTTTAAAGGAGATGATGCTGATAAATGTATTTATAGTAATTTTAGAAATGGTGTTGGATTCATTATTTGCTTATATATGGATGTCATGCTTTTATTTTGGTCCAGTATCAAATATGTGGAAGAAACTACTAGGTTTGTTCATCAAACATTGATATGAAAGATTTAGGGGAAGCTGATGTGATTCTTGGAATCAAAATAGTAAGAAATGATAATACATTAGCATTATGTTCATCTCACTATATTGAAAAGGTTATTAAGAAATATAATCATTTTAAACTTAAGCCAACAACCACACATATTGATCCTAGTATCAAATTATTGAAAAATATTGGGCGTACTATAAATCAACCTAAATATTTTAGTGTCATTGGAAGTTTTATATAATCAATGCATTACACTAGACCATACATTGCCTATGCGGTAGGAATGTTATGTAGATTTACAAGTAATCCAGGACAAGAACATTGGAATGCAATTTCTAAATTATTTAGATACCTAACGAGGACTATGGATTACGACTTACATTATGTAGGGTATCCATTTTATTTGCAGGATATAGTGATTCATGTTAGAATAACCTCGAATCAAAATTCAAGTCCATAACTAGTTGGATATTTACGCTAGGAGGAGCGGCTAATTCTTGGGGATCCAACAAACAAACATGTGTGTCTGATTCATCAATTCAATAAGAAATCATAGCCCTAGTAGATTCAAGTAAAGAAGCGGAATGGATTAAAAATTTATTATTTGATATTCGGTTATAAAAAAGGCCATCTATTGCTATTACGATTAAGTTTGATAACCAGAACACAATATACAAGATTTTAAGCAAAACCTACAATGAAAAATCTAGACATATGAGTCTAAGACATCAAATTTTGAGGCAATTACTCAAAGATTCAGTAATTACAGTTGAGTATATTGAAATGAACACGAATTTAGTAGATCCCCTAACCAAAGGTCTTATTAGAGAAACAATATATATCACCTCAAAAGGAATGGGACTAAGGTCTATAAAATAAATCAATTATATTTAATGGGAACCCAACTTATATCTTGAAAATATAGACAAAGCTCAATGTGGTACTAACAAGTATCATGATAGTTATGGAACACTAGGAACTTATATGTAAAAGTCCATTTTTATGAACCTAGTGTTGGTATTCTGCATGATAGATGATGAAGTTTACTTCTTAATAAATCATAATGTGACTCGTAGAATCACTGAAGTTTATTTACCTATATGAGTGATGAAAGTGTGGCCGTTTTCTATGAAACTAAGACCAATCCTAAAATAGGATAAACACAAGGCCGAAAATGTGCGTGCTAACTAAACATTATTCGACACATAGATCAGTGTGTGAAATGGTTTCGACTCGTCTCAAATGGTCATTGGTTTAAGATATGTTCACCACATCACCTCGATGAAGCTTTGAGTTATTTTCACTAAGTGGAAGTTCAAGTCCGAAAGACACTTCTCATTTATGTACTCGATTTCAGCGATAATGCCAGAAACTTTGTTTCTATCTATATACTCTTGTATCTTCAATTCCTTATTTATAAGTATTTTGAAATGGTGGAGGATTGTTGGAATTTCAAAATATAATTTATTAATTAAATTGTATTATATAGTTTTATTTTTGGAATAATTTAGTATTAATAGTGTGCAAGTGAGTTTTTATTTTTGGGGTTTTATATTGGATCTTCTAATAGAGAGAAAGAGCTAATGCAAAGTGGTGTAAATAAGGTGGGCATGATTTAAATGTCCCACATAAAAACGTTACAAGAAAGTGAAAGGGTATATAACTAAAAAAATAAAAGACGACTATTATTATTCTAGTCAAAGATGTTATGCCCTTTCACTTTCTTTGTGCCGCAATTGGTGGTGCTTTGCGATGAGGCAAAGCACCACCAATTGCGGCACACAACGCCCATTTGCGCGACGTGCGAAAGGGCGATTAGGCGACTTAGGGAGATTTGATGGGGCACTTGACACTTTGCACATGCTCATCGTCGCTCGGAGCGTGGAAGCCTAAAGTTTTGTCAAAGTCAACCAGATCGACGGGTGTAGTTAATCGATTTGATGAGAGTATAATATAACCCAAATGGGTTGATCTACACCGTTAGATTGACTCGCGGCGATTTGTACAGGAGTACGTCTATTCGCTTATGATGAGAGGTCAAATTTAGACCGTGCAATCAAAAGAATTCCAAAAATACTTGATCCAGCGGTTACTGAATCGCACACCTGAAATGAAGTGACTATTCATGAACAACCACCAAAATGTTTATAAAAAGAGTTTCAGGCCTATGTTTTGGACACTGAAAATTTCTCTGTTCTCCTCTGTCCATTATCTACCTTCTGGCATTATCAAATTAACATTTCAGACTGGTATTAATTTCATAAAATCGTACATAGTTTGAATCATATAAGAAACATCACTGAATTGTATCCTGAAGAAAATTTTTTACTTCAACTTCACTGTGTACTCGCAGCTTTCATCTGGAAGGGGAGAAATATTTACTAAAAGACATCGTCCCTAAAAGTGCCTTGGAGTTACTTGGATTCATAACTATTATAATTCCTTCACAATTTTTTCGCATTTTTCAATATATATTACTTCTTTAAAACATTTCAATTGATTTTTCATTTATTTTTTAGGAAGAGAAGTGCAGGTAATAATAATCTGGCCCACCATCTTGGAAGTTTGTAATATATAGATGACCCAAAACAATAGGAGTATAATATTGTTAATGAGATATGAAGTGACACTAATGAAAATTACATGTAGAGGACTATTCAAGCGACAAGTTGATATTCGGGACGAATCATATTTCCCTATAATCTATCATTAACCACTCAATTCAAAGTGCTCATATTAAAGAATGCTGACTAATGCATAATTTGGGTCACTAAAACCAACAATAAACCAACTCAAAGCTGAAATAATGTAAGTCTTATTCGGAATAACAATCATGATGGATTAGAATTACAAATGCCGGATTGTGTTCTGGACATGATATTGACATTTTAAGTGCATGCGTGTATATATATATAGCGTACGCCCTGCCCATGTTTGTCTTTGGACAAAATAACAATTTAGTTATATATATTATGAGTCATCATCAAAAGAATGGTGACAAGGTTACACACAAAGCGTTCGGTATTGATGCGTGTGCATAATAAGTGAGTTTAATAATAAATTATTTTTAAATATTTAAAATTTATTAATGAAAGATCTCATTGTAAATTATCCAAAACCTTACGTGTTCTATATGTGAAGTTATATTTTAGAGTTAAAATGTCACAAAGTCTTGTTAACTCCTGTTTTAGTTCTAACTTCATGTTAAGAGTTTTACTCTCTCTCTCTCTCTCTCTCTCTCTCTCAAACTCTCTATAGATAAAAAGAGAGAGGGGCTCATGTGCCAACTATTCATTGAAGATTTTTTTTTTACAAATTTACAAATTATTTTTTTGGATGGCGAGTTTAAACATTTTAGAGGACATTAAAAATAATATCTCAAAATAATTTATTTTGTTATTTTAAATGAATGGATCAATATTTATCAGTATTTACACTATTTTAAAATATTTTGAGTTGAGTTTTTATGTTCCCTCGAATATTTAAACCCACCACAAAAAAATAAAAATAAAAACACTTTTGAGTAAAAAAATATCCTGCATGGATGGTCCAGATATTAATTTCGCACTTTTCTCTCTCCCACCAGATATATATACAGTACTTCTCTTGTGCGGATTGTCATGTATTTTAACAGTGTGGACTGGACATGTGTCACCTGACGGTAAGCATATAAATTATCGGCTAAATTATTGACACTCTCTCAGGCACTCTCTCTCTCTCTCTTGAGCTCAGCGTCAGGTGACACTAAATTATAGACACTCTCTCAGGCTTCAGCGTCTGGTGACACATGTACAGTCCACACTATTAAAATACGGACTAGTCCGCACAAGATCAGTAATGTATGTGTGTGTGTGTATATATATATATATATATATAACGTCTTAAGTATGAACCTCATACATACGCATCTTCATACATATCAATCTTTGTACACAGTAAAAAACTATTCAAAAAATTTAATTCATTACTATTATTTTTAAATGAGATTCAAAAATTGGTGAATATATACATTTTTTTAACGTTGAAGCTCTTGATGATCATTTCACCCATTTTTAAATTGAGTTTTTTTATCAAACTATTTGGACGTAATGCCCTCACATTATCTAAAAAAACTCAACAAAAAAATCAATTTTTTACTACTTTAAGAAAATGGTCCGAACGAAGGTTCGAAATTCAAACAGCATGTAGGTATGTCTGTGTATGTATATACATATATATAAAGTCTACAACTTCAACTCGAGTTTGATCATTCAGACCAAAGTATTATAAACTGTCATAGTTTTTTTCTAATTATTTAACAAATAGTCTGAACCTCAGACTGAATGTCTATATGCGTGTGAGAGAATATATATATATATATATATATATATATATATATATATATATATATATATATATATAAAGTCTACAACTTTAACTTGGGTTTGGTTATTCACACCAAAGTATTATAACGTGGCATAGTTTTTTTTTAGAATTATTTAACAAATAGCCCCTCCATATTTTTTTATTAAAATTAATTCCAGTGTTCTTTTGTTCTAAAAATTCGCTCAACATATCAAACACTCTCGATTTTATTATAACCCATTAATTCCCTAAATGGTAAAACTCTAAGACCTACCTCCCCCCACCCCCCCCCCCCCCACCCCCCTCCCCCCCGAAAACTAAACCATAAAGCATAATAAAAAAGAAAATCACATCTCAAACAAAAATAAACCCTAAAAAATACTTAAACCTTAAACCCTCTACAAAACGGAAGCTTTAAACCTTAAAAAAAAAAACTAAAGAATAAACCCTAAAACTTAAAACCTTTATCCTCGAAAAATATTGTCCAAAAAATAGTATACGGGGTACTTTTGAAAAATAAGAATACAAGGTGGACTAGATGTTGGATATAATTAGATCCTATGTATTAAATATTGGGGCATTCACAATTAGATCCTATTAGACTTTCTTTTAGACATTCTAGTCCCACCATGTTTTCCCCTTATATATGTAATACCCCGTAATTTTACTGATTATTATTTAAGGGATTAATTAAATTAAATGAGAATTAATTGGGAATTAATCTGGATATAAATACTAGCGAGATGTGAGTTTGTATTTGATATTATGTTAAAATTGAAAATTTCATGAGTATTGAAAATATTAAAGTTAGCGCGAGACTGAAATACGATAATTTGGAAACTTAAGTTGGGTCGCGCGTGTCTCTCGCGTCAGGAACGAAATTATTTAAATTAAAAAGTGAATTATATTTTTATTAACTGAATGGTCATTTTGAGTGCGCCAACGTGTCCGGAAAGGTTAAAATAGTCAGAAAACACTAGCCGGGGGTTTAGTTTGGGTCCCGGGGCATTTTTAGGCCAAACCGGCAACCTAGAAGGGTATTTTGATAATTTTAAAAATATGGGAATTAAATCCCACGAATTTTAGGGTTTAATAATATATTACTAATGAACCCACTAAGTCCATTATCAGCATTAGGTAAGTTAGTGGGCTACGGGAGTTAAAGGGAGAGTTTGAAGAGGTTCCAAAAGAAACCTCCAACCACCATCACCATTCTTGGGAGAATTCTCTAGAGAAAGGGGAGAAATCAGCCTTCAATCACCAACATCTATTCAGAAGAACAAATCTAAGGCAAGTATTTTGATTTCGTTATTTGCAATGAATATTTCCTCCATGTGTAGTGTAGAAAACTGTTTATGTCTTGGATATTTTGATGAAGAATACCCAATGGAATATTTGTCAAACTTGTGGTTTTGGGTAGGAAATTGCATGTAGAATGATTATGGACGAATTCAATATACAAAACATAACTTTTGATGATCTGAAAACGGATTTATAAGGAGTCTTTTTATGAAATTAAATTTTGGGTTCAAGTTCATAGGGTTTGGGACAAGAATTGGGGATTTGTGATTTTGGCATGTTAATTTGTAATACTTGACCCCAAAAGTATGTTAAGGAACGATCTAGGGTGACTAAAAAAAGTTTACAAACATTAAAACGTAATTTGGATAGTCTTAGGGTGGATTTAGAAAAGAGAAAAAGGAAGAAAAATGATTTTGGAGATTTCTGGGCGCAGTCTGCCATCTCGTTAGAAGACCTGCCCAGGTCGTTCGAACGATATCATTCGAACGAGTTTCTAACGAGATGACAGTACCCCTTCTAACGAGTTGGTAGTTCATTCGAAGCCATTCGTTCGAACGACACTCGTTCGAACGAGATTTCTAACGAGTTAACGAAATGGCCTTTTAGGCCTAATTTTTATTTCGAACCTCTAGTAGACTTATGTAATTGAGTGTTAACCTTTCCTTATTGACTAGTGGATATGGTTGTGAGTTTGAAAGTACGTTGAGGATTAAAACTTAGAATTATGTAGTAAACGGGATGACATTTATGGGTTAGGAAACAAGTACCTAAAATTACGACGTGAGAAGGGTTGGTGCATATTAATCGGAGACTTGTAAACGTATAACATTAAATGACGGTATAAGAACGCGAAGTATACTTCTATTAATATTCTGAGATATCTAAGATGTGTGAATGCTTAGTATATGTGGTTATTTGTGTATAACATACCTATCATACTTGCCATCATGGGAGGTCGGCGTTCGATCAGAGCCATCTAATCTTTGTGTGCCTACGAGGGGATTTAGATTGGTACCTCGAGGACATAGGTCAAAGAAGGACTTATTGAGATGTTAATAAGTCTGCTGATCATGGGAGCATAGGTATGTGCGTGACCCATGTGATGTGAACTATGTTCGCCTCCATTTTGTGTGTTTGTTACTTATCGGAACGATTCCTGAGAGATTCGGAATACCTAGTCCTTATGTACGTGATGTACCGGGATTCGATAGCAGAGTATGTGTGCACCACAGCTTAGCCGCAGGGTGCCAGTATTTTATATTTATGATGAGGAAAATATACTATTAATTGAAATGAATTGTCATGTATAAGTGTAAGTGTGAATAATAGCAACCAGTTGTAGAGTTAACATTGGAAAATCCCTAGTGATTAGTATTACTAATTTTGAGAACTAAGAAGCAAAGTAAAACACTTTGTTTAAATTAAGATGCCGGGAATTAAATTGGAAATCCTACAGTAAGGTTAGATTATGTATTGGACTAGTTAGATATGGGAATAACAAGAACGGGTACGGGTACGATAGGAGTGCACAATTAGTTGAGAGGTGAGGAACTCGTGTGAGTGCACACACTATCATGTATTTTATATTCACTATTTAATGATATTAAACACTTGCCGTATTTTAAATTGTTTTCACAATCGGCTCTGACCCGTTTGCTTTCAAATCTATTTCTATAAAACCTTTTAGGTGCCCAGCCATAATGACACCATGCATAAGAGTTCCATTCCGGTAACGTACTGTAGCTGCTATGGAAGTTACAGGGCCTTGACAGTAGACGCCTCCACTTTCGATCTTGATTCTGTATTATCAGATATCATTAGAAGACCTGCCCAGGTCGTTAGAACGATATCATTCGAACGAGTTTCTAACGAGATGACAGTACCCCTTGTAACGAGTTGGTAGTTCATTCGAAGCCATTCGTTCGAACGACACTCGTTCGAACGACCTCGTTCGAATGAAATTTCTAACGAGTTGACAAAATGGCCTTTTAGGCCTAATTTTTATTTCGAACCTCTAGTAGACTTATGTAATTGAGTGTTAACCTTTCCTTCTTGACTAGTGGATATGGTTGTGAGTTTGAAAGTACGTTGAGGATTAAAACTTAGAATTATGTAGTAAATGGGATGACATTTATGGGTTAGGAAACAAGTACCTAAAATTACGACGTGAGAAGGGTTGGCGCATATTAATCGGTGACTTGTAAACGTATAACATTAAATGATGGTATAAGAACGAGAAATATACCTCTATTAATATTATGAGATATCTAAGATGTGTGAATGCTTAGTATATGTGGTTATCTATGTATAACATACCTATCATACTTGCTATCATGGGAGGTCGGCGTTCGATCAGAGCCATCTAATCTTTGTGTGCCTACGAGGGGATTTAGATTGGTACCTCGAGGACATAGGTCAAAGAAGGACTTATTGAGATGTTAATAAGTCTGCTGATCATGGGAGCATAGGTATATGCGTGACCCATGTGATGTGAACTATGTTCGCCTCCATTTTGTGTGTTTGTTACTTATCGGAATGATTCCTGAGAGATTCGGAATACCTAGTCCTTATGTACGTGATGTACCAGGATTTGATAGCAGAGTATGTGTGCATCGCAGCTTAGCCTCGGGGTGCCAGTATTTTATATTTATGATGAGGAAAATATACTACTAATTGAAATGAATTGTCATGTATCAGTGTAAGTGTGAATAATAGCAACTTGTTGTAGAGTTAACATTAGAAAATCCGTAGTGATTAGTATTACTAATTTTGAGAACTAAGAAGCAAAGTAAAACACTCTATTTAAATTAAGATGCCGGGAATTAAATTGGAAATCGTAGAGTAAGGTTAGATTGTGTATTGGACTAGTTAGATATGGGAATAACTAGAACGGATACGGGTACGATAGGAGTGCACAATTAGTTGAGAGGTGAGGAACTCATGTGAGTGCACACACTATCATGTAATTTATATTCACTATTTAATGATATTAAACACTTGTTGTATTTTAAATTATTTTCACAATCGGGCTCTGACCCGTTTGCTTTCAAATCTATTTTTCTAACACCTTTTAGGTGCCCAACCACAAGGACACCAAGCATAGGAGTTCCATTCCAGTAACGTACTGTCGCTGATGTGGAAGTTACAGAACCTTGACAGTAGACGCCTCCACTTTCGATCTTGACTCTATATTATCATATTTTCTCATCTGTTGGGCATGTCGCCCCATTTCTTTTAGATATACTTTATCTATTCAGTTATTTAAGATTTTGGGTTGTAATTAATTTAGTGATGCAGACTTGATATTTATTTATTTCGGTATTAGGATTGTTGTGAGGAGTATTCCTCCAGATTCATTATTATTTTATGGTTATTCTATTGTGACTATGTTGTGGTGGTTATGTTAGCATTTCATAATCTACTTATTGCATGTTAATCGGATTTAATTAAAATTAACAACTCACTTTTTAAATATTAGGTGGCTAGTAATTGTTAAAACGTTTTCGACAGTGATGCTATGAAAAGGAACCGACTTGACATTTTGAATTAATTTGAATAAAGGAGTAGCTACCCATTATTTAATTAGTCGGGGTGTCACAGGTGGTATCAGAGGATCATGTTCTAGTGTCCTTAGGATCTGTACGGCTTGTTATGTTTCCACGTAACTTTCTTTGATATAGAGCCCTATATTTTAGGACTGTTGTATTCTTTTGTGTATGTTTCGCTCTTCATCTTTTTTGAGATAATAACTGCGAACTTATAAGACTTTACTCTCATTTCAGATGCCTCCACGACGTGAACTGCGAGTTCCCAGGGATGCTCAGCCCGAACCACAACCTGCACCAGTTCAGGGCTCCTTAAATGCCGCAGAGGTTGCAGCTATTGTAGCCCAAGCGGTAAATGCGGCCCTAGCAATTATGCAGCAGGCACCACCCCAGGCACCGGTAGTCATGCCAGTTCAGGCTCATGCATTCCTGTCTGCTTGGGAACGCGTTCGTGATGCTTTTCAGAAAGAACACCCTCCGGAGTTTGCAGGTAGCTCCGACGTTGTTGTGTCCAGTCAGTGGAGGAAGGACATTCAAAGGCACTTAAGGATGTACGAGTGCAAGGATGTTCAGAAGAAGATACTGGCTAATTTTAAACTAGTAGGATCAGCGTTGCAGTGGTGGGAGTACATTACCACCGCGGAGGAGAGAGACGCCCTTTCTATTCAGGAGTTCTGGGTGCGGTTCGACCGTAAATATTTTCCATCAGCTGTTCACACCGAAATGAGGAGGAAGTTGATGAACCTCAAGTTGGAGGGAAAGACCGTAGTCGAGTATGAGGCTGAGTTCACAAATCTCTTGAACATCGTTCCTGATGAGATTCCAACCGAGGAGAAGAAGATTCAAAAGTTCATGGATGGATTGACTTGGAGGATCCGTCAGCACTTGTTGGGTAATCTCTCGTTATCCACTTATTCTGATGTGGTTAACACAGCACTGCTTCACTGCTAGGATCACCGCTTCCACATGTCTGAGAGTAAGAGATCAGGAGAGTCCATCCATCAGGGAAGGACAGGGGGAAATGGTGCCAGCGGGGAACAATCTACTCAGGTTCAGCATAGGCAGGGAGATCAGGGTTCCCAGCAGGGGAATTTTAAGAGGTTCAGATCTGGGGGTTTCAGAAATGGACAGGGAGGTTTTCGTCATGGCCATCAGAGTCAACATAGCCAGCAGGGCCAACAACAGCAGTTTCAACAGGGCCAGCACGGCCAGGGGAGGAATGGCAACGACCATCAGGGCCGTGGGCAGTAGGGTCAGAGAGGGGGGAATTTTTTGGGGAAATGTTTCATTTGTGGAAAGATTAGCCACAAGCGCCAGGAGTGTCCTGATAGGGGTAAGTCCCCACAGCAGCAGCAACAGGGTGCTCGACATGAGCCCCAGAGACCTATGTTTCCCGTCGCCCTCCCAGCACCACCACAGATGCCAGCTTTGCCACCCATCCCAGCAGTTCCAGTTTAGCAGGGACAGCTTCAGTATGGGCGAGTTTATCAACTCCAACATTCCGCAGTCCCACAGGATCCACCTGCTATTTAGGGTATGTTCTCTATTCAGGGGACTATGGGGCGTATTTTATTTGATACGGGGGCCACACACTGTTTCATCGCCACGAGATTTGCATGCACTTTGGGGTTGTTAGATACTGCAGAGAGAACGATTACTTGTGTAGATTCACCGTTGAGTAGGGGTTCTGTGATTTTCCTTATTTGTAGAGGTGTGGGTATAGAGATCTGGTGGTTTACTTTACCCGCTGATATGTTAGTATTAGAGATGACTGAGTATGATGCGATTGCTGGTATGGATTGTCTAGTTGCGTATCGAGCCATGATTGATTGTTTCAGTAGGAGTATTATATTTTTCATTCCCGGGTAGGAGATTTTTTTAGTGGCGATGCCTCGCCCTGAGGGAGGATCGTCCACTCACTTGTACTATATAGAGGAGGAGACCTCTAAGGAAGTGGTATTACCACTCGATTCGATTCCAGTTGTTAGGGAGTTTGCTGATGTATTTTAGGATATACCTGGACTGCCTCCGAGTTGATAGATAGATTTTGTGATCGATTTGACGCCAGGCACTCGGCCAATTGCCCGCGCACCTTACCGTATGGCTCCAGCAGAGATGAGAGAGCTACGGGATCAGATAGAGCAGTTGTTGGGTCAGGGGTTTATCCGAAGGATTATTTCGACGTGGGGTGCCCCTGTATTGTTCGTAAAGAAGAGGGATGGATCATTGAGGTTGTGTGTAGATTACCGGGAGTTGAATAAGGTCACGATACGGAATAAGTATCTGTTGCCCCGAATCGATGACTTATTCGACCATCTGAGAGGAGTTTCCTTCTTCTCAAAGATTAACTTGTGATCGGGATACCATCAGTTGTGTATCAGGGAACAGGACGTCTCGAAGACTGCTTTCTTGACGAGATATGGTTCCTACGAATTTCGGGTTATGCCTTTTGACTTGACCAACGCTCCATCCATGTTTATAGACTTGATGAATAGGGTGTTCAGAGAGTTCCTAGATCAGTTCGTCATCGTCTTTATTGATGACATTATGGTTTACTCCCAAACATAAGAGGAGCACGCTGAGCATTTGAGATAGGTTTTGCAGACGCTGCGTCAGAACGAGCTATATGCAAAGTACGAGAAATGTGGATTTTGGCTGAAGGAGGTTCAGTTTTTGGGGCATATCATTTCAAATCGGGGGATATCTGTTGATCCGGGGAAGGTATCCGCAATGAGGGAGTGGGGACAGCCCACGACACCGACTGAGATCCGTAGTTTCTTGGGCCTAGTAGGATACTACAGGAGGTTTATTCGGGGTTTCTCAAAGATAGAGGGTCCTTTGACACATCTGACTCGCAAAGGTGTGCCATTAATCTAGAGCGATGCCTGTCAGTTGGCATTCGATGAGCTGAAGAACAAGTTGACCTCAGCACCTATGTTAGCATTGCCCAGACCGAGAGTTGAGTATACAGTCTACACCGATGCGTCCTTACAAGGAATTATAGGTGTGCTGCAACAGGAAAATCAGGCCATAACTTATGCTTCCCGTAAGCTTAAGCCTCACGAGAGGAATTACCCCAACCAAGACTTAGAGTTGGCGGCAGTCGTATTCGCTCTTTGAATTTGGAGACACTATCTCCTGGGGGAAAATTTTTGGTTGTTCACAGATCACAAGTCTCTACAATATCTCTTCATGCAGAAGGAACTGAATATGCATCAACGTCGGTGGCTTGAGTTTGTGAAGGATTATCAGTTTGATATCCAATATCACCCAGGGAAGGCTAACGTGGTAGCAAACGCGTTGAGCCGTAGGCCAGTAGATGAGGTGGCCGAGGTGTGGAAAGCTAAGTGGAAGGAGTTGGGACACCAGGATACAGTGGCCCGATCATTCATGTCTGTGATGACTGTTACATCGTAGATTGTTACGAGAGTGATAAAGGCCTAGGCAAATGACTCGTTCTGTCAGGAGCAGATAGTTCGATTACTAGCAGAGGGAGCCGAGTCCTATACCGTTAGTTCAGACGAGGGATTACGCTTCAATGGAAGATTGGTCATTCCGGAAGGGGAAAACTTGCGACACGAGGTAATGGCAGAGTCATATGGCTCACAATTCGCTATACACCCTGGTGGTGATAAGATGTACCAAGACATGAGATGCCAGTATTGGTGGAGAGGGATGAAGAGAGATATCGCCCTGTTCATTTCTAAATGTGCCACTTGTCAGTTAGTAAAGGCGGACCATCAGAAACCGGTAGGACTTCTACAGCCATTAGAGGTTCTGACGTGGATATGGGAGACCATATCCATGGACTTTATCACGGGGTTACCTACGTCACAGAGGGGTCACGACACCATATGGGTGGTTGTGGATAGGTTAACCAGAGTTTCTCATTTTCTACCCGTGAGGACAGACTACACTACGGGACAGTATGCCCAGATTTTCATTGCAGAAATAGTGAGACTTCACGGTGTGCCTCTAAATATCATGTTTGACCGAGATAAGATATTTGTTTCACGATTTTGGGAGAGTTTCCAGGAGGCCATGGGTACGGAGTTGCGGCTGAGTACGGCTTATCACCCGCAGACTGATGGCCAAACTGAGGGAACAAATCAGATGTTGGAGGACATGTTGCGTATGTGCATCCTAGACTTTGGAGGTGGTTGGGAGCAGTACCTTCCACTGGTGGAGTTTGCTTATAATAACTCCTAACAGTTCACCATTGGCATGGATCCATTCGAGGCGTTGTATGGTAGACCTTGTCATACCCCAGCATGTTGGTTAGAGGTGGGGGATAACAAACTCCTTGGGCCGGAAGGATAAAGATGATACGGAGCCGAATTCGGGTAGCTCAGGACCGGCAGAAGAGCTATGCTGATGCCAAGAGGTACTTCAGAGAATTCAAGGTGGGGGACCAGGTGTTACTCAGAGTATCTCCTATGAAGGGGATTATGCGTTTTAGGAAGAAGGGGAAACTGGCACTAAGATATGTGGGGCCATTTCCTATCATCGAGCGTACTGGGCCAGTTGCGTATAGATTTGGGTTACCGGAGCACTTGTAGGATTCATGATGTGTTCTATATTTCCTCGCTAAGGAAATATCTTAGGGACGACTTGGCCCATACTCACATTGCTTTAGAGGACATCGATCTTCAGCCCGATAGTTCCTATGAGGAGGGACCGATTGCTATTCTGGACCACATCGAGAGGAAACTGAGGTAAAAGATAGTACCATTAGTACGTGTTTAGTGGCGACATCATAATGTTGAGGAGTCCACATGGGAGCGCGAGGATGAGATGCGCGAACGTTATCCAGAGCTATTTTTACCAGGTATTCATTAGTTCTGAATTTCGGGACGAAATTCTGTTATTAGGGGGGAAGTATGTAATACCTCATAATTTTACTGATTATTATTTAAGGGATTAATTAAATTAAATGAGAATTAATTGGGAATTAATTCGGATATAAATACTAGCGAGATGTGAGTTGGTATTTGACATGATGTTAAAATTGAAAATTTCATGAGTATTGAAAATATTAAAGTTGCCGCGAGACTGAAATACGATAATTTGGAAACTTAAGTTGGGTCGCGCGTGTCTGTTGCGTCAGGAACGAAATTATTTAAATTAAAAAGTGAATTATATTTTTATCAACCGAATGATCATTTTGAGTGCGCCAACGTGTCCGAAAAGGTCGAAATAGTCAGAAAACACTAGCCGGGGGTTTAGTTTGGCTCCCGGGGCATTTTTAGGCCAAACCGGCAACCTAGAAGGGTATTTTGGTAATTTTAAAAATAGGGGAATTAAAACCCACGAATTTTAGGGTTTAATAATATATTACTAATGAACCCACTAAGTCCATTATCAGCATTCGGTAAGTTAGTGGGCTACGGGAGTTAAAGAGAGAGTTTGAAGAGGTTCCAAAAGAAACCTCCAACCACCATCACCATTCTTGGGAGAATTCTCTAGAGAAAGGGGAGAAATCAGCCTTCAATCACCAACAAATCTAAGTCAAGAGTTTTGATGTCGTTAATTGCAATGAATATTTCCTCCATGTGTAGTGTAGAAAACTGTTTATGTCTTGGAGATTTTGATGAAGAATACCCAATGGAATATTTGTGAAACTTGTGGTTTTGGGTAGGAAATTGCATGTAGAATGATTATGGACAAATTCAATATACAAAACATAACATTTGATGATCTGAAAACGGATTTATAAGGAGTCTTTTTATGAAATTAAATTATGGGTTCAAGTTCATAGGGTTTGGGACAAGAATTGGGGATTTATGATTTTGGCATGTTAGTTTGTAAGATTTGACCCCAAAAGTATGTTAAGGAATGATCTAGAGTGACTAAAAATAGTTTAAAAACATTAAAACGTAATTTGGATAGTCTTAGGGTGGATTTAGAAAAGAGAAAAAGGAAGAAAAATGATTTTGGAGATTTCTGGGCGCAGTCTGCCATCTCGTTAGAAGACCTGCCCAGGTCGTTAGAACGATATCATTCGAACGAGTTTCTAACGAGATGACAGTACCCCTTGTAACGAGTTGGTAGTTCATTCGAAGCCATTCGTTCGAACGACACTCGTTCGAACGACCTCGTTCGAATGAAATTTCTAACGAGTTGACAAAATGGCTTTTAGGCCTAATTTTTATTTCGAACCTCTAGTAGACTTATGTAATTGAGTGTTAACCTTTCCTTCTTGACTAGTGGATATGGTTGTGAGTTTGAAAGTACGTTGAGGATTAAAACTTAGAATTATGTAGTAAACGGGATGACATTTATGGGTTAGGAAACAAGTACCTAAAATTACGACGTGAGAAGGGTTGGCGCATATTAATCGGTGACTTGTAAACGTATAACATTAAATGATGGTATAAGAACGAGAAGTATACCTCTATTAATATTATGAGATATCTAAGATGTGTGAATGCTTAGTATATGTGGTTATCTATGTATAACATACCTATCATACTTGCTATCATGGGAGGTCGGCGTTCGATCAGAGCCATCTAATCTTTGTGTGCCTACGAGGGGATTTAGATTGGTACCTCGAGGACATAGGTCAAAGAAGGACTTATTGAGATGTTAATAAGTCTGCTGATCATGGGAGCATAGGTATGTGCGTGACCCATGTGATGTGAACTATGTTCGCCTCCATTTTGTGTGTTTGTTACTTATCGGAACGATTCCTGAGAGATTCGGAATACCTAGTCCTTATGTACGTGATGTACCGGGATTCGATAGCAGAGTATGTGTGCACCACAGCTTAGCCGCAGGGTGCCAGTATTTTATAGTTATGATGAGGAAAATATACTATTAATTGAAATGAATTGTCATGTATAAGTGTAAGTATGAATAATAGCAACCAGTTGTAGAGTTAACATTGGAAAATCCCTAGTGATTAGTATTACTAATTTTGAGAACTAAGAAGCAAAGTAAAACACTTTGTTTAAATTAAGATGCCGGGAATTAAATTGGAAATCCTACAGTAAGGTTAGATTATGTATTGGACTAGTTAGATATGGGAATAACAAGAACGGGTACGGGTACGATAGGAGTGCACAATTAGTTGAGAGGTGAGGAACTCGTGTGAGTGCACACACTATCATGTATTTTATATTCACTATTTAATGATATTAAACACTTGCCGTATTTTAAATTGTTTTCACAATCGGCTCTGACCCGTTTGCTTTCAAATCTATTTCTATAAAACCTTTTAGGTGCCCAGCCATAATGACACCATGCATAAGAGTTCCATTCCGGTAACGTACTGTAGCTGCTATGGAAGTTACAGGGCCTTGACAGTAGACGCCTCCACTTTCGATCTTGATTCTGTATTATCAGATTTTCTCATCTGTTGGGCATGTCGCCCCATTTCTTTTAGAGATACTTTATCTATTCAGTTATTTCAGATTTTGGGTTGTAATTAATTTAGTGATGCAGACTTGGTACTTATTTATTTTAGTATTCGAATTGTTGTGAGGAGTATTCCTCCAGATTCATTACTATTTTATGGTTATTGTATTGTGACTATGTTGTGGTGGTTATGTTAGCATTTCATAATCTACTTATTGCATGTTAATCGGATTTAATTAAAATTGACAACTCACTTTTTAAATATTAGGTGGCTAGTATTTGTTAAAACGTTTTCGACAGTGATGCTACGAACTGAACCAACTTGACATTTTGAATTAATTTGAATAAAGGAGTAGCTACCCGGTATTTAATTAGTCGGGGTGTCACAACATATAAGTCCTATTCCTAATTTTTGGAAACTTTTTTCACAATTTTACTCTCTTAAAACTAACCATCCGTAACTTCCTTGAGAAAGTTATATAAGTGGTTGAACTTTTTTTTTAATCTTCAAATGATCATAACTTTTGATTCACAAATCCGTTTTTCACAAAATTACTATTTTTTAAATCTGCTCGACGAGATCTATCAAACAAGATCCATGAAGGCTATAAAATTCCAAAGAAAAAAATTTACACAAACAGTAAACTTTACTGTATGCAGTAGAATATGAAATAGTTTTATATATCTGACATTTTCACAAACAGATAGTAACATTTACCGTGATAATATTACACAGTATATATATATATATATATATATATATATATCCGGTGGATCCAAACCATCTTTTTTCAAAATTACCTGATATTTAAAGGCTCGCGCTAGCGGTATCCACTCCTTACCACCATTGTTGGAGCTTCAACGACCTTCGCCAGAGCTCCGATTTGGTGTGGGTAAGGGTGGCATGGGATGTCGCTGGCGCGGACCTTTGAAAATAATAGACTTTTGAATAAATGGATTTTGGATCCACCGGAATATCATAGGGTGCTGCTGGCGCAGACCTTTAAAAATAAGATTGGATAATTGGGATCCTCTGGAGCGTCGATTTGGGGTGAGTAGGGGTGGCATTAGGTGCCGGTGGCACAGAACTTTAAAAATAGGATATATATATATATATATATATATATATATATATATATATATATATATATATATATAATGTGATAACATAGTAAATGTTATTGTTTGTAAAAATGTCATAGATATTAAACTTTATTGTATACACCAGAAAATGAAATAGTTTTATATCTGTGACATTTTCACAAACAATAACATTTACTGTGTTAATATATTTATGAAATAGTTTTATATATATAATATTTTCACAAACATTAACGTTTACTGAGTTAATATTACACAATATATATATATATATATAATATTTTCACAAACAGTAACATTTACTGAGTTAATATTACATAATATATATATATATATATATATATATATATATACGCACACACGGTAGATCCAAACCTCTTTTCTTTTCAAAATTACCATATTTTTAAGGGTTTACGCTAGCGACATTCAATCCCCACCACTACCCACCCCCATTGTCAGAGCTTCAACGACTTTCATCAGAGCTATGATTTGGGTGGGTAGTAGTGGCATAGGGTGCCGCTGGCGCGAACCTCTGAAATTAAGAAAATATTAGATAAATGGAGTTTAGATCCACTGGAGCTCCGAGTAGGGGTGACATTGGATTAGGTTTATATCAATAACATTTTTACAAACGGTAGCATTTACTGTGTTATAACACAGTGTATATATATATATATATATATATATATATATATATATATATATATATATATATACGGTGGATCCAAACCTCTTTTTTCTGATATTGTCTTATTTTTAACGCCCGCGCTAGTGGTATCTAATTCTGACCACCACCAACCCCAATTGTCGGAGCTCCAACAACCTTCATCAGAGTTCTGATTTCGGGTGACATCGAGTGCTGCTGGCGCAGACCTTAGGAAATAAGAGAATATTGGATAAATGGGGTTTGGATCCACCGGAGCTCCAGTTTGAGGTGAGTAGGGGTAGCATTGAGTTAGGTTTATATCTGTAATATTTTCACAAATAATAAATGTTATTGTTTATGAAAATGTTACATCGGCATCCCATGCCACCTCAAATCAGAGCGCTGATAAAGGTTGTTGGAGCTCCGACAAAGGGGTTGGGTGGTGTTGGGGATTGGATGTCGCTGGCGCGGACCGTTAAAAACAAGATGATATCAGAAAAAAGAGGTTTATATATATATATATATATATATATATATATAATGTGTTATATGAACACAGTAAATGTTAATGTTTGTCAAAATGTTATAGATATAAATATAACCCAATGCCACCCCTACTCATCCCAAATCGGAGCTCCGGTGGATCCAAACGCCATTTATCTAATATTCTCTTAATTTCAGAGCTCCGCACCAGCGACACCCTATGCCACTGCTACCCACCCAAATCATAGCTCTGATGAAAGTCGTTGAAGCTCCGACAATGGGGGTGGGTGGTGGGAATTGAATGTCGCTAGCGTAAACCTTTAAAAATATGGTAATTTAAAAAAAAAAGAGGTTTGGATCTACCGCATATATATATATATATATATATATATATATATATATATATATATATATATATATATATATATATTAACTCAATAAATGTTACTGTTTGTGAAAATGCTATATATATATATTGTGTAATATTAACTCAGTAAATGTTACTGTTTGTGAAAACATATATAAAACTATTTCATTTTCTGTTGTATACAATAAAGTTTAATATCTACGACATTTTTACAAACAATAGCATTTACCGTGTTATCACATTATATATATATATATATATATATATATATAGGGAGAGGTTTCCGAGTGTACCAAAATAATGGACTTTTTAATGGACCTTAACAAAAAACACATAATAACATATTAATTTTAATTCCTCTAGTGTAATTGGTCCGCGTCAATGGCACAAACACGCGTGTCGATCGACCCCCAACCCCCCCGACCGGCCCCCACCAACCCCCACCGCCCCCCACCCCACCCGGGAGTTGGGGGGTGGTGGTTGTGGTGGGGCGGGGGTAGTGGGGTCTCGAGTGCCGCTGGCGCGGACCAATTACACTATAGGAATTAAAATTAATATGTTATTATGTGTTTTTTGTTAAGGTCCATTAAAAAGTTCATTCAATTGGTCCACTAGAGAACCTCTCCCTACACACACACACACACACACACACACACACATATATATATATATATATATATGCTCTTATTTTTAAAGCTTTGCGCCACCGGCACCACATGCCACCCTTACCCACCACAAATCGAAGCTCTGACGAAGGCCGTTGAAGCTCCAACAATGGTGGTAAGAATTGGATGTCGCTAGCGCGACCTTTAAATATAAGGTAATTTTGAAAAAAGAGGGCTTGGATCCACCGGATATATATATATATATATATCTACTGTGTAATATTACCACAGTAAATGTCACTGTCTGCTTGTGAAAAGGTCACATATATAAAACTATTTCATATTCTAGTGCATACAGTAAAGTTTACAGTTTGCGTAAATTTTTTTATTTGGAATTTTATAGCCTTCATGGATCTTGTTTGATAGATCTTGTCGAGCAGATTTTAAAAATAATAATTTTGCGAAAAACGGCTTTGTGAATCAAAAGTTATGATCATTTAAAAGATTAAAAAAAAAAGTCCAACCACTTATGTAACCTCCTAAAGGAAGTTACGTTTGATTAGTTATAAAAAAATAAAATTGTGAAAAAATTCTCTAAAAAGTTGGAATAGGACCTATAGGATTGTTGAAAAGTCAATAGGACTTATATGAATGTTGACCCGACAAATGAGACTTAAATATAATTATCTCTTAAATATTCACTATCTACTTTTTTCGAAAGTGTCACAAAATTTTATTTCAAAATGCTATAGTATAATTGTAGACATCCAATAATCATAACCCTATAACTATGGATGATAACTTACTCCCTTCGCCCGCATAAATAGTTGTCGATTCATTCTCGTAAAAATGATAAATACTTTTGAATGAATACATGCATTCAGACCCAGGAATGGAACAAAATAGCATACTTTTATTTTGCTCCACCATTCGCTCGTTTCGATTTTCAAGAGCACTGAGCGAAATGATAAAGTGCTTCAAAACAAGCAAATGTCTTGAGCAAAATGATCCTGAATTTATTTATTTTTGTATAGCAACCAAAGGATTGATGCGACATAACAACCTTCTAAAGAAGGTATTGCACGGCAATTGGTATAGCGCGACGGGTCTGTATCCTATAAAAGCAATCTCTTGGCTCTCGTTTCCAAGCAACTGTGTATATATTTTTTTAAATTGTTATATGTTTTCTTTGTTTTATCTATTGAATTCCTTGCCATTTTGAACTTCTCATTTTTCAGATTAAATCTATAAAAATACACATTCATAATTTTATAAACATTACAATTATAAGATGTATGATGAATAGATAATCAGTTTTCACTTATTCAACAATAAAATTTATATTTTATAATTTTTTTACTCCTTTTTTACTTTTTGGCATGTTTTATCAGAAATGTTATCATATTAGAACAATTGACTAAAATGTGACATGTTATTCATTTTCTCCTATTTTTTTATAGAAAATATATATTTCTCAACTTTGATAATTCAATTTCATAAAAAGTGGGAAGTAAGATAATGTGTTTCATATTTCTTTCAGATCGTTTTTTTGTAAAAATAAAATGTTCCTTCAACGTTTTTTCAACTTTATATTTAATGATGCCATTATATTTTTAATATAATATAAAATTATTATATGTTATATATACATTTATCCTTCCGCGGCATTCCAACTACCGTGGGAGAGAGTCATGCGCAACAAAAGAAATGTCATGGGAGGACGTATTATAGCCAAATTTGTGGAGAAAACAACCTTTTTGAGAGGGAAAAAAGTAACATTGGACCAATTTGATAGAGCAAAATGGCCGCTGGAGATGGTCTTGGAACATTGTTCTCTCATGTGGGTGACATTAATCTCACCTGGTTTCATATACGATTTATAAAATGTTGACTAATAATATGAGACAGAATAAAAGGAAAAAACTATTAATCTAGGGTTGCTATTAGTATTATTTAGGGCCATTTTGACTTAACTCCAAATTTTAGGGCATAATTTGACTTACCCTCTCATTTTCATAATCCTGTGACTTTGCCCCCAACATAGAGGGGTAAGTCTAATTCGTCATTATAAATAGGGATACAGTCAAATAAATCCTTAGACTCAACTTCCTATAGTTATGCAATATTTTGAGATAACCCCCTTGTACCGGGGGTATAACAAAGAAATTAGCAAAGTGGAGGTTAAGTCAAATACCACATTAAAAGTAGAGGTTAAGTGAAAAAAATCCTATAATTTATGATGTGTGGAAGAATAAGGTTGGTTTCAGTAGCTTGTGATATATATATATATATCAAATACGATAATATTAGAGGTGTAAATAATAAGTAATGCTTCATTTTACTTATATCAAACTAATGCTCCCTTTCACCTCGATTCTTCTTCATTTCACCTCTATTTTTTATTCTTGCACACAGATATGTCACTTCTGAATACAATTATATAAAATCAATCTCTTTCTTCTTAAGAACTTTGAAGAACTGTTGTGATATTATTTTCAATCTAAAAATCCATTAAAAGTATACTAAGTACTATTACTTATCTTGCAAATATTCCTTATTTTTCATTTTCATTGGTTTATATTGATTTTTACTATTTTAGAAACAACATATGAGAATGTTATTGATTGTAACTACAACAAGAAGAACAAACAGGCATGTGTGATAGTCGAATAACTAAGGTACGTTCTTTTACTTTAAAAAATAATAATTTATTGATCATTAAGGGATTTTCCCTCTTTATTTTTTTCTTTTATTTTTCTTGGGTAATTAAATATATTCAAGTTGTTTGACTGTAAGGTTTAATAAAAAATATTAAGTATAATCCACTTTTAGACAATTTTTTTATCAGTAATTTTTTCAATTCCATTAGTAACCACCTAATTTTATTGTTTTTTATTCTTGTACACAAATACGTCACTTTCAAATATGATTATATTACGCATTACAATCACCTGCACATCGCACAGGTCTACATACTAGTTATACCATGCATGGAGGAGGTGTGTAACTAGTATGTAATTAATACCTCTAATACTTGAAAATGATAATTAATGCTTTATACCTAGATACGTCTAGACTTCATTAATTAATCTCTCAACTCAACACAATCTAGATTTAATTAATCTATTTTCATAATTATCCACTCAAATCACATTATACAATTCTACTAATACCATTACATCTATATAACGCTTTTATTTCTAGAAAAAAAAGTTTAAAAAAAAGATTTCAGAATTATTTTTTATATAAATAAAAAAGATTTTTTATCATAAAAATATATTTAACATTGTATTTATAGAAAAAAGTTTAAGTTTTTACTTAAAAATGACATAAAGTTTGTTTTAACTAAAAACAAATAAAAATATTTATATTTTTTATATAAATTACATACATTTTTCTTCAAGTATATATATATATATATATATATATATATATATATATATATATATATATATTATGTTAAAAAAAGTTTTAAAAATTTTGAAAATATTTAAAAATAATAGAAAAGTTTTATTTATTAAAAAATTAACACTTTATAATGGGTTTAAGATAAGATATTGAATTTATGATATACTAATTTTTTGAATTATTTTATTTATTTATCATACATCGATCATACATCACAAGGATGATATGCTAATTAATATAATTATGCTACAAATATATAAATGCTAAAACGTACAAAAACTTATTATTATCCCATGCATGGAGGAGGTGTGCAATTAAAACGGAAATCTCTCTCTCTCTCTCTCTCTCTCTCTATTTTAACTTGTACTACCAATTATCAAAACATAATGTTATGCATATGAGAGAGGAACTTGGTTTATAAAATGTCCCTATACTACTGATTCCAACACTAGGAATATTCAATTATCGTCTGCAATGACTTCTATCTTTAACTACGATTAAAAAACATTCTCTTTTACAACTACACGAATTGTATTTTCAACTCTACTCTACATGATGTAATATTAATGAGTGATGCTACAAGGACTTGGTTCGTGGACACATTTGGGCGACACGGTGACGTGTCGCATATACATTGGGTGCATTTTTACATCACATGGGGCTCATTACAAAACACATCTAATCTGTGTCTGACACGTCACTGACACATCACCATGTCCCCCAAATGTGTCCACGAACCGAGTCTCTCTGTCATTTTCCAATATTAATCTTCTTCAGTTTTTTGTCTCAAAATAGCAAACCGAAGACATAAGCACACCATTGTTCTTTGGTGAGTCTATGCACTTGTAGATGCCCTCTTAAGTGTCATATTATGACTATTTCGAATTATATGTCCATGTTTTTTTTGGTATAAAATGTAATTCCCCATATTTTTATTAATTTATTAAATAACTAATTTTAAAAAAATGGTTATTTAAAAATAGAATTAAATTTAAACTAACTTAAAGAAGCTATATTTGAATTGAATAAGTAATTTGAATTGAATAAAATACATTGTTTATTTAAACTGGATTTACTAGTTTAATTGGTTTGGGCCATGTTGATATTGGGCTTGAAATACTAATTGAATGATTTATTTTGAGAATGTTGATTTTGGTCGGGTTGACAATATAAAAATGGACCTAAGGATATAAAAGTAATTTGATGGTGACTTGGTAAGAAGTATAGCATGCTAAGGCCTGATTGGGTAAGAATCACTTGGAAATGACTAAGGAAAGAAAATTATTTTCATTCATATAAAATAAAAGAGAAAAGGGAGAATGGGGAAGGGGCCGCGTTCGCTCCCTGTTTGGGCTGCAACTGCGGGTACCAAGTCGTGACCGCGGTTGGGTCACTGGTCGCCATGCGTGTGGGGCTGGAATAATTATATTTAAAGTGGTTTTAACATCATTTTCTCCTCATTTCAACTCTCAAACACTCTCCTCTCAAACCCTAATCCCCCCACTCTCTATACAAATAAACGCTAACTATCCTAAGGCCTAAAACATCATTACAACATAATTTTCAAGCTTAAAAATATTAAAATGAAGGATTACGACAAGAATAAAGAAGATTACAAGAAAGAAAGGAGAGAAAGATCAAGAGAGAACTTCATACACACTTGGAGGCTTGAATCGACATCATATATCCCCGACTTTTAAATCATAGGCAAGATAAAACTACTCTATCTTCTTCTTTTTCTCCTAATTGTTTAAAAATAAATTTATTTTCTTACAAAAAAAACTACTCTCTTCTCTTATGCTTATCAGTAGTAATTTCTACCTATGTATTAGTCCCAGTTGTAAAATTGAGTATAAACAAGTAGACATAAATATTAAAGCATTCATTCTTCTAACTCAACAAATTTCTATGAAATATTTGTACTCAACTCCATACGTCACATATATTAGCTAATTCAATTCACGCGTAGTGGTTAAATAAAATTATAAAGCAAGTATGCCCTTAATAATATGAGAATTATAGTTGGAATTTTGAATTGAAAACCTAGTATTAGTTATGAAATCCTTATTGCAATTCAATAGGACTTTACACTAGTGAATTATGTGAATTAGAATACTAGTATGATAATCTTTCTTATAATTGAATTTGGATTTCAATTTGTGTATGTGATATTAAATTATGGAAATTATAATAATGTTATGTAAATCCCTCTTTTAGTTGGAAACATAATTGAAAACTCTAATTCACATCTTCACCATTATTTTGAATTCTTAAAGGTTTAAACCTCAAACGTAATTAGTGGACTCTAACTAGAAAGCGTTTAAGAAAGTATATATGTATCCACCTGGTTTGGTCCATTGGTAAGGGGAGTCTCGTTTAGACCAAAGGTCTCGAGTTCGAACCCCCCTAGTAGATGTTGTGCAGATTTTAAATGGGGCGTGTGTTAGAATGGCTCTGGCACAGCGTCCCCTATTTAGCTCACAGGGGGGGGGGGGGGGTCTAAAGGGCTCGTTAGTGTGGAGGTTTAGGGTTATCAAGAAAAAAAATGTATGTTCAAATTTGGTTAGATTGACATTTGAATGGTTTTTATATTTTTACATTGGAATATATTATGGCTTCTCACGTATTGAATATTCTCCCCATGAAATGTAGTAGACAAAATGCTAAATTACAATGTAAATCTTTGGACCTAGTTCTGGTTGAAACTCTAGTGGATATTGCCATTAATATATATATATATATATATATATATATATATATATATATATATATATATATATATATATATATATATATATAATTATTTAATAATCATTAATTATCCTTTCGTCTAATGATATAAAATAGGTCGATTTTAGATAATTATGGTTATTGGCATGGCTCAGTATAGAATCGTGGTTATGCTATGTTTGGTTATTATTATGGAGTCGGACGAAGGTGGTGATGGTTGTTTATTTTAGTCCACGCCAGCTAAAAAATTGTGGACTTTACGCTAGTGACCTCGGTAATTAGTTAGGGCCAGTTGCGGTTGACATTATGTGCGCTTGCTAAAAACAAACGATTTACATGATAATGACCCCCATAGTTAGTGGGAACTAGTCCTGATATAGTATTTTGATGTATTAGTGACACGCAGTTATTTGAGACTAATCTCAATTTTACTTGTGAGGATATTATGGTGGGTATTGAGTATACTAGTGATCTCTTAATTAATAGGAACTAGTAGGATTTTAAAAGAGTTCATAAAGTATATATTATGAAAAGATAACACCAATAAAGGCGGGGTAAGATATTAAAAAATTAATTTATCAATTGTGGATTTATTATTTATGTGCATGATTACTAGTTTTATTAAGTTATCGGAGATGTAGGTGTTAGGAGCTTATCTTTATTTTATTTTCTTTGAGTGATGTGAAGTTTACATTTATGCCTCATTTGAGATTGTACTCAGTGTATCTATATTGGGATTTTTGAAGATAGAAACATGTATGGTTTTAGATTATGATGTCGAATATTATCATTTTATATTCTATCATTAGTGGTGGTGATTTACTCCTATTCTATGATATATTATTGAGGATTTTCATATCACACTTTTTTTTCTTTTTTTTCGTTGTTTCCATTTTATTCTAAGAACAATATTTAACTATTTTAAAAGCCTGTATATTTTAATAGCTAGACTTAATCAACCTAAATATTAAAATATATGGGGTACTACAGCTCGTATCAAAGCATGGTCCTAGGAAATGTAGGTTCTATAGGTTCATTATAGTCGTTTGCATAATGTTCATTGACGCATTCGCTCATTTTCAATCTTATCATGTGTTCCTTAAAACCTTCAGACTTGGTCTAGTGATAGCGCACTAGTACTAAAGCTCCAGGGTTGACTGGGTTTGCTCCCCAGTTCGAGTCTCGGCAGTTGCAAATAATCTGGGGGCCAGCGATTGGCCACTGATTCGCAAGTGAGGATTAGTCGAGGTGCACGTAAAGCTAGCCCGGACACCTCATGGTACCTCTAAATGGGGGAAGAAACTGAAAAAACATTTTCCTTAATAATAATAAGTGTTGCATGTCATATTTGAGAAGGCACCTAAGAGGAGGACCTGCACAGTTGCACACACTGAACAGACAGTTTCAGCAGCGCCGACATCACCTGCCTCACCATCTTCTACCACCTATGTCAGCAATCACAGCACCTGATTTTAACACCTCGTATTTTTATGGACTTTAATTATGGGATTTATTAAATTTAATTGGGATAAATTAATTTAATATTAATCTCGATTTTTAAAAAAAATAAATATTTACTAGCGTGATGAGAGTTAGTAATTATTGGTAAGAACTATGTTGAATATTACTTAATGGTTAAAGTAATATATGAGATTGAATTATTAAAATTATCGCGAGTGAATAATACGACAATTATAGAAATTAAGTCAGGACGCTCGTGTGAGTCGTGTCGGGACTAATTTAAGAAAATAAAAAGTAAATTAATTCTAAATCGCCCATATGGTCATTTTGAGTGTGCCAATATGTCCGAAAGGGTTGAGAGAGTCTGAAATGTGTACCCATGGGTTTAGTTTGGGTCTCAGAGCGATTTTAGTCCAAACCAGCAACCCAGGAGGGCATTTCGATAAATTCCCATTTTAAGCCTTAATTAATGACGAAAATTGAGAGGTTATATGTGATGGAAGTGGGAGTTCTCAAGGGTTAGAAACAATAGAGTTGCAGAGAGTCTAAGGAAGAGAGAAGAGAGAAGGTTTCCAAGGAGGATAACCACCAACCCTACACCATTCTCACCAATTCCACCACCAACGTGTCGATCGGGGAACGAGGAGCGGGATCATACCCATCATATTCTATAATTCAGACTTTCATTCTTGAGGCAAGTATCTAACTTTTTGTTCTTTAGTTCTTAATACATCCATGCTAGTGTAGGAGATAATGATTTTATGTTTTCATGAAAGTTAAATGATGCTTGGGAAATTTATATTAAAATTCTGAGTAGAAACCATGTTAGAATAACCCTATTGATGTATGTAGATAATTAATTGATGTCCAGTAGAGGTTGAATTCTGGAAGAATTAGGAAGATATTGACGATGATGATAAAAATAGGGTTCTTGGTGAATTATCTTGAATTAACCCCATTAATTGATGGCCCTTGATGAATTTGTATATGTTTTACATTAAAAATCATGTATCTAGGAAAATACAACTTTTGGTTTGATTACTTGGGAGTTTAGAATGAACTATTAGAGGTTTTGAGGATTTAAGTTGATGAAACCCGTAGGTAAAGAATTTTAGAAACTGGGCCAATAACTTCTCGATCGATCTATCGACTCAAGAATATCGATCAATCGACTGGATCGATCGATCGACCATTTTCATCGATCGATCAACTCCTCCTGGAAATTGAAACTTCTTTCCCTTTTAATCTTAATCCGATACCAATGTGTAAGGACCTTTGGACATAATTTAAATATCATAATGGGAGTTGGGAAGGACAAGTAGGGTATAGGCAAGGTTCGGGTAACACGACTTTATATGAAATTTAATCGTGGGATTTCGGGGGTATGAAATGGAGTGGAAATTGTGCGTACATTAAAGTAGGTCTTGTGAGAATTAAGAATGACTTAGACCAGTAGGGTAGAGAACTTACACCTACTGATTTTATATTTATCAACATGATACACTTTGAGAATCGAGAAGCACTTAAGGACTTACGGTAATTGAGAAAGTAAGAGTGGCTTAATTATACGTAGGACTCGGGCGCTACGTGTCGCGTATGGTCAGAATATTATATGGGTCGTGAGTGTACCTATATGAATGATGAAAACATAAATATGTGTGTGAATATTTATTATATAAATATCTGTGTGCAATTATACCTGCGCTACTTGCTATCACAGAGGTTTTCGCATCGGGATAATCTTATCTCAATTGGACCTTATGGGGGATATTGACTTGTACCCTACAACATAGCATCCTTGGTACAGGCTATCTGAGAATGATAGTCAGATGGTCCTAAGAGATGTGAGGGTATGTGCTGACCTCTTAGTGACTGAGAATTATGCTTCGCCTCCAATATGTGTGTTTTGTGTTAATACAGTTCAAGAGTGATTCCAAACTAGTATCTTCCCTTTGTACTAGAGATAGGGGGACTTGATAGCAGAGTATGCCAGCACCATAGATTTATGTGGGGTTCCCTATTGGTATATATATTATGAGTGATAAATATATATACCTATGATTAATCTACTGTGCTAGTAAGTAGATAAAATTGAATAATTAATATTAAATGAATTAAGTTGTTGTGAACTTAAGATTATATTGAGATGAACATAGTTGGCTTGATAAATCCATAAGGAAAGGTTATCAGATATAAGCTATAGTCATGAGATCACTTGAATCAGGATTTGGTGAGGGGAAATTGGGTTAGACTAGTGAATTGTGTTAGCTTTATCTAGATTAGTTCAGTAGTACGTTAGGCGTGCAAACTAGTTGAGGGGTGATAATTTCCAAGTGAGTGTCGAGGTACTAACATGTATGTAATATCAACTGGTAAGAATTTTATATACTTGCTAAAATATTTTTAAAGTTATTTTGCACTCGGGATCTGACTTGTTTCCTGTCATCTCTTCTTTCTCTTGTATATATATATGTATTACAGGTGCCCATCCACAGGGGCGTCAGTCTTAGATCTTTGGACGGTCAATGTGCTATAACTAGTGTGGGAGTTGCAGGTCCTTGCATTTAGATGACTTCATCATTGTCATCTCACCACTGCACTTAGTCATTTTAGATAGGGCATGTGTCGCCCATTTCCAGTTTTTATTTAGTTCACAGATACTTGTACTCTTTATTATTTTAGTCTTCAGTTTTAGTTGGGATTGTTTTAATTATTTATTTGTCCTTTATTGTGGAATATATTATTTGGATTGGTTAATATAGCTTTGTTATTTCGCTTGGATGGTTTGGTTTTTAATATTATTATCCATATTCATGAAAATGGTTTCATATATTAAATCATAACAATAGGACTTAATCTATAAAATTAAATGTTTTGGCACTTAGCTTAATTATTTATTAGGTGATTAATAAAGAAAAGTTATTTTTCGACAATGATGCTAAGAATGAACCAACTGGATACTTTGATTTAATTTAATAAAGGAATGATCACCCGGTACTTAATTAGGCGGGGTGTCACATGTGGTATCAGAGCATCAGGTTCTAGAGTCCTTTAGGATCTGTACGACTTATTGTGCTTCTAGCTTAGCATATTTGATGTAGATCCCTATTTTTAGGACTGTTGTATTCTTATTTATGCGATTACGTCTTCATCTATTTGAGATTTAATAATAACTATGGGCTGATAAATTCCTTCTCATTTCCAATGCCTCCAAGATGAGCCCCGAGGGATAGAAATGCCCAACCAGAGCAGCCAGCAGCTCAGGCTGAGGGAACAATTAATGCAACCGAGGTTGCCGCTATAGTTGCTAAGCATCGAATGCAGCTTTAGCGGTGGTGCAGCAAGCCCCACCCGAGGTTCAGGCTGTGGCACCAGTTCCAGCTCAGTTTCCCACTGCATGGGAGAGATTTTGGGATGCCTTTCAGAAGGCACATCCCCCAGAGTTCTTAGGCAGTTCTGATATTGTCATCGAGAGCCAATGGAAGAAAGGCATCCAGAGGCATTTTTGCACGTATGAGTACACAGACATTCAAAGACAGTTATTGGCTTCTTTGAAGCTAGTAGGGGCCTCTTTACAGTGGTGGGATACCACTACCACTTTTGAGGAGAGGGACAGTATGATGATTTTGAGTTTCTAGGTGCGGTTTGACCATAAATACTTTCCTTTCGCTATGCAGACTGAGATGAGGCGAAAACTGTTGAATCTAAAAAATGAGGTATGACTATTGCGGAGTATGAAGAGGAGTTCACCAGATTGATTACTATAGTGATAAATGAGGTGCCTATCGAAGAGAAGAATATTCAAATGTTCATGGATGGTTTGACCTGGAGGATTGGTCAGGACCTCTTGGGTAATCTATCATTTGGTACTTATACTGATGTACTCAACGTTTCCCTATTGCATTGCCAGGACCACCGCTTCCACCAGAAGGGGAGAAAATGAGCCAGGGATTCCAGCCAGCAGGGCCGGACATGAGGTAGTAGTGCCAGTGGGGAACCAACAGCTCAGGGGCCGGTCCGTCAGGGTGAGCAGAGTTCCCATCAGAAAGACCCTGTTAAGCGATTCTGATTTGGTGATTCGAGGAAGGTATATGGGGGCTATAGATAGGGCTAGTAGGGCCAACAATGGTATCAGCAGGGCCTGTGGAGTGGTGGTAACGACGATCAGGGCCGAGGACAGCAAGGACAGAGGGGAGGAAATTTTAGGGGAATATGTTTTGGTTGTGGCAAGAATGGCCATAGACGTCAGGATTGCCTCGAGGGGGACATGGCCCCGCAGTAGCAGGGTGACCATCTGGAGCCACATAAATCGATCTTCCTAGCCGCCCTCTCAGAACCACCTTAGATACCAGCATTACTAGCCATCCCAGGAGTCCCAGTTCAGTAGTGATAATTTCATTATCGACATGTTTATAACATCCACCAAGCAACAATAGTTTAGGGTAAGTTTCCTATCCATGGTACTATGGGGCGTGTTTTATTTGACACTGGGGCATCACATTGCTTCATAGACACTAGTTTTTTCATGAGCCATGGGGTTGTTAGACTCGACAGAGAGTAACCACTGGATAATGCGTCGTTGATTTTCTTTATATGCTGGGGAGTAGGTATAGACATTGGGAGCCTGATTTTGCCTGCAGATATGCTAGTCTTAGATATACACGAGCATAACGCCATTATTGGCATAGATTGGCTTGCTGCGTATAGAGCCATGATAGACTGTTTCAGTACGAGTATTTTTTTTCTATCTTGGGTCAGGAGATATTTCTAGTGGTGATGCCTCGTCCTGAGGGAGGATTGTGCACCCATTTATATTACATAGAGGTGGAGACCTCTAAGGAGATAGTGATTCCCATTGATTTGATTCCTATAGTTCGCGAGTTTTCCAATGTGTTCTAGGGAACAGGATGTGTTGAAGACTATTTTCTTCACGTGATATGGATCCTACGAGTTTTGAGTTATGCCGTTTGGGCTAACCAATGCTCCCGCCATGTGCATGAACTTAATGAACAGGGTGTTCAGAGAGTTTCTAGAACATTTTTTCATTATCTTCATAGATAACATTCTGATGTATTCTCAGACTTAGGAGGAGCATGCTGAGCATTTGAGACAGGTTTTTCAGACTCTGTGAGAGCATCAGTTGCATGCTAAGTATAAGAAGTGTGGGTTTTGGCTATGCGAGGTCCAGTTCTTGGGGCACATTATCTCCGCCACGGGGATATCCATGGCTCCGGGAAAGGTGTCCGCAGTGAGGGAGTGGGGGCAGCCCACGACACCATCAGAGATCCGTAGTTTCTTAGGATTGGCAGGGTACTACAGGTGGTTTATTTGAGGATTCTTAAAAATAGCGGGTATATTGACTAATCTAACTCGCAAGGGGGTACCGTACGTATGTGATGACACTTGCAATTGGCGATAAATTGACTTTGGCACCCGTTCATGCTTTACCCAAGCCAGTAGTAGAGCATCTGGTGTATACAAATGCTTCCCTACAGGGACTTGGTAGAGTACTTCAATAGGAGGAGCAGGCTATAGCTTATGCCTCTCGCAAGCTTAAGACTCATGAGAAGAATTACCTCCCCAGGAATTGGATCTAGCAGCAATCATGTTTGCCTTGTGGATTTGAAGACACTACTTGTTGGGGGAGAAGTTTCTCCTGTTCACAGACCATAAGTCACTGCAATACTTGCTCACTCAGCGGGAGTTCAACATGCGCCAGTGCAGGTAGTTGGAGTTTGTGAAAAATTACCAGTTTGAGATACAATACCACCCAGGGAAGGCTAACATAGTTGTTGATGTGTTGAGTCGTGGATCAGAAGGTGAGGTGGCGGAAGTGTAGAAGGCGCAGTGGAAAGAGTTGGGACATCAGGAGGCAGTGGCCCAATCCTTTATGTTCGTCATGATAGTCACACTATAGATTGTTACGAGGGTGATCCAAGCCCAAGTAGATGATTAGTTTTTCCAGGATCAAATTGTACATCTTCTAGCTGAGGGTGCGGAGTCCTACTTAGTGAATTCAGATGGAGAATTATGATTTAATAAGAGATTAGTTCTCCCGGTGGGGGAGGAATTACATCACGTAGTAATTAAAGAGTCGCATGGGTCTCGATTTGTGGTACATCCTGGAGGGGATAAGAAGTGCCAGGATGTGAGGTGACAATACTGGTGGAGTGGGACGAAGAAGGATATTGAGAAGTTCGTGTCCAAGTATGCCACCTGTCACCTAAGAAAAGGTGGACCATCAGAGACCGCCATTGTTACTTCAGCCACTAGAGATCCCTATGTGGAAATGGGAGAGAATTTCCATGGATTTAATCACTGGGTTTCCTACATCACAGTGGGGTCACGATTATACATGGGTAGTGGTGGATCGATTGACCAAGGTAGCTCATTTTCTATCGGTGCAGACAGACTACACTAAATGACAGTATGACCAGTTATTTATTGCTGAGATAGTGAGGTTGCTAAGGTGCCTCTGGATATCGTGTTTGATAGAGACAAGATTTTTGTGTCACGCTTCTAGGAGAGATTTTAGGAGGTTATGGGTATCGAGGTTCGGTTAAGTACGGCGTATCACCCGCCAATAGATGGGCAAACTGAGCATACTAATCAGATGCCGGAGGATATGTTACGCATGTGTGTCCTTAATTTTGGAGGGGGTTGGGAGTAGTACATTCCATTGGTTGAGTTCTCTTATAATAACTCCTACCTATTTACGATTGGCATGGCCCCGTTTGAGGCGTTGTACGACCGACCTTGTTGTTCTCCCACTTATTGGCTAGAGGTGGGGGATAACAACTTACTTGAGCTAGAGGTGATTTGGGAGATGTCGTCTAGGACTGAGTTGACCAGGAGTCGCATTCGGGTAGCCCAGGACAAGGAAAAAATATACGCCGATGCAAATCGGTTCTTGAGGGATTTTAGCGCGGGGGACCAAGTATTACTGTGAGTGTCTCCTATGAAAGAAGTGATGAGGTTCGGGAAGAAATGGAAATTGGCATCGAGGTACGTAGGAACATTTTCAATTATCAAGAGGATCGGACCGATGGTATACAGACTTGGCTTGCCGGAGCACTTACATCGTATCATCCATGATGTGTTCCACATTTCATCGTTGAGGCGATATCTGCAGCATAATTTGGCCCACACTCATATTGCGATAGATGAGATTGAGTTGCAGCCCAATAGCTCTTATGAGGAGAGACCAGTGGCTGTCTTAGACCGTAGTGAGAGGAGATTGAGGTAGATGGAAGTCCCACTTATACGGGTCCATTGGGAGAATTATAATGTGGAGGAGTCAACTTGGGAGCGCAAGGAAGATGTGTGTGAAGACTATCCAGAATTTTTTTTACCAGGTAAGCCTTATTTTTTTAAATTTTGGGATGAAATTCCGTTATTAGGGGGGAAGTATGTAATACCCCGTATTTTTATGCCCTTTAATTATGGGATTTATTAAATTTAATTGGGATAAATTAATTTAATATTACTCCATATTTTTTTTTAAAATTGAATATTTACTAGCGTGACGAGAGTTAGTAATTATTGGTAAGAATTATGTTGAATATTCATTAATGGGTAAAGAAATATATGAGATTGAATTTATTAAAATTATCTCGCGTGAATAATACAGTAATTATAGAAATTAAGTCGGGACGTGCATGTGAGTCGTGTCAAGACTAATTTAAGGAAATCAAAAGTAAAGTAATTCTAAGCCACCCGTATGGTCATTTCGAGTGTGCTAATATGTCCAAAATGGTCTAGATAGTCGAAAAAGTATACCCGGGGGTTTAGTTTGGGTCTCGGGGTGATTTTAGGCCTAGTCGATAACCCGGGAGGGTATTTTGATAATTTCCCATTTTAGGCATTAATTAATGACGAAAATTGAGAGGTTATATCTAATGAAAGTGGGAGTCCTCGAGGGTTAGAAACACTGGAGTTGAAGAGAGGCTAAGAAAGAGAGAAGATAGAAGGTTTCCAATGAGGAGAACCACTAACCCTACACTATTCTCACCAGTTCCACCACCAATACGTAGATCGAGGAAGGAGGAGCGGGATCATACCCATCATGTTCTACAATTCAGACTTTCGTTCTTGAGGTCAGTATCTAACTTGTTGTTATTTAGTCGATAACACATCCATGCTAGTGTAGGATATAATAATTTTATGTTTCCATGAAAGTTAAATGATGTTTGGGAGATTTATATTGAAATTATGAGTAAAAACCATGTTAGAACAACCCTATTGATGTATGTAGATTATCAACTACGAAATTGATGTCCAGTAGAGGTTGAATTCTGGAAGAATTAGGAAGATATTTATGATGATGATAAAAATAGGGTTCTTGATGAATTAGCTTGAATTAACCCCTTTAATTGATGGCCCTCGATGAATTTGTATATGTTTTACATTAGAAATCATGTATGTAGGAAAAAATAACATTTGGTTTGATTCTTTTGGAGTTTGGAATGAGTTAGTAGAGGTTTTGAGGATTTAAGTTGATGAAACCCATAGGTAAAGAATTGTAGAAACTGGGACAATAACTACTCGATCGATCGATCGATCGACCCTTTTCATCGATCGATCGATCCCTCCTGGAAATCGAAGCTTGTTTCCCTTTTAATGTCAATCCGATCCCAATGTGTAAGGACCTTTGGAAATAATTTAAATATCATAATGGGACTTGGGAAGGACCAGTATGGTATAGGCAAGGTTCGGATAACACGACTTTATATGGAATTTAACCGTGGGATTTCGGGGGTATGAATTGGAGTGAAAATTGTACGTACGTTAAATTAGCTCTTGTGAGAATTAATAATGACTTAGACCAGTAGGGTAAATAGGGTACACCTACTAATTTTATATTTATCAAGATGATAAACTTAGAGAGTTGAGAAGCTCTTAAGGACTTACAGTAATTGAGAGAGTAAGAGTGGATTAATTATACGTAGGACTCGGGGGCTACGTGTCACGTATGGTCAGAATATTATATGGGTAATGTGTCTACCTATATGAATGATGAAAATATAAATATGTGTGTGAATATTTATTATATAAATATCTGTGTGTAATCAAACCCGCGCTACTTGATATCATGGAGGTTTTCGCGCTGGGATAGTTTTATCTGGATTGGACCTTATGGGGGATATTGACTTGTACCCTATAACATAGCATCCTTGGTACAAGCTATCTAAGAATGATAGTCAGATGGTCCTAAGAGATGTGAGGGTATGTGCTGACCTCTTAGTGACTGGGAACTATGCTTCGCCTCCAATATGTGTATTTTGTGTTAATACAGTTCGAGAGTGATTCTGAACTAGTATTTCCCTTTTATACGAGAGATACGGGGACTTGATAGCAGAGTATAACACCACCATCGATTTATGTAGGGTGCCCTATTAGTATATATATTACGAGTGATAAATATTTATACCTGTGATTAATCTACTATTCTTGTAAGTAGATAAAATTGAATAATTAATATTAAATGAATTAAGTGGTTATGAACTTAAGACTATATTGAAATGAACATAGCTGGCTTGATAAATCCATAAGGAAAGATTATCAGATATAAACTATAGTCATGCGATCACTTGAATCAGGGTTTGGTGAGGGAAAATTGAGCTAGACTAGTGAATTGGGTTAGCTTTATCTAGATTAGTTCAGTAGTACGTTAGGCGTGCAGACTAGTTGAGGGGTGAGAATTTTCAAGTGAGTGACGAGGTACTAACATGTTTGTAATATCAACTGGTAAGCATTTTATATAATTGCTAAACTATTTTTAAAGCTATTTTACATTCGGGCTCTGACCCGTTTCCTGTCATCTCTTCTTTCTATTGTATATATATATATATATGTATTACAGGTGCCCAGCCACTGGGGCATCAGGCTTAGATCTTTGGACTGTCGACTTACTACAGGTAGTGTGGGAGTTGGAGGACCTTGCACTTAGACGACTTCATCCTTGTCATCTCAGCACTGCAGTTAGTCATTTTAGATGGGGCATGTCTGTCCCATTTCCAGTTTCTATTTAATTCTGAGAGAGTTGTACTCCTTATTATTTTAGTCTTCCGTTTTAGTTGGGATTATTTTAATTATTTCTTTGTCCTTCGTTGTGGGATATATTATTTGGATTGGTTAATCTAGCCTGGTTATTTGATGTGGATGGTTTGGTTTTTAATATTATTATCCGTTTTCATGAAAATGGTTTCGTATATTAAATCATAACAATAGGACTTAATCTATAAAATTAAATATTTTGGCACTTCGCTTAATTATTTATTCGATGATTAATAAAGAAAAGTTGTTTTTCGACAATGATGCTAAGAATGAACCAACCGGACACTTTGATTTAATTTAATAAAGTGCTGATCACCCGGTATTAAATTAGGCGGGGTGTCACACAGATGCTCATGGAATTTTCATTTTGGGGGATCAAAATCCTCAGAGTTGATCTCCAAAGAAATCCAGGAATGGTTAGCCACGGGAGACAGGAGAGACCACTTGAGGCACCATAGCTAGTGGAACAAGATCCTATGCCGGATTAGGAGAAGATTTGAGAGAATTTATGAAGAACAACCCCCCCAAAGTGCTAAATTCCTACAGATCTGCTAGTGGCGTTACAATGGCATCAGGATATTAAGAGTCACCTCAGATTTTTTTCGTGCACATATGTATAAAATAAGGTTCTCTCCACTTTCCGTTTGACCGATAATGCTCTCCAGTGATTGGAGAGCGTGACTACAATAGAGTAATGTGCTCTGTTTACCTATGCCTATTTCATGAGGAGGTTCAATAATAAGCATTTCCCTGAGTATATTCAAGATAAAAAAAAAAAGACAAAGTGTCTTCCACTCCAGCAGGGGACTCACATTGTCACAAAGTATGAGAAAGCGTTTACTAATTTGGCATTACTTTATCTGGAGGAGGTGGATATGGAGAATAAGATGGTTGGATATTTTTTAAAGGGTCTTATTTACCTTATACGACATATTCTAATGATGAATCTAACATGATTTATGTACACACAAATAGTGGATATTGCACTTTCACTTTGTAGAGGGAAGATAGGGAACAAGAAGGAGGGTTCAATCAGAGTTTAATCTTCTTAAGGCAACTAATAACTATTTTTCTTGCATTATTAAGTGTAATTTATTTATAATCAGCATTGCCTATTATGAATCAGTTGTTAATTTTCGATTTGAAATTCACTTAATAATCTGTAATTTGATTATAAATCTTGTTTAGATATAGGCCCAAATTGATTATATTACAAAATTCATGCTCATGTTAATACATATGTGTAATACCCCGTATTTTGATGCTATATTTAATTTGGGGATTTATTAAATTTAATGTGATGATTTATTTAATAAAAATTCGGAAATTAATTATGTTATAATTATTAACGTGACTAGAGTTAGTAATTATGGGAAACTTGTTGAATATTACTAATGAGCATAGTAATATATTATATTGGTTATATTGAATGTCATAAGTGAATTAAATGACTATTTCGAAAATTTAAGTCGGGACGTGCCAGTGCCACGTCGGGACTAATTATGTTAATTAAAAAGTGAATATTTTATAAGTTATCCGTATGGTCGTTTTGAGTGCGTCAACGCGTCTGGAAAGGTCGAGATAGTCAGAAAAGTGTACCCGGGGGTTTTGTTTGGGTCTCGGGATGTTTTTAGGCTTAATTAGTGACCCGGGAGGGCATTTTGGTCATTTTACAAAATAGGGTAATTAAACCCACGAATTTCAGCCATCCTTAGCAACCATTTAAGTCAGCCTTTTAGGGTTAGAACACTCAGAACCCTAGAACGGCCATTGGAGAAGAGAGGAGAGAGCTCTCAAGGTGATTCAAGGCCCAAAACACCACCGATTCCACCGCCATCACCACCAACGCGTAGATCGCGAGGAGGAGAACGCAACCACACCAATATCAGCAGGAAACCAGACCTCTGAAATCCCAGGCAAGTGTTTAACTTGCGTATTTTCGTTGGTGCAATAATCATATTAGTGTAGGAATGATTAGGAGTATAATTAAAGGAAGAAAACCCCAATTTTTGATAGGGATTTGCATGTAGAAATCGTTATAACCATATTCTGAAAATAATATGTGAAGTAGATGATCAACCCACGAATTTGTGATGTTATGTTAGAAGGAAATTCTGGAGAAAATTGATTAGAACAGAAGTTAAGAAAACTTAGGGTTCTTGATGATTAGATGAGATTTTAGGTTGTTTAATCATGTTTAAGATGGTTATATGCATGCTTAACATTAGAAACACCTGGAAATATATTACCATGATTGTAGTATAAGTTTTGGGACGATTAGTGTTGGAAATTATGGATTTGAATGAAGAATATTAGTCAAACCCGTAACTGCACTTCTGCAGAAATCGAAATACCTGTTTGATCGATCGATCGAACCTAGAGCGTCGATCGATCGAAGGTTCGATCGATCGAGCCCCAGACGTCGATCGATCGACCCCTCCTGGCAAACTCTTTTTCCCCTTGTTTAATTAGTTGAATTAATTTACCGTGTAATATTTCTTGGGCATTATAAATAAAAGTATTTGGGAGATATTGAGGACCAGTAGGGTATAGGGATAAATGTTAGAACCTTTAATCTTCAACGAGAAGGGTAATTATGGGATATTTACTTTAGGTTGAATTTATGAAATTTAAGGGTGAGGTGCGTAAGAGAGTTACGTTGGAATCAAATAAAGTCACTTACTGAATTTTAGATTGGTAAGGATATGACCCATGAGCATTAGGTAATGAGTGAGAAAACTCTTCGAGTTAAGGTTAGAGACGAAACCTTATACGTAATCATAATAATGAGAAATTAAAGATAAATGTTGTAATTATGGGTAAGGAGAGTGACCTATATTAACATAATGAAATTGGTATATTTATATGATTGTGTGTACATATATTATATACATGTGAAAAACTTACCCGCGCTACTTGCTATCCCTGAGGTTACCGCGCTGGGACGATCTTATCCCGTGTTGCTTTATGGGGGATATTGATTCGTACCCTAGAAGATAGAGATCCTAGGTACGGGCTATCAGATTGATAGTCGGACGGTCCTAAGAGACGTGTGGGTATGTACTGACCTCTTGGACTTGGAATCTATGCTTCGCCTCAACGTTGTTTTATATATGTTAATACAGTTCGAGAGTGATTCCGAACTTGTATTTCCCTTTGTGTGAGCGATACGGGGATTGGATAGTAGAGTATGCCCGCACCATAGTTTAGTTGGGGTGCTGTTATATATATATATATATATTATCCGAGTAGTTAATATATATATACGAGATTATATACTTTAACTGCCTACTGGGATTTGATAAGTAGGACATAGTTGTTGACACTATAATAAATACTTGTTTTGTGAAAGTATGAGAATGCACTGGTAAACTTTAAAATTTAATGAAGCTAAAACGAGAGTATTGCTACTAATTGGAAGTAACCTTTTAAAACATTGTCATCGTTCGGTTTTGAAAACTTATGAGTAAGTTAAGATAAACTAGACTATTTGGGAAGGTTAGTACGATAGGCGTGCACATTAGAAGAGAGGTGAGAATTTCTTAAGAGAGTGTCGAACTAATATGAATTGCATTGGCCTGTATCAATTTAAATACTTGCTTAACGTATTTTATAAATCAAACACACTTTCGGGCCCTGACCCGTTTCTTTCTCTCTCTCTCCCTTGTGTATATATATGTATATTTTCAGGTGCCCAGCCACAGGGGCGTCTTGCTTAGGATCCTTTGAGAAGAACGAGCTGCAGCTTAGGTGGAAGTTGCAGGTCACTCGAGTAGACGGCTTCTGTTATTGACTCCACTCTCATTACTCTCATTTATTGGGCACGTGTCGCCCCTTTCAGCATTTCATTTATTGTTGGGATTTTATATTTCAGTTATTCCAGTATTGTTTTACGAGATTTATTTAAGATGGTTTATGATTTTTAGTTTTATATTGTTGACATTCGATTGGTGAATGTATGGTTTTATTTTAGTTCATCGTGGTGTGATTCTATATTGTAGAAATGTTGTTTTGAATTAATAAATCTTTTCTTTAATTAAAATTTGGAAGTTTGTATGAAAAATGGTTTTGACACTTAGCTTAATTATTTAGGGTGTTAAATTGGAAAAATTATTTTTTTATCGACAGTGATGCTGAGAATGAACCAACTGTTTACCTTGATTTAATTTAATAAAGGAGTGATCGCCCGGTATTTAATTAGGCGGGGTGTCACAGGTGGTATCAGTGCATCAGGTTCTAGTGTCCTTAGGATCTGTACGGCTTATTTCGCTTTCAGCTTAACGTTTTTGCTATAGAGCCCTATTTTTAGGATTGGTTGTATTCCTGCTTTTACGTTTAAGTCTTCAGTTAATTGAGATTCGATGATAACTATAGACTGATAAATTTTGTTCACGTTTCAGATGCCTCCGAGACGTGCTCCGAAAGATAGGCGTGCCCAGGCCGAGCAACCAGCAGCTCCGGCACCAGGCACAATGAATGCTAATGAAGTAGCCGCCATAGTCGCTCAGGCGGTGAATGCCGCGATAGCAATGACTCAACAGGCTCCACCCCAGGTTCAGGCAGTGGCGCCAGTACCAGCACAGCTTCCATCTGCATGGGAAAGGGTTCGGGATGCTTTTCAGAAAGCACATCCCCCTGAGTTTTCTGGTAGCTCCGATATTGTTACTTTCAGCCAATGGAAGAAAGACATCCAGCGGCATCTTCGCATGTATGAGTGTACCGAGGTACAAAAGCAGTTATTGGCTTCTTTTAAGCTGGTGGGAGCCGCATTACAGTGGTGGGAGTCCAATACTACTTTGGAGGAGAGGGACACGATCCCTATTCAGATGTTCTGGGAACGGTTTGACCGCAAGTACTTCCCACCCGCAGTGCAGACTGAGATGAGGCGGAGATTACTAAATCTGAAGCAGGAGAACCTTATTGTAGCCGAGTATGAGGAGGAGTTCACGAGACTTCTCACTATTGTGCCAGATGAGGCACCCACTGAGGGCAAGAAAATTTTGCTGTTCGTCGACGAGTTAGCTTGGAGGATCCGTCAGCACCTTATTGGGAATCTATCCCTGAGTACTTTCACTGACATACTCAATGCAGCGTTACTACATTGCCAGGATCACCGTTTCCACCTTCAGGGAAGCAAGAGAGCAGGAGAGTCCAGCCAGCTGGGCAGGACCAGGGGTAATAGTGCCGGTGGGGCACCAACTCATGGACAGACTCGTCAGCACGAGCAGAGTTCCCATCAGGGGGACCCTACTAAGCGATTCCGTTCGGGTGATCCCAGGCAGGGAAATGGGGGTTATAGGCAGGGCCAGCAAGGCTAACAGCGTGCACATCAGGGCCAACAGGGCCAATGGCGTGGAGGTAACGGCCAGCAGGGCCGTGGTCAGCAGGGACAGAGGGGAGGTAATTTTAGAGGCCGGTGTTTTATGTGCAGAAAGCACGGCCATAAGCGTCAGGATTGCCCAGAGGGCGATAGGGCCCCACAGCAGCAGGGAGCCCGTAATGAGCCGCAGAGGCCACTCTTTCCACCTGCCCTTCCAGCTCCAGCCCAAGTGCCAGCCCTACCAGCCATTCTCGCAGCTCCAGTACAGCAGGGGCAATTGCAGTATGGACGTGTCTATAACGTCCACCAGGCAGCAGCTCCACTGGCACCACCCGCGATTGAGGGTATATTTCCTATCCATGGTACTATGGGTAAAGTTTTGTTTGATACGGGGGCAACGCATTGTTTTATAGCTATGCATTTTGCGAAGTCCTTAGGATTATTAGCCACAGCAGAGAGCACCGTGACGTGTGTTGACTCACCACTGGTGAGTGGGTCACTCATATTCTTTATATGCCGGGGAGTAGGGATAGAGATTGGTAGCTTGGTATTGCCTGCAGACATGCTAGTCTTAGACATGTACGAGCATGATGTGATTATTGGTATGGATTGACTCGCATCTTATAGAGCCATGATTGATTTCTTCGGTGGGAGCATTGTTTTTGCCATTCCGGGGCAAGAGATGTTCGTAGTGGCGATGCCTTGCCTAGAGGGAGGTTCGACCGCTCATTTATATTACATTGAGGAGGATACCTCTAAGGAGGTTGTGATTCCTTTGGATTCGATCCCAGTTGTTAGGGAGTATTCCGATGTGTTTCAGGAGATACCAGGCCTACCGCCCAGTCGTGAGATAGACTTTGTTATAGATTTAGTGCCGGATACGAGACCTATAGCACGCGCACCGTACCGTATGGCTCCGGCAGAGATGCGAGAGCTACGAGATCAAATCGAGCAGCTATTAGGTCAGGGCTTCATTCGTAGGAGTACCTCACCTTGGGGCGCTCCAGTCTTATTTGTAAAGAAGAGAGATGGTTCACTGAGATTGTGCGTGGACTACCGGGAGTTGAATAAGGTCACGATACGGAATAAGTATCCGTTACCACGAATCGATGATCTATTCGACCAGTTGAGGGGAGCAACTTTCTTTTCGAAGATAGATCTGAGGTCGGGGTACCATCAATTACGGATTAGAGAGCAGGATGTTTCAAAGACTGCCTTCTTGTCGAGATATGGGTCCTATGAGTTCAGGGTGATGCCGTTCGGACTCACAAATTCCCCAGCCGTTTTCATGGACCTGATGAACCGAGTATTCAGAGAGTTCTTGGATCAGTTCGTCATCGTCTTCATAGATGATATTTTGATATATTCACACTCCGAGGAGGAGCATGCCGAACACTTGAGGCAGGTTCTTCAGACTCTACGAGAGCATCAGTTGTATGCTAAGTACGAGAAGTGTGGATTCTGGTTGCGAGAGGTACAATTCTTGGGCCATGTTGTTTCTGAGCAAGGGATAGCAGTTGACCCGAGCAAAGTGTCAGCGGTGAGGGAGTGGGGGCAGCCCACGACACCGACGAAAGTGCGTAGTTTCTTGGGGTTAGCCGGATACTACAGGAGATTCATTCGGGGATTCTCCAAAATAGCGGGTCCATTGACGAATCTGACTCGCAAGGGAGTACCATATATCTGGGATGACGCTTGTCAGTTGGCTTTTGACGAGCTGAAGGACAAGCTTACTTCGGCACCAGTCCTTGCTTTACCGAAGCCGGGTGTGGAGTACCTGGTTTACACAGATGCGTCCTTACGAGGACTTGGGGAAGTACTTCAGCAGGAGGAGAAGGCTATAGCTTTTGCTTCACGCAAGCTTAAGCCACATGAGAAGAATTACCCCACCCACGACCTGGAGTTAGCTGCGGTCGTCTTTGCATTGAGAATTTGGAGGCACTATTTATTGGGCGAGAAATTCCGTTTGTTCACAGACCATAAGTCACTGCAGTACCTGTTCACTCAGCGAGAGCTGAATATGCGTCAGCGCAGATGGTTAGAGTTTGTGAAAGATTACCAGTTCGACATACAGTACCATCCGGGGAAGGCCAATGTAGTTGCTGATGCGTTGAGCCGTAGACCGGTAGACGATGTAGCCGATGTTTGGAAAGCGAAGTGGAAGGAGTTGGGTCACCAAGACGCAGTAGCCCGTTCGTTCATATCCGTCATGTCAGTCACACCCGAGATTGTTACAAGGGTGATACAGGCACAGACCACAGACCCGTTTTGTCAGGAGCAGATTGTACGACTTCTAGCCGAGGGTGCTGAGTCCTATTCTATTAGTTCGGATGGAGGCTTGCAGTTTAATGGGAGATTAGTGGTCCCAGAAGGAGCGGAGCTACGTCATGAAGTGATGACTCATTCTCATGGGTCCCGATTTGCAGTACATCCGGGAGGCGATAAGATGTACCAGGACATGAGACGACAGTACTGGTGGAGTGGGATGAAGAGGGACATCGCTGAATTTGTGTCCAAGTGTTCTACTTGCCAGCTGGTGAAGGTGGACCATCACAAACCGTCGGGATTACTTCAGCCGTTGGAAATACCCGCGTGGAAGTGGGAAAGTATTTCCATGGATTTCATTACCGGGTTGCCTACATCACAGCGGGGCCACGATTCTATCTGGGTGATTGTAGACCGTTTGACCAAGGTGGCTCATTTTCTGCCAGTGAGGACAGATTATACCACGGGTCAGTATGACCAGTTGTTCATCGCTGAGATTGTCAGATTACACGGGGTGCCCCTGAATATTGTGTCAGATAGAGACAAGATTTTTGTGTCACGTTTCTGGGAAAGCTTTCAGGAGGCTATGGGTACAAAGTTGAGACTGAGTTCAGCCTACCACCCACAGACAGATGGACAGACAGAGCATACTAATCAGATGTTGGAAGATATGCTACGCATGTGTGTTCTCGATTTTGGAGGGGGTTGGGAACCACACCTTCCACTGGTAGAGTTTGCTTATAATAACTCCTATCAGTTTACGATTGGCATGGCTCCATTTGAGGCTTTGTACGGCAGGCCTTGTCGTTCTCCAACTTGTTAGCTCGAGGTGGGGGACAACAAGTTATTAGGGCCAGAAGTGATTCAGGAGACCTCCGCGAGGATTGAGATAATCAGGAGTTGTATTCGGGTAGCCCAAGACAGGCAGAAGAGCTACGCCGATGCGAAACGGTTCTTCCGGGAGTTTAATGTGGGAGATCAAGTGTTGTTGCGTGTATCTCCTATGAAAGGAGTGATGAGGTTCGGGAAGAAGGGGAAGTTGGCTCCGAGGTACGTAGGACCATTTCCCATCATCGAGAGAATTGGGCCAGTAGCATACAGGTTGGGATTGACAGAACATTTACATCGCATCCACGATGTATTCCACATCTCGTCGTTGAGACGATATCTTCGGGATGATATGGCCCATACTCACATTGCGATAGACGAGATAGAATTACAGTCTGATAGCTCTTACGAGGAGAGACCAGTGGCTATTCTAGACTATAGTGAGAGGAGATTGAGGTCGAAAGTAGTTCCACTTGTGCGAGTCCAGTGGGAGCATCATAATGTGGAGGAATCCACTTGGGAGCGTGAGGCAGATATGCGCGAGAGATATCCAGATTTGTTTTTACCAGGTATGCCTTATTTTCCGAATTTCGGGACGAAATTCCTTTATTAGGGGGGAAGTATGTAATACCCCGTATTTTTATGCTATATTTAATTTGGGGATTTATTAAATTTAATGTGATGATTTATTTAATAAAAATCCGGAAATTAATTATGTTATAATTATTAACGTGACTAGAGTTAGTAATTATGGGAAACTTGTTGAATATTACTAATGAGCATAGTAATATATTATATTGGTTATATTGAATGTCATAAGTGAATTAAATGACTATTTTGGAAATTTAAGTCGGGACGTGCCAGTGCCACGTCGGGACTAATTATGTTAATTAAAAAGTGAATATTTTATAAGTTGTCCGTATGGTCGTTTTGAGTGAGACAACGCGTCTGGAAAGGTCGGGATAGTCAGAAAAGTGTACCCGAGGGTTTAGTTTGGGTCTCGGGATGTTTTTAGGCTTAATTAGTGACCCGGGAGGGCATTTTGGTCATTTTACAAAATAGGGTAATTAAACCCACGAATTTCAGCCATCCTTAGCAGCCATTTAAGTCACCCTTTTAGGGTTAGAACACTCAGAACCCTAGAACGGCCATTGGAGAAGAGAGGAGAGAGCTCTCAAGGTGATTCAAGGCCCAAAACACCACCGATTCCACCGCCATCACCACCAACGCGTAGATCGCGAGGAGGAGAACGCAACCACACCAATATCAGCAGGAAACCAGACCTCTGAAATCCCAGGCAAGTGTTTAACTTGCGTATTTTCGTTGGTGCAATAATCATATTAGTGTAGGAATGATTAGGAGTATAATTAAAGGAAGAAAACCCCAATTTTTGATAGGGATTTGCATGTAGCAATCGTTATAACCATATTCTGAAAATAATATGTGAAGTAGATGATCAACCCACGAATTTGTGATGTTATGTTAGAAGGAAATTCTGGAGAAAACTGATTAGAACAGAAGTTAAGAAAACTTAGGGTTCTTGATGATTAGATGAGATTTTAGGTTGTTTAACCATGTTTAATGATGGTTATATGCATGCTTAACGTTAGAAACATCTGGAAATATATTACCATGATTGTAGTATAAGTTTTGGGATGATTAGTGTTGGAAATTATGGATTTGAATGAAGAATATTAGTCAAACCCGTAACTGCACTTCTGCAAAAATCGAAATACCTGTTTGATCGATCGATCGAACCTAGAGCGTCGATCGATCGAAGGTTCGATCGATCGAGCCCCAGACGTCGATCGATCGACCCCTCCTGGCAAACTCTTTTTCCCCTTGTTTAATTAGTTGAATTAATTTACCGTGGAATATTTCTTGGGCATTATAAATAAAAGGATTTGGGAGATATTGAGGACCAGTAGGGTATAGGGATAAATGTTAGAACCTTTAATCTTCAACGAGAAGGGTAATTATGGGATATTTACTTTAGGTTGAATTTATGAAACTTAAGGGTGAGGTGCGTAAGAGAGTTACGTTGTAATCAAATAAAGTCACTTACTGAATTTTAGATTGGTAAGGATATGACCCATGAGCATTAGGTAATGAGTGATAAAACTCTTCGAGTTAAGGTTAGAGACGAAACCTTATACGTAATCATAATAATGAGAAATTAAAGATAAATGTTGTAATTATGGGTAAGGAGAGTGACCTATATTAACATAATGAAATTGGTATATTTATATGATTGTGTGTACATATATTATATACATGTGAAAAACTTACCCGCGCTACTTGCTATCCCTGAGGTTACCGCGCTGGGACGATCTTATCCCATGTTGCTTTATGGGGGATATTGATTCGTACCCTAGAAGATAGAGATCCTAGGTACGGGCTATCAGATTGATAGTCGGACGGTCCTAAGAGACGTGCGGGTATGTACTGACCTCTTGGACTTGGAATCTATGCTTCGCCTCAACGTTGTTTTATATATGTTAATACAGTTCGAGAGTGATTCCGAACTTGTATTTCCCTTTGTGTGAGCGATACGGGGATTGGATAGCAGAGTATGCCCGCACCATAGTTTAGTTGGGGTGCTGTTATATATATATATATTATCCGAGTAGTTAATATATATATACGAGATTATATACTTTAACTGCCTACTGGGATTTGATAAGTAGGACATAGTTGTTGACACTATAATAAATACTTGTTTTGTGAAAGTATGAGAATGCACTGGTAAACTTTAAAATTTAATGAAGCTAAAACGAGAGTATTGCTACTAATTGGAAGTAACCTTTTAAAACATTGTCATCGTTCGGTTTTGAAAACTTATGAGTAAGTTAAGATAAACTAGACTATTTGGGAAGGTTAGTACGATAGGCGTGCACATTAGAAGAGAGGTGAGAATTTCTCAAGAGAGTGTCGAACTAATATGAATTGCATTGGCCTGTATCAATTTAAATACTTGCTTAACGTATTTTATAAATCAAACACACTTTCGGGCCCTGACCCGTTTCTTTCTCTCTCTCTCCCTTGTGTATATATATGTATATTTTCAGGTGCCCAGCCACAGGGGCGTCTTGCTTAGGATCCTTTGAGAAGAACGAGCTGCAGCTTAGGTGGAAGTTGCAGGTCACTTGAGTAGACGACTTCTGTTATTGACTCCACTCTCATTACTCTCATTTATTGGGCACGTGTCGCCCCTTTCAGCATTTCATTTATTGTTGGGATTTTATATTTCAGTTATTCCAGTATTGTTTTACGGGATTTATTCAAGATGGTTTATGATTTTTAGTTTTATATTGTTGACATTCGATTGGTGAATGTATGGTTTTATTTTAGTTCATCGTGGTGTGATTCTATATTGTAGAAATGTTGTTTTGAATTAATAAATCTTTTCTTTAATTAAAATTTGGAAGTTTGTATGAAAAATGGTTTTGACACTTAGCTTAATTATTTAGGGTGTTAAATTGGAAAAATTATTTTTTTATCGACAGTGATGCTGAGAATGAACCAACTGTTTACCTTGATTTAATTTAATAAAGGAGTGATCGCCCGGTATTTAATTAGGCGGGGTGTCACAATATGGTTGAATTTTGAACTACATTGATTTTATTGTTATAAGCCATGGACATATGTTTTGAATCACTACATGGATTGTAAATCGGATTAGAATCGTTATTAGGGCAGTTGATTAATGTTAATCACGTGCTTAATGGAGTTTATGCTTTATAAGTTAGTTAATATTATGTTTAAAGGTTAATTATATGAAGAACGTGTTAGATTACGTATTATGGACATAACAATGAAATTAAATTTATACGTTTAATCATATAACGTTAGTGTTTGCTTAAAAGTGTTTAAAATCGTAATTTGGTGTATTGGGATCGTTTCAAGCATCATAAAACTTATGGGTTTTTAAAATCATAATTTAGGATAGATTGAGAAAGACAATCAAAACTAGTAGATAAAAGGGGAGACCCGCGATTGCAGTCAAAGGGACCACGAATGAGGACCTGGAGGTTAAGATCACGCCCATCCAGCCCGCGCTCGCATGGGTGGATCAGAATGAGGTCGGTCGAGTTTTTGCTTGTTTTTTTTAATTGTATATATGGTTTAAACTTAGGGTGTCCTATAGGTATTTTTAAGGAACTTTATGTTAATGATTCTCAAATTAAATTTAAAAAATATTATGTTATCAGGATCCATTTATAAGATAGATATTTGTGTTCCGATGGGTCTGGTTAGGAAGTTAGACTTTAAATGTATACACGTACATATATAGGTTATAGTTATTGTTGATGCAAAAAAATGAACTAAATACCATTTTTATGATCACAGATAAATAGATAAAAGCAATCCAATCAAACATATAAACGAAAAATATTTTTAAAGTAGTTCGGCTATAAGGAAAGCGTACGTCTACTGTTATTTTATTCACATGGGTTTACAATAACACAACATGGTGTATTGAGAATGATTGAATTATTCTCTTATCTTGAGAGAGATAAATATCTAAAGAGTGGGGTAGAATGATGGAATGCATTGCTTGCCCCTTTAGCTAAGGGAAGAGTTGTATTTATAGCGATGGGAGTCCAAGAGATAGAATGTCTTTATGTATTCAAACATTTATATCTATATACAATGCATATAACTGTTGGTGTTCTCGAGTACAATTATTAGTGGCTACACTAGTGGATTTTCATCTTGTGGATGGTTGGTCTTTTTTATGTTGGTTGGGAGGTGTGTCGACTAACTGTCCTTAGGTGCCAACTAACTCTCCTCGGGGGCCAACCAAGTGTCTTCTATGTAGAGCAAGTATGAATATTGCCACGTAGGATGATAGGTGTCCATTTCTTAATGGTCCTTATGGATGGGTAAATTTTTGGCGTCGATAGAAGCCCCCAATGGTCCATGCTTGATGGTTTACTAAGAGGATGGAGTATTTATTTTGAAAAGTTGCTCGGTGTTCGTACATAATTAATAATATTGTTCCGACTTCTTGATTTGTTCAACATATGATTGGGCTATCTTTCGGACAATGGATGAATCAGAGAAAAAAAGTAAACTAACCTAATTAATTGATCACATATAAATATGAATAGAAGAGACAGAGGATTTTTAAAGTGGTTCGGCTGAAAAAGAAAAGCCTACGTCCACTGTTGTGTGTTGCCTTAGCTTGTTCAACTGCATCTTGTCTCATTTTTCATGTCCCTTGTATGTAGGGTTTATAATGTATTTATAGACCATTGAGGGTGTACAAGAGTCGGAATATTAAAGGATGGAATGCCTGTATAACATTGGCATTTACATATATACAATGCTAATAATGTATACAACTACTGGAGATTTACTGTCATTGTTGGTCGGGCTTCTTTAACCCATTGGTCGGCATTTCTTCATTTGGTCGGTGACTCGCCCTTGCTAACTTGGATTAATGCCCAGATGGATAACACGTATTTATACATGAATGGTTCACATAACAGGATAATGTTTGGTATTAACATAAGCCCCCAATGTTTCATGCTTGAAGTTTTTACAAGAGTATGGGACATTTTGCTCTTAAAGATGCTCGGGCAACAATTTTGAGGTTTGGTCGGTTACCGACTTCCCATACTTGTAAATTTAATGACTTTAACTATAGGAACATAATGTGGATGGTATTTTTGTAATTATCCATAACTTTAGCAATTAGTTTTTGGATAAATATGTCTTTTCTGTCTTTAGCCGCCGACAGTTCAATCGACGTTTTCTTTTAATCTTTACCTTTGCAATTTTTGAGGCAACATATAAAGGAAGGAAAAGCCACGATCATCTCTTACCTTAAACTTTCTGACTTTTTTCTGCCATTGTATCTTCAAGCTCTCTCTCTCTCTCTCTCTCTCTCTCTCCCTCTCTCTCTCTCTCTCTCGTGCGATCGTTCTCTGTTCTTCAGTTCTTGTTGAATCCTTAAATTCTGTAAGAATATTTTCCGTTCTCTTTTTGTTCTTCATCAATCATGGCTTATCCTGTTACCTCTCTTGATGAATTTAAAAATGAATGGAATATCCCTTCATGGGTAGAACCAGAACATCCCAGTTTGCCCACTAATCTTTTTTCATTAGCTGAGGGTCACTAGTTTCCCTACATTTTTATTGTTGAAAAGGTTTACCTTTCCCCCAAACCCATTTTATCTTGAATTTTGATATCATTCCAGCTAGAGTAGCCCCCAATACCTGGAGAGTATTTAATAGAGTATATATATTAAACGAACTCCATGGGACTCATCTAGGGATCCCAGAAATTATGTTATGCTATAAGTGGGTAACTAGTGATACCACTTTATATTTGAAAACTAGGATTGTGAACAAAGAATTAGTACTTAATCTTCCTCACTCCAATAGAGATACTTCGAGCATGGAGTAATTGTTCAAAATTGTCAATATGCTCCTTTGACTGGGAATGCTGAGTACCAGGGGCCTAGGTGCCCACCAAGTGGCAACGAGGTAGGTTGCATTTATTTATTTATTTATCTTTCTTTTCATATTCTGCTAATTGCTAATACCGATGTATACTTTGTTAACTTTAACTGCAGTTGATCGAAAGAGTAAGTGTCCCAAAGAGAGTTTATCAACCTTAGAGAGTTGAAGTTCATCTTGAGCATTCACCAAAAAGTTGGGGAGGAGCATACCAGATCAGCTTCATATTTATTGTAGTATATAAACACCATCACCTCCTTCGTCGCTCGCCCAACTATAGCTATAATTTTTTTTAATCCACCATTATCAAGACCCCATCTCCATATCCTCTGCCACTGCATCTAGCAGCGGTGAATCTGCTGTTGTTTCCCCCTCTTCTTTAGATTCAGATTTACCTCTTGCTTCTACCATGGGGAAGAGGAAGTTTCCTAATATTTTGGGTGACATAACTACTACTGGATCCTCTAAAAAAGCTATTAATAGAGCCAAAAATAAAGAGGATATTGGGAAGAAGCCCCCATCCAATAAGGAGGATGTTGGGAAGAAGTCCCCATCCGAGAAAGGGGGTGTTGGGATGAAGCTTCTAGCTGAGAAAGATGATGAAAGCCACCTCAAGAGGCTGAAAAGAGAACTCCCTTATAGGCTGGCAGAACGGTCTTCAGCCAACACCGACCAATAAGATTTAGTTGATTTATCTGTTTCTGGCTCACTAGTGGCTCTTGGCCCTTGTTTGGCCAGACAATTAATAAAGTCTGGTACATTTCCAGACCATAGGGGCGCTGTAGTTGCACTACCCTGATTAAAGATTTCTGATCAAAGCCTAACTCTGGTAATTTCCTTTGCCTTCTTTATTTATTTGTTTGATATTCTTAATATTAACACATCTTATTTTCTCTTTGCAGTTTCTCGTGGAATTTAACAACACGTTGGAGAAGGACGATGCCTTATGTTCTTCTTTTCATGAGGTTAAAGAAGCTTTTGATGAGCGTAAGTTGTCAGTGCTTGACTCCTAACAGGCCCTGGACAATGAGCAAAAAAAATGGGAGGAGAAAATAAAAGTTTCAAAAGAAGATGCAGTGGATTCTCGGGGAATAGTTGATGATCTGCAAAAAGACTTGGATGCTGAAAAAGCTAAGATTACTAAGCTGTAGAAGGATTTGGATGCCGAGAAGGCCCTATTTGTTATTGAGAGGGACAAAAGAGCTAAGGATAAGGAGGCTAGCTTTAACAAAGGCTAGAACAAATCCAGTGGGGTTGCTTCTTTGTAAATAAGAAATGCTTCAAGGATGGTTGGTCAGCAGCCTTGGTGGAGGTCAACACCCCTCAAGATTCTGAACTCTTCCTCAGACATGACCCAGGTTCTCCTCCTAACATGGATGTGGAGATTGAAGATGATGGGTGTTAAAGTGAATCCCTGATGGTGTTGGATTATGCCGACCAACACCAACATGTTGATTGTTATGCTCCTCTAATTGACAGCCATCCGTCTCTGCCTACTCCAGATATGAAGAAGGTGTAGATTTGTCTAAGCAACCTTTTTTTTTCTTTTTTTTTCTGTAATTATAATTTTTCTTTTCTTTCTGCTGATGTATATGTACTTGAAAATTTATCAATGAAAAGAAATATTATTCCTCTTTTGCTTGTATTTTGTTACTCTTAATAGTTCATGGATAAACGGGAACACTTCTCCTCTACTGGATCTGAGCTACTTAAGAGATGCAATGAAATTTTTAAAGAAGGTCATCTATCTCTGATAGAGGAAGAGCTACCGAAGTTGCTCGGGGAAGGTGTGTCTGAGCAAGCCAAGGAAGCCTACCTTCATCTGAAATGCCTTCTTAATCGGGTAGTGGCCAACAATGTTACCTACTATGAAATGATTGAAGAGCTGCAGGAGGACCAAAAGGAGGTCAAGTATATTTTGCATGTTGACTATGAGAATAAGTAAAAGGCCTTGAGTGACGATTGGGGCTTTGAACACAAGTTGGAAAATTTTGTTTCTCACTTTCGAAGACATGAATTTTTTCTCAACCGTGAAGTGGAGGAATTCAGAGCCATTGTCAAAATATTGGAGGTGGGGAAAAATAATTTAAGAGATGAGCTAAATGCCTTTAAGTCTTCTTCTACTATTTTTGCTACTACCGACGAAGGTCATTTTTTCTTGGAGGCAGAAAATGCCAGGTTAATGGAAGAATTGAAAGCACTAAAAAATACTAAATCTGCATCTTCTTCCGGAGAAAGAATTAGACCTGATTGAGGTACTATAGATGAGGTTTGGACTCAATAAACCCTTTCTAACCAAGCTACCCAGCTGAAGGCTAAAAACCAAGCCCTTACTGAGATGTCCCAAAAGCTTTAAACTCAATCCGAGCAATTTTCCACTCAATCTTCTCAGCTGCAAACTAAGGATGTAGTGATAAAGAAATTGAATTATCAAGTTAAGAAGTTGACCATCCAGTTTCACAGGCAACCTATAGAGATATGTATGGAAGGTTATAATGAAGCTTTGAGGCATTTTGATGCTACATTTAAACAGGCCCAGAATAAAGGCTACAAATAGGGTTAGACCAATTGTCTAACAGTGTTGAAAGTGGACCAAGATAACAAATTATGGAAGTGGTATAATCCTGGGTTGCTCGACCTTTAAGACCCCCCAGACTGGATGCTATCTTGACTCCTGTCAACACAATTCCCTAGTGCCTGATTTGTAAATATTTGGGAGATTATGGGATGCACGACGAGATGGAAATCATCCGAACTCCTCATCTGCTAGATCGGCCAAGAAGCACCAATAGGAGAATGCTTCAAGATTTCAATTTCATCAATTCTCCTTGCAATTTAATTCATCCTCCAGTTGGCATGGATCCATTTTCCATAGCTGAGGGGAAACACTTATTATAATAATGTCTTGTATTTCTTTTGTAAACACAGTTATCTAATGAAAAATGAAAAAAAGTGTATTTGATCAACTTATCTTGTTAATCATTGTATGTGACTGTTTTCTTCATGTGAATGATTTATTCTTTTTCATTAGTTCTATTGATAAATTTAGTATCAATTACTAATGAATACATAAGTTCTACAAGCATACTTATATTAGAATCTAAATTTGAAGCTAGTTACCCATATGTCTCCAAAGGTTTTACTAACACACACCTAAGTTCTTAGGTTTTTTATATTAGTTTCAAGTGGTGTGACCATGCGTATGTGGAATATGTGCCCACACTCCTCTTGAGGAGTCTTCGCAACGTTCTTTCTACACATTGCCCAATAGGATAAAGATATTGTTTTATCCTTATACTTGTTGACCATCTTGAGGTCGTAATAACCTGTTTGGTATGCTACCGATCAAGTTTTACTTGTGCCGAGCAACTTATTGCTTATGCCGATCAACCTTAGGCCTATTTTTTTGGAGAAAACTCTTATGCCGAGAAACATTTTGAAGTTTTTATGGAAACTTTCAAGCTCATTCAAGATCAAGTATATAGGTAGCAGTAGTATTACGCGAAAAAAAATTTAAAACACAAATTGGAGGAAAGATAATTTTATTAATACTAAAAACTGATATTGAACTGAGTATAATTCATTACATCACTGGTAATATTTTCTAAGATGCTTAATATGCGACGGATGTGACACCCCACCTAATTAAATACCGGGTGATCAGTCCTATATTAAATTAAAATCAAGGAATAGTTGGTTCATTCTTAGCATCACTGTCGAAAAATAATTATTTCCAAGTTAAACACCTTAAAATATTAAGCTAAGTGTCAAAACAATTTAAAGTCTTATTTTCATATTTATTAAATTCCAATATGAAAAACCCTTTTAATAAACAACAGTTTAAGAATCACATAAATACTAAGGATGGTAGGTACAAGTAATCTCTCGAAGTACGCCTTCTTACAAAAATATAATTTCGGTAGGTACATCCTCTCTAACCTTCTGGTCTAAGTCTTTCATGAGTCTCTCAATTCTATAGTGAACGTACGCGCAATTTCTCATGTGTGAGGAAATCCCCCATTCACCCACAGTTTTCTCCCATATAAAATTTCACTCAACGGAGTCTACTTAGACCTTACTGGTCCTCTTAATAACCCATTATACTCTATAAATAATAATCAAGGGTTCCTACATATTTTAACCGAATTAAATAAAAAGGGGAAAATATGCAATTTTCCAGGAGGGGTCGATCGATCGAGGAAAGGGGTCGATCGATCGATACTCTTGGGTCGATCGATCGATCAGGCAGTTATTCTGAATTCTTCCATTGTTAACTATGGGGTTTCTTCTCTAACTTCAACCAAAACTCCATTAATGATCCCACAAACTCCCAAACAAAATTACTATTGGTTACATATACCTATATACATGATTTCCTACGTGAAACATGTGCAAATTCATAATAGGTATTGAATTAATGGGGTAAATCATCATAATTATCAAGAACCCTAATTTTTCATAAAACTTCCATTCTTCTAATTCTTTTCCCGATTTATTCCTTATAAACCCATACAATTTCATGGGTAATCCTCTACATAAGATTGAGATTTCCAGAATATATCTATTCCCTCTAAAACATGTGATTTAATTCTCTAAATCATTAAATTCTTCCATGAAACATGTGTTTAAAAATCATATTCTAACATGGGTGAAACATCAACTAAAAGAGAAGCAAGAGAGATACATTCATGGGACTCTAATGTCTGATTTGATGATGATGGGGATATCGTTGCGTTCCTCGTCTTACGATCTATCTTTTGGCAGTGGTGGTGCAATCGCTTGGTTTTTTAGCCTTGGATTTCTTGGAAAACTTCCTCCCTTCTTCTCTAATGGCCGTTCTTATGTTTCTGTGATTGTTAACCCTAAAGCTAACCTCTAATAGATGATATAACTTAGGGAAATTCGTGGGTTTAATTTCTCAAAAATACAAAATGACTATAATACCCTCCCGGGATGCCAATTAGGCCTAAAAACGTCCCGAGACCCAAACTAAACCCCCGGGTACACTTTTCTGACTATCTCGACCCTTCCGAACACGTTGGCGCACTCAAAATGAACATGTGGGCGACTTATAATTTATTCACTTTTATTATAATAATTTAGTCCCAACACGACACAGGCGCATCCCGACTTAAATTTCCATAATTGCCATTTTATTCACTTGTGACAATTTTAATAAAATCAATCTTATATATTACTTTACTCATCTAGTAATATTAAAAAATATTCCAATAATTACTAACTCTCGTCACGCTAGTAAATATATAAAATAAAATTCTGGATTAATATTAATGTAATTTTCAATTAAATTTAATAAATCCCCAAATTGTAAAGCCATAAAAATACAAGGTATTACATACTTCTCCCTAATAAAGGAATTTTGTCCCGAAATTCAAAAAATAAGGCATACCTGGTAAAAATATATCTGAATATTTTTCGCGCATATCTTCCTCGCGCTCCCAAGTGGATTCCTCCACATTATGATGCTCCCACTGGACCCGTACAAGTGGAACTACCTTCGACCTCAATTTCCTCTCGCTATGGTCTAGGATAGCCACTGGTCTCTCCTTATAAGAACTGTTGGGCTATAAGTCAATCTCCTCTATTGCGATGTGTGTATGGTCCATATCATCCCGAAGATATCATCTCAATGATGAGATGCTGAATACATCGTGAATACGGTGCAAGTGCTCTGACAACCCCAATCTGTATACCACCGTCCCAATCCTCTCAATAATGGAAAATGGGCCCATGTACCTCGGAGCCAACTTTCCCTTCTTCCTGAACCTCATTACTCATTTCATAGGAGATACACATAGTAATACTTGGTCCCCCATGATAAAATCTAGAAAGGACCGTTTCGCATCAGTGTAGCTCTTCTGTCGGTTCTGGGCTACCCGAATGCGACTCCTGATATGATCAATCCTAGATGAAGTCTCCTGAATCCCCTCTGGTCTGAGCAACTTGTTGTCCCCCACCTCTAGCCAAGAAGCGGGATAATGACAAGGCTTGCCATATAATGCCTCAAATGGGGCCATGCCGATCGTGAACTGATAGGAGTTATTATAAGCGAACTCCACCAGTGAAAGATACGGCTCCCAACCTCCTTAAAAATCAAGGACACACATGCGTAACATATCCTCCAACATCTGATTGGTACTCTTTGTTTGTCTATTTGTCTGTGGGTGGTAAGATGAACTCAACCTCAACTCTTTACCCATAGCCTCCTGAAAGCTCTCCCAGAAGCGCGACACGAAAATCTTGTCTTTATCAGACACAATATCCAGGGGCACCCCATGTAGTCTCATGATCTCAACAATGAATAACTTTGCATACTGGCCCATGGTGTAGTCTATTCGTACTGACAGAAAATGAGCTACCTCGGTCAACCGATCCACTATAACCCATATGGAATCGTGACCCCGCTGTGATGTAGGCAACCCAGTAATGAAGTCCATGGAAGTACTTTCCCATTTCCACGTAGGTATCTCCGAAGGATGAAATAACCCTAGCGGTCTCTGGTGGTCCACCTTTACCATCTGACAGGTAGAACATTTGGACACAAACTCTGAAATGTCCTTCTTCATCCCACTCCACCAGTACTGTCGCCTCATATCCTGGTACATCTTATCCCCTCCGGGATGTATCGCAAATCTAGACTTTTACGACTGTGTCATCACTCCATGATGTAAGTCTTCTCCTTCTGGAACCACCAATCTCCCATTAAATCTCAAACCCTCATCAGAGCTCACTGAAAAGGATTCGGAACCCTCAGCTAAGAGTCGTATAATCTGCTCCTGGAAAAACATATCCGCTGCTTGTGCTCGTATCACCCTCATGACAATATCAGGTGTGACTATCATAACCGATATAAAGGAATGGGCTACCGCATTCTGGTGAATCAATTCTTTCCACTTCTCTCTCCACAATTTCTCTACGTTACCTACCGGTCTATGGCTTAACGCATAAGCAACCACTTTAGCCTTCCCGGGATGGTACTGTATCTCGAACTGATAGTCTTTCATAAACTCCAGCCACCTGCGCTGATGCATGTTCAACTCTCGTTGAGTGAAAAAGTATTGCAGTGACTTGTGGTCTGTGAACAAGCGAAACTTTTCCCCCAATAAGTAATGTCTCCAAATCCCCAATGCAAATACGATCGCTGCTAGCTCGAGGTCGTAGGTGGGGTAATTCCTTTCGTGAGGCTTATGCTTAAGGGAGGCAAAAGCTATAGCCTGCTCCTCCTGTAGAAGTACTCCTTCGAGTCCCTATAAAGAGGCATCAGTGTACAACATGTACTCCACTCCCGACTTGGGCAAAGCAAGAACTGGCATCGAAGTCAACTTATCTTTCATCTCATCAAAAGCCAAATGAAAAGCATCATCCCAAACATACGGTACTCCCTTGCGAGTCAGATTTGTCAATGGACCCGTTATCTTCAAAAAGCCTCAGATGGACCTCCTATAGTACTCGGCTAACCCCAAGAAACTACGCACCTCTGTCAGTGTCGTGGGTTGTCCCCACTCCCTTAATGTTGACACTTTGCTCGAAAAAAATCGATATCCCAAATTTTGACATAACATGGCCCAAAACCTGTACCTCTCGTAACCAAAATTTGCACTTCTCATACTTAGCATACAGTTGATGCGCTCGTAGAGTCTCAAGAACCTATCTTAAGTGCTCGACATGCTCCTCCTCCGTCTCTGAGTAAATCAGGATGTCATCTACGAAGACGATGACAAACTGATCCAAGAACTCTCTGAACACCTGGTTCATCAAATCCATAAATACGACTAGTGCATTTGTCAACCCAAAAGGCATGAGTCTGAACTCATAAGATCTATATCTCATCAATAAATCAGTCTTTGACACGTCCTGCTCCCTAATTCCTAGGTGATGATATCCCGACCTCAAATCTATCTTCGAAAGGAAGGTTGCTCCTCTCATCTGGTCAAAGTGGTCATCGATTCAAGGCAACATATATTTATTTTGTATCGTGACCTTGTTTAGCTCCCGGTAATCAATGCATAATCTCAGTGAATCATCTCTCTTTTTCAGAAACAACACCGGAGCGCCCCTAGGTGAGGTGATCCTACGAATGATGCCCTGGCCTAAAAGTTGCACTATCTGATCCCGTAATTCCCTCATCTTCATTGGAGCCATACGGTACGGTGCACATGCTATCGACCGAGTTTTCAGCATCAAGTCTATGACAAAATCGATCTCTCGATTGGGGGGTAGGCCCAGTATCTCCTGAAATACATTCGAAAACTCACGAACGGCTTGAATAGAATCCAGGGGAATCACAATCTCCTTATAAGTCTCCTCCTCTATGTAATACAAATCGGTGGAAGATCCTCCCTCTGGGCAAGGCATCACCACCAAAAACATCTCCTGCCACGGAATAGAAATGATAATACTCCTACCGAAACAATCTATCATGGCTCTGTACGGGGGAGCCAATCCATGCCAATAATGACATCGTGCTCATGCATATCTAAAACTAGCATGTCAGTCAGTTAAATCAAGCTACCAATCTCTATACCTACACCTCGGCATATAAAGAAAATAAAAGGCCCATTCCCCAGTGGTGAGTCTACGCATGTCATTGTACTCTCTGTTGTGTCTAATAACCCTAAGGCCCATGCAAAATGAGTAGCTATAAAATACTGCGATGCCCCAGTATCAAATTACACTTAACCCATAGTGCCATGTATAGGAAATGTGCCCTCAATCACAGATGGTGCCTGAGGTGCTACAGCTTGGTGGATGTTATAGAGACGTCCATATTGTAATTTCCCCAGCTGAACTGGGGCCGCTGGGATGGATGGTAGAGCTGGCATCTGAGTTTGCGCTGGGAAGGCGGCTGGAAAGAGTGGCCTCTACGGCTTATTACGGGCACCTTTGCTTCTGTGGGGCCCTATCCCCCTCTAGGCAATCCTGACGCCTATGGACATTCTTTCGACATCCAAAACATCTGCCCCTGAAGTTACCTACCCTTTGCCCCTGCTGACCATGGCCCTGTTGGCCATTACCACCCCACCACTAGCACTACTAAAAATGTTATTGGCCCTAATGGCCCTGTTGCTGATGGTGTTGACCCTGTTAGCCATGCTGATTGGACTGACCCTGTCTAAATTTCCTAAACCCTGCCTGGAATCACCTTGTCAGAATTTCTTGGCAGGGTACCCCTGATGGAAACTCTGCTCACTGTGACGGGTCAGCCCCTGGGTTGCTGGTGCTCCATCAGTACTACTACTGCCCCCTGTCTTGCCCTGCTGGTTGGACTCCTCTACTCATTTTCTCCCCTGCTGATGGAAGTGGTGATCCTGACAGTGTAACAAAGTAGCGTTAAGTACGTCAATGTAATTACCCAACGATATATTGCCTCTGAGGTGCTGACGAATCCTCCACGCCAATCCATCTAAAAATAGTAGTATCTTCTTCTCCTCACTGGGTGCCCCATTCGACACTATAGTGAAAAGTCGGATGAATTCCTCCTCATATTCAGCAATGGCCATACTCTCCTGAGGGTTAGTAACCTCCGCCTCATCTCAGTCTGCACGACGAATGAGAAATACTTGCGGTCAAACCGCGCCCAAAAAGACTGAATCGGTATGTTGTCCGTCTCCTCTAAGGTGGTGGTGGAATCCCACCCCTGTAAAGTGGCCCCCACTAGCTTGAAGGAAGCCAATAACTATCTCTATACGTCGGTGTACTCATACATGTGAAGATGCCTCTGGATATCCTTCTTCCATTGGCTGGCGACTACGATGTCCGAACTACATGAGAACTCTGGGGGATGCACCTTCTAAAAGGCATCCCTGACCCTCTCCCATGTAGTGGGAAGTTATGATGGTACTCACGCCACTGCCTGAACCTGGGGTGGAGCTTGTTGGACCACCGCTAATGTGGCATTCATCGCCTGAGCAACAATGGCGGCTACTTCAGTTACATTCATCATTCCCTAAGCCGGAGCTGCTGGCTGCTCGGGTTGGGAATTCCTGTCTCAGGGTGCGCATCTCGGAGGCATCTGAAATGTGAAGGATGTTTATTAGTCTACAGTTATTATCAAATCTCAAATAGTTGAAGACGTAAGAGTAAATACAGGAATATAACAGTCCTAAAAATAGGGCTTTAAATCGAAGACGCTAAGTTAGAAGCGAAATAAGCCGTACAGATCCTAAAGGACACTAGAACCTGATGCTTTGATACCACCTTTGACACCCCGCCTAATTAAATACCGGGTGATCAGTCATTTATTAAATTAAAATCAAGGTGAACGGTTGGTTCATTCTTAGCATCACTGCCGCAAAATAATTATTTCCAAGTTAAACACCTTAAAATATTAAGCTAAGTGTCAAAACAATTTAAAGTCTTATTTTCATTTTTATTAAATTCCAATATGAAAAACCCTTTTAATAAACAACAGTTTAAGAATCACATAAATACTAAGGATGGAAATTAACACACAAGAATTAAACTATCTACATAAATCGAACCAAGTTTAAGAACCATAAAAGAAATCATCCTGACAAAAGTTAACTCCCAATGAGTACTGAATACTGGAAATATAAATAAACATAAATCTCTGACAAATCCAAATGTAATAGGAAAACGGGTGACACATGCCCTAACTAAGAAGAACTAAAACAAGAACATAATCAATGAAGAGGTTGTCTAAAGTAAGGGCCTGTAACTCCCACATAAGCTGTAGCACGTCCAGTCCATAGAATCTATGCATGACGCTCCTGTGGTTGGGCACCTGTAATACATACATATATATATATATACATATGTATATATATATATATATATATAAGAGAAGAGAAATAACAGGAAACGGGTCAGAGCCCGAGTGTAAAATAGTTTTAAAATAGGTTAGCAAGTATTTAAAATATTTACTAGCTAATGTGACAGTCATGTTAGTATGCGACACTCTCTTGAGAGTTCTCACCTCTCATCTAGTGTGCACGCCTACCGTACTACTAAACTCATAAGTCTATCTAAATTATTCTCCATAAAGTTTTATCCCAAGAAGTACTACGTCTATGATATTTAGTCGTTGAAAATCAAACTCTTCTAGATTTCTTACGTTACTTAGAACAACTCAGTACCGTTACAAAGTTCCCGAACACTTATTATAAAGCTGGAGCATTTATTCATTAATTAATTAATTATATGCAAAGTAGAAAGTTTCCATATATAAGTATATATATATATATATATATATATTAGTCACTCATATAATATATGTACTATCGGCACCCCACATAAAATCTATGGTGCTGACATACTCTGCTATCAAGTCCCCGTATCACTCGTACTAAGAGAAATACTAGTTCGGAATTACTTTCGAATTGTATTAACACAATACACACAAAATGGTGGCGAAGCATAGTTCCAAGTCACTAAGAGGTCAGCATATACCCCTCACGACTCTTAGGACCGTCTGACTATCATTCTCAGATAGCCTGTACCAAGGAATCCTATGTTCTAGGGTAAAGTCAATATCCCTCATAAAGGTCCCATCGAGATAAGACTGTCCCGGCGTGACAACCTCCGTGATAGCATGTACCGCGGGTATGATTATTCACAAATATAATACCTAATATATGTACATAGTCACATGGTCATATATATATATATATATCCACATTTTCCATATTAGGTTCGCCCACGACCCATAATTATTATTATCCGATTTTAGCTTAATTTTACTCAATTACCTCGCAAAAGGATTTATCTCTTTTATTCTCACTTATAATTATTTCATATTTACTTATCATCTCTTGAAGTACACCTTCTTACTAAAATATAATTTCAATAGGTACGCCCACTTTAACCTTCTGGTCTAAGTCTTTCACGAGTCTCTTAATTCTATAGTGAACGTACACACAATTTCTCATGTGTGACGAAACCCCCCATTAACCCATAATTTTATCCCATATAAAATTTCACTGAACGGGGTTTACTTAGACCCTACTGGTCCTCTTCATAACCCATTATACTCTATAAATAATAATCAAGGGATCCTACGTATTTTAACCAGATTAAACAAAAAGGAGAAAAATATGCAGTTTTCCAAAAGGGGTCGATTGATCGAGAAAAGAGGTCGATCGATCGATCAGTCGATCGATCGATACTCTTGGGTCGATCGACCAATCAAGCAGTTATTACGAATTCTGCCATTGTTAACTACGGGTTTTCTTCTCCAACTTCAACCAAAACTCCATTAACGATCCCCCAAACTCCCAAACAAAATTACTACTAGTTACATATACCTATATACATGATTTCCTACGTGAAACATGTGCAAATTGATCAAAGGTATTGAATTGATGGGGGTAAATCATCATAATTATCAAGAACCCTAATTTTTCAAAAAACTTCCATTCTTTTAATTCTTTTCGAGATTTCTTGCTTTTAAACCCATACAATTTTGTGGGTAATCCTCTAAATATGATTGAGATTTCCAGAATATATCTATTTCCTCTAAAACATGTGATTTAATTCTCTAAATCATTAAATTCTTCCATGAAACATGTGTTTAACAATCCTATTCTAACATGGGTGCGTTCCTCGTCTTACAATCTACGTTTTGGCGGTGGTGGTGGTGGAATCGAATGGTTTCTTGGCGTTGGATTTCTGGGAAAGATTCCTACCTTCTTCTCTAATGGTCGTTCTTATGTTTTTGTGATTGTTAATCCTAAACCTAACCTCTAATATCTGATATAACTTAGGGAAATTCGTGGGTTTAATTACCTAAAAATACAAAATGACTATAATACCCTCCCCCTTAGGCCTACAAATGTCCCGAGACCCAAACTAAACCCTCGGGTACACTTTTCTAACAATCTCGACCCTTCCAGACATGTTGGCGCACTCGAAACGACCATACGGGTGGCTTATAATTTATTCACTTTTATAATAATAATTTAGTCCTGCACAACACAGCCGTGTACAGTTAAATAAATATAATTGCCATTTTATTCACTCGTGACAATTTTAATAAAATCAATCTTATATATTACTTTACTCATCTAGTAATATTCAACAAATTACCAATAATTACTAACTCTCGTCACGCTAGTAAATATATAAAATAAAATTATGGATTAATAATAAATTAATTCTCAATAAAATTTAATAAATCCCCAAATTTAAAAGCCAAAAAAATATGGGGTATTACAACGGATTCTTGAATTCTTCCCCTCCAAAGTCTCAATCCGGTAAGTTTCAAGTTGGATGACAAATGAAATATGATAGGTCCCATGCCAATTAGCCTCAAGTTTATTGTTTTTCTAGAGAACCTTATTCAACACATAATCTCCTTCCTTTAAATTGGTCGACTGCATCCATTTATTATAAAAACTAGTCGTTCGTTGCTGGTAAGTTGCATTTCTTAGAGGAAAATCTTATCACACTTCTTCCAGCATATCCAAATCAAATCTTTGTATTAGATCACTCATAGGAGTGTCAAAATTTAAAACTCTATGGGATGGAAGACCCAACTCAGCAAGTATGACTGCTTCAGTGCCAAATACTAACATGTATGGGGATTCTCCAGTTGCAGTCCTCGGGGTTGTTCGGTACACCAATAAAACAGAGTGTAGCTCATTAAAATATTTTTCCTTTGCATCATCAAGCCTTTTCTTCAACCCCTTTAAGAGAGTTCTATTTGTAACTTCAGTTTTACCATTACTCTGAGGGTGACCGGGAGCATAATGTAATTTTTGGATATTGGACTGAGTACAATAAGCTACGAATTCCTCATTATCAAATTGCATTCCATGGTTTGTGATGAAGGTATAAGGCAACCCATATATGTAAATGATGATCTTCCAAATGAATTGGTAGACCTTCTCATAAGTCATGTCTATCAATGTCTCTACCTCAACCCACTTTGTAAAGTAGTCCACTGCAATAGCTAAGTACTTGAATCTTCCTCGGGTGATCGGCAATGGCCCGATCAAGTCTATACCCCACATGGAAAATGACCAAGGTGAAGTGATTGGGGTGAGAGCAGTCTATGGAGTCTTGCGAATGCTAGAATACCTTTAGCACTTATCACACTTTTTAGCAAAAGCTGCACAATCCGCTCGCATAGTTGGCCAGTAGTATCCTTGCACACTTATTCACTGTAAAAATGATCTTCCTGTTATGTGAGCTCCACAAGATCCTTTATGTACTTCTTGAATTATGTCCGAAACCTTTGATGGATGAACGCAATGCTAAAAATTGACTGACAATCCTCTCCTGTACAAAACTCCTTTATCTAGCACATATCTCGCAGCTTTATACTTTAATTTTTTGGCTTTAATTATATCTGTTGGCAAATCTCCTTCTTCAATACATGCTCTAATGGGATCCATCCAAGATGGCTCCATGTCTACATCGATAAAATTAATCATCAAATCCTCATCTATACTCCTATTGACCAAAATCTCAATATGAATAGTTTTTAGGAGTTCAACTCTGGTAGCTAAAACTACCCGAGCAAGAGCATCTTCTCAAGCATTTTTCACTCTTAGAATTCTATTCACCCGAATAGTTTGTAATTTTTTTATTACCTCCATTGCGTTGGACATGTATCTGGCTGTCAATTCGCCTTTAGCTCCGTACAAGCTCAATATTTGATTTACTATTAATTGGGAATCACTATGTGCCATAACTTGTTCGGCATTCAGTGATCGGGCTAGACTTAAGCCCACAATGAGAGCTTTATATTCTTCTTCGTTATTTGAGGCTTGAAATTGAAATCGCAGGGCATATTCAATATCAATATTAACACGAGTGTTAAGTATTATACCTGCTCCACTTCCTGTTGCACAAGATGATCCATCAACGTACAACTTCCATATTGGGAGATCATCATCAAATGCTTGGTTTGTCAAAATCCCATAGTGGAATGTTTTTCTCCTTGCTTCCTCCCACTTTTTAGACATCTCTTGTGTTCGGGAAGAGGAATATCATAGGTCAAAAAATGGCTTCTTCTAGTAAAAATTCCTTGGGAGCTTAATTGTCAACAACTTATTTCACTTTATTTTCTTCGGGTCCTTGCTCGGCCTTTTGGTTTTGTTCATCGGGAACCTCGAGGTAAGTGAATTTAGCTATGAAATCTGTTACTTCTTGGCCTTTTAGAGAAGACACTGGTTCATAGATGATATCATACTCCCCTAATTCCACTGCCTAATACATTAATCTTCCAGACTTCTCTAGCTTGTTTAAAGTTGGCCTTAGTGGCATATCAGTGTACACTACTATTGTATGGTCTTAAAAATAGGGCTTCATGCGTCTAGAAGCTTCAATCAATGCCAATAACAACTTTTCTAGGGGGTACCTGATTTTTACTCCTCGAAAAGCTTTACTGGTGTAGTAAACAAGATTTTGTACTCCATTCTCCTTTCTGATCAAAGCAGAGATAATGGCTAATTTAGAAACACCTAAATATAGGTACAATTCCCCCTCCCCATAATTGGTTAGGAGAGTAGTGTACGTGACCCCAAATACTTCTTCAGTTCTAGAAAATATTTCTCACATTCTTCATTCCATTCAAAACTCTTTTTAAGTCCTTTGAAAAATGGTAGGCACCTATTTGTAGCTCGAGACACAAATTTATTCTAAGTTGCTACTCACCTAGTTAACCTTTGCACATCCTTCTTGCTAGTCGGGGACTGTATCTCAAGGAATCCCTTAATCTTGTTTGGGTTTGATTTAATTCCCCTATGATTTAATATATACTGAAGGACCATTCCTTCCTGTACTCCAAAGACTCATTTGGTCGGGTTTAATCTCAACTGGTGCTTATCAAGTTGATCAAAAGTTTGGTTGAGGTCAGCAATATGGCCGGACACTTTTTTGCTCTTTGTTAGCATATCATCCACGTATACTTCCATTTTTTTTCCTATATTCTCCTTAAAGACCTTGTTCACAAACCTTTTATAGGTATCACCTGCATTTTTCAAACGAAAAGGCATAACATTATAATAGTAAGTTCCTCGTGGAGTAATGAAAGAAGTGCTCTCCCTGTCTTTAGGCTTCATTTTGATCTGATTATAACCAGAATAAACATCCATAAAACTGAGTAACTCATGTCCTGAGGTAGCATCCACAAGCTGATCTATTCGGGGCAAAGGAAAGTGATGATTTGGGCATGCTTTGTTAAGATCTATGAAGTCTATGCACATCCTCCACTTGTTATTTTTCTCCATGATCATAACTACATTGGCTAACCAATATGAATATTTCACCTCATCGATGAAGGCTGCTTTTTGAAGCTTTTCAAATTCCTCTTATACGGCTTGGTTCTTCTTAGGGTTGAACACTCTTCACCTTTGCTTTACTATGTTTATTTCTTTATTAACGTTAAGCTCATGAAAAAGGAAATTTGGATCTATCCCAGGCATATCAGCGTGACTCCAGGAAAACACATGTTTTCTCTGTCTAAGGAAGCTCACTAGATCCTGTTTAAGAATAGGATCCAGCGTTATTCCTATTTGAGTGGTGAGTTCTGGTTTATCCTCATCTAACAAGATACTTTTTGTTGCCTCTATAATCTGGGCTTTTACCAACTCTGTTTCCTCCCTTGGATCTAAGGTTTCAACCTCAAATTCATCATCAGGTTCATAGGTATCCACTTGGTAAGTGGTGGTTTTCCTCTTTATTTCCTCTAGTTCTACCTGCAAGGTAGATGAGTAGTAGTGTTCCCGATATACTTTTTTATCACCCTTTACAACTCCTACGCGAAAGTTGTTTGGTATTTCAAGCATTGATGAACAATAGAAGGCACTTCCTCAAATTTCTTTAGCCCAACTCTTCCCATAATTATATTGTAAGCTGAATGGACGTTTTTATCCATTACAAAGAAATAATTTTTTATTGTTAAACATGCTGGCCATGTACCAATCATCAGTTGCCTCTTAATGGTTCCCAAAGGGAAGACTTTCTCACCTGCAAAACCTATTAGTGGTCGATGATAGGGCTCTAACTTGCTGAGTTTATAGTTCAAGCTGCTAAAATAAGGATAGAACATAATATCTTTCAAGATGCCATTATTTACTAGAACTATTGAGACAATGATATATTTCTTTCTAATTTTGATTACCATAGGGTCATCATGAGGGCACAATACTCCTGATAGTTCATTTTTAGAAAATCCTATCACCAGCTTATCTTTCGTAACCTTCCTTGGTTTGTCTTCCTCGACAAGATTAATCCTTTGTATGTACGAGCAAGCTTGATCCTCATTGAGGTAAGCTTTTCTCTCTGTAGTATGATCGCCTCCTCCTACATCTCCACCTGTAATCATTTGGGAATCAAAAGAACCAAAACTGAGTGTGAATACCTCACGTTTTGATTGACGGGGCTTTTTGGGCAAATCGAGATCATCATCGTGGTCATGTTTATGAGCTCTCTTCTTCTCCTCTCTAGGTCTGTAAGGAGATTTTAATATGTTTTGAGCTCCTTTATTATTCTGCCAATTAACAAACTAATTTAATTTTCATCTTCGGATGAGAGTTTAAATCTCATTTTGATGGACAATGCAATGATCCATCGTGTGATCATAGTCTCTATGGAACTCACAGTACTTAGTTTTGTCCCTTTTGGTAGGGGAACTACTCATCTTATCAGGTCAATGCACATCTTTATTGTGTTTGATCTTTTTTAAGACATGATGAATACCCATGGTTAGTGGAGTGTAGTTGTTATACTTCTTGATCTTTTCTATAATTCCTTTTTGTTTTGACTCCTTATGCTCCTTGGAATCTTTGTGATCCTTCTTGTCATTTTTGCCTTCATCTTTTACTCCCGATCACCTCTTGGTTACCATTATTTCCTCGACATTCATGATTTTGGCTGCTTCGGCCATCAATTCTGCCATGGTATTTAGGGGATCTTTAGCAAGTGTATAATAGAGTTTCTCGAGGAGAAATCCACTCATAAGGGCTGTTATAGCAGTTTTCTCCTCATAATCCAAAACCTCCATCTTCTCATTATTGAAACGGGTGATGTAGTCCCTGGTGCTCTCACCTTCCTTCTATTGTACACTAAGCAAATGTGCCACCCTTTTTACAGGTTGGACCCAAAAAAAAGTTTCTAATAAATAGCTCGGCCAACTAGTTGAAGTGAGAAATTTATCCCCAAGGAAGGCTATTGTACTATATTTGGGTAGATCCAGTAATTGTTACAGAGAATGCTCTACACCTCATTTCATCGGGAACTGCATAAATATCGGCGGCTACTTGGTATTGTTCAATATGGAGGATTCGATCAGTTTTCCCATCGTATTTGGGTGTGATTGCTGGAGATTTGAACTTTATTGGAGTGGGGAAATCCATAATTTTTTGTACAAAGGGAGATCTTTTTACAAATCTTCTTTGCACTGGATTTTTGTCCTTGGACATCTCTCCTAGCCTATCCTCTAATCTTTGGATAGAACCTTTCCAACCGTTGTTACTAGCATCAGACCTACGAGATGTTGTTTTTTTGTTTACTGAACTCTCTTTTTGGGATTGTTACTGAGCCCGAGCAGTACGTTGGGAATCTAATGTAGACTGGACAGAGCTTTCCTTTTTATTACATAGTCGTCGAGTCTTTCCCGACATTGCCTTAGTAACATTTGTGTTCCCCCTGGGTCCCAAATGATCAAAGGGAGAAGCAAGACTTAGCCTTTCTAAGGCACTTAACCTTTATGGAGAGTGGGACTGTGTATTTAAAGATCCTAATGCCCTGGATAGTGAATTTGACCCTGGATGATAGGATGTATCCGCTGTAGTTCTTGAATGACTTCACCTGCCACTTCTTGGTGGTGGTAGTGGCGTATATCCATGGGAAGACATAGCAGGTGCTCCTTCTTGAAGAGTTTGCACAAGTTACCTGATAATGCCATGTATAGCCTTTTGGCCTCTTACAAAACTGTCCTGAATTCCAGTTAATTCATTCTCTGTTGGTGGGGCAGAAGGGACAAGCGGAATGCCATCATTCCTGAGACTTGATTCAAGAATATCATCCATTTAGCTGTTTGAATGAATGAGAATGATTATAAATACGTTCCCATAGACGGTGCTAATTTTTTGATGCAAAAAAGTAGCTTGACCTAATTAATTGATCACAGATAAAAATGAATAGAAGAGACAAAGGATTTTTAAAGTGGTAGGGCTGAAAAAGGAAAGACTACATCCACTTTTGTGTATTGCCTTGGGCTTGTTAAATTGCCTTTTGTCTCATTTTTCATGTCCCTTGTATGTAGGGTTTACAGTGTATTTATAGCCTCTTAAGGGTGTATAAGAGTCGAAATATTAAAGGAAAAAATGCATTTATAACATAGGCATTTACACTTGTACAATGTTAATAATGTATACAACATAATTGAGATTCATTATCGCTATTGGTCGGTCTTCCTGGTGTTGGTCGTGCTTCTTTAACCCGTTGGTCGGCATTCCTTCAGTTGTTTGGTGACTCGCCCTTGCTGACTTAGATTAATTCCCATATGGATAACACGTGTTCATATATAAACGGTGCACGTAGTAGGATAATTTTTGGTATCAATAGTGATTATTAACATAACTATTACAAAAATATTGTTATATGTTCATACTTAATCAAATTGTGTAAATAATTATATAACTATGTTAAAATATAAACTTATGGTAGATTACTCGATTATAGAGGGGTAAGAGTATTAGAATCTCTTTGTATGTTTTATGATGGGGTTAGATTACTCTACTATTGGTCAATTAATGGTTAATTAATTTGCAAAATACATTAATACGGTAAGAGTTAATTGGATACTCTGTAATAGGATGATTCAAATTTAGTTGATTTCTTTGTACCGATGTAACATTAAGTAAATTGTATACTCTATAGCGTATAATTTTTAGGGACCTCCTTGATTGCTTTATATGGTAGGATGGCATGTTATTATTTTGATACTTTTTTGGTAAAAGATCCGGGTGAGTGCTCTATGGTATTATGATATGTTTTTGGTAGGTTTGGGGTTATGGATGCTTGTTTATGGAGTTGCGTACTAGAAAATTCTAATGAACAATTAGGCTAGACAGAAGTGTATTGGGGGTTCTATATTTAGATTTCATTTATGAGATATCCCACGCATGAAGTATAGTTTGATTGGTAGTTAAGAGATACTAGGATCTAAGACTCATGAGTTATCATGAGGTTCGTAATTAGGTTATGTTCTAGTTATAGATAGTGTACGGAGAACCTCTGGTCGCCAAATCTTATCAACCAACCAAACTAAATATAAGTGTATGCGGGGGTTTCTTGTATTTATTTTGTTTATGAGATGTCTCACGCATGGATTTTAGTATGGTTTGGAGTTGAGAGCCAGTGGGATATTGGTACAATTAGATTTAATGCATCGTTAATTCTCACGATTAATATTTATTTTATATTGATAAACTTGTTCTATTTCAATATTTTTTCTATTAAGGAATCATACGTGGGATGGTATGTATAGTGTGTAAAGGTTAGGATGAATACAAATGATTATGACTGCCTTAGGTTAGAAAAAAGGTGAGGTATCTTTGAAGTAAGTGTTCGCGGGGATAGAGTGAGACATAAATGAGTTTCTTTTAATAATGCATAAGTAATTTAACTTTGTCTTGCCAATTTGTAGGCTCTAACCAGCGTTATTTCCTAAAAACTATGTTTTAGATATTCATAGTCAAGAGCAATGGGGCTTAATAATCAGATTTGCATCCAGTGGATTATCTAGTTCACTATCCATAGACTAGGATATTAATTTATTCAACATTTAGTTTTAGTTAGACATTCCACTTATTCTTTATTTCAGAGTTATTGTTCATGGATCCATGTGGATGACTACGTTGGTTATTAGTTCACTTCCAATACATAAAGTTTGTTCAGACTCGGTGTCTATTGATTCAGTTTTGGCGACATTAATTGCTCTATTTCATCTACTTAGTTTCTACTTTTTTTATGGTGTGAACGATTTAAATTATTTAATATTTTACTTTATCATCCATGCCAAGCGTGATATAATTAAGTACACTCACCTATCTTCGGTGCATAGGAGTGGACACATGCCACGTGGAAAATAGGGGTGTTACATAACATAAAACAATAAGATGGACTAAGTAAAAAATGTACTTAGATCTTAGGCACTAAAGTTAATTGTCCATTATATTAAAAGTAATAGTAAAATGTTTAGCAAATAATTTTATTAATGGTGTTTTTGGATGGGGGTGTAACACGTTTTTTAAATGTCGGGGTAACATAAAATTAAGTATAAACAATAATGTTTTTATGCATATCATAACAAATACAAAACCTAACACTGTTATGTAATTTATTTCAACAATATCCATCTTCTTCACACTCTTTTAAGTATATTACTTAGGCTAATGGCCTGAGCATTTGTGCTAGATTACTGTTCCCTAATATTTTATATTAGATAGAAAAATTAAAGAAATAATTGAAAAATATATCCTTAATTTCATTAATGATATTTGCACACACATTCTTAATTTAACGTGTTATCATGAATTTTAGACAGTTGAATGACGTATATACATATCATACTTCAACTCAATTTTAAAACATGATGGTTTCACTTTTTCTCGTTAAACAACTTATCTCTATAAATATATGTTCTAATCATTACATCACACAATGGCCACACATGCAATGCACGTGTGAACTAATTAGTAAAGTATAAAAGAGGTGTTGGGAAGGATACATATACACACACATATAGGTAGAGATCCTAAAATGATGTCCAAATTTGCAGACCAAGTTTAAAAAATAGTAAGAATAATTGGGGCTAATTATTTTTACAGGGTTGCTCACATTCTATGGACACCCTAGAAAGAAAGACCCAAAACAATTTTTTTTTACTATTTTAAATCGATCAATAATTGTTTATTATAAGGTCCTTGAAAACACACACACACACATATATATATATTAATTTTTTAAAATATTAAAAAAAATTATTTTCACTTGAATTGTTTTTTTTTCTTTTTCTTTTTTCTTTGGGGGGGCATCAATGGAAAATTTAGATACCCCATAAAAAGTCAGCCCCCATTTTTTTACTAGTTTTTCAAAATTAATTTGTAATATAAGACCTCATTTTAGTACCTCACTTGATCCTAATTGTATATTCAAAAATATTATTTTCACTTGAATTGTATTTTTTTTTTCTTTTTCTTTTTTTTTTGTGTGTGTGTGTGGGGGGGGGGGGGGGGGGGGGCATCAATGGAAAATTTATATACCCCATAAAAAGTGAGCCCCCATTTTTCACAAGTTTTTCAAAATTAATTTGTAATTTAGGACCTCATTTTAGTACCTAACTTGATCCTAGTTGTATGTATATATCTATATAATAAGTTAGGGAAGTTTTTGAATTGTCTACACATTTTAACGGTCAAGATGTGTGTCACCTACTTACACATTTTAATGGTTGAGATCCGATCTATTTTCTTTTTACAACCCTACCCCTCAATTATTTTGTTTCCCTCTCTTTTTCTACCTATCAAACTTACACTTTAATTCAAATATTGGGTCATTTTAGTAACATTCTCCCTTTCTTCCAAAAGACACTTTCTACCTGCCTCTATCCACGTGTACGCATACGATGTTGAACCCCCTGTCCAAACCATAACCACATTCTCTCCCTCACACTCAACCGAAGATGCCTCCCAAGACAAAAACCCTACCTCATTCTCTACGCATCACTCATCTGCCTCCGCTCTATGCCTTCGTGCCGCCGCCGCTCTAGGTATATTCACTCTCTTAGGAACACGCTGTTGAACCCCCTGTCCAAACCATAACCTCATTCTCTCCCTCACACTCAACCGAAGATGCCTCCCAAGACAAAAATCCTACCTCATTCACTCCGCATCACTCATCTGCCTCCGCTCTATGCCTCCGCGTCGTCGCCGCTCTAGGTATCTTCTCTCTCTTACGCACGCCCCCCGAGTATAAGGGTTTTCTACATCCAATAATGGTTTGTTCATTTGGTACAAATATAACAAAGGTTTTCTATATTTAACAAGGTTTTGTAAAGGATTGATTTGTAACCTCTATGTAGTAAATTTTTGTAGCAACTAACGATGGTTTTTTTGTTAATTACAAAAAAATCGAACCAAAATCTAAATATCTGCTTATTAGGTTGTGAAACAGGTATGCCCAATTACATAGGTATTGCCCATTTAAATATATGGTGTAATAATTTTGTTCAGCTTTTTTTCATCTCTTGGTTAGTAATTTAGATGGCTTTCTTTGAGAGAGATGACAATTAGAAAGTTTTATGTATATTGGGTTGTGTTCTAAAATAGTCGATTCACCTGAATCCACCATACCACCTAACTTTTATGTTTGCAGGTTTTTGGCTATGTGGAGGTTTAGTATACTATGTTTTACTTCTAGAATTGAGTTTTTTTTAAATCTCATTTTCACTATCCACTACTTGATCTGAAATGACGCGAGTATGCATTTTTTTGCAGATAACATGGAAAGATGGGGGTTTATGTTCTTTTACGCATCTCATCGTATTCAACTTCTGAATTGACGCTCAATAATCGTAGGCGCTCAATAATCGTAGGCTTTTGATGGTATCCGCTGATGATGATTTTCAGTATTGGTAAAAATAAAAAACTTTTGTTAACTGCAATGTGTTTTTTTTTAAGAGATTTACTTTTACCATAGTTTAGTTATCTACTTCGATCTTATAGATACTAATATGTATATGTAGACATGTATCTAAAATTTGTGATGGGGGTTTCTTTTACAACAGGAGGATAATGTGTTTGTTGCGTCTGTTTTGAACATTAGCTATAATTTACGTTTTGAATAGCATTTAGTTATATTTTTCCTTAAGCTCTGTTTATTTAGATACATACCCATTTTTGGTGTTTGTTTATTGAAATACATACCCATACATACATCCTTCATGAATATGAGTTTTTGTTTATAGTTGAGTTGCTAATTTCTTCCAACTCGAAGTTACTTGGATCTATATTTTTTTGTAATAGATGTGCTTGATCTGGGAAATTAGTTTCCAAACTATTTAGTTAGTGATTTTCATGAACAATTACTCAGGTCCAACTCTTATGTGTAGGTTCTCAGGTTCCGATCAGCTGTGTTTATGGTTTAGGTGTAGTCCTCTTATAGTTGCTGTGGGTCTAAAAATGATTACCACTCCTCTTATAAGGATAAACAATAATTTTCTCAATATAGAGATCATGTGCATCTTAGTTGAGGTGTGGTTTTTGTGTAGCAGATAGGGACAAAAGCACAACAGCAGGCAGCGGACCCAAATTGCGTGAAGCTGACTGATAGGATCCATACTTTACGTATTCAGTCAGAGCTTATAGCATCCATACTCTATGTTTTTCTATTTCAGGGTTTGTGAACCACATACGTGGCGACCGTTGTGATCTCCGGTTAGTGTTTGGTGATATGCTCACAGGTAGTAACTTGAACCACGTATTTTTTCTGTTTCAGGGTTTGTTATTTTGTTGATGTTTATTAATTAATTTCATTTCACACGCTTTGTTCGCTTTGTTTGTGGTTCTGAAAAATGGTTTGAAAAAATTTCATTTCACACGCTTTGTTTGTGGTCATTTCACACATTTTGTTGATGTTCAAAATGGTTTGAAAAAATTACCCATTAACACGGGCATTCTATTGAAATTTATGCACTATTTCTACATCATTTCTAACAGGGCCATTCTATTAAAATTTGTTGGAATGATATTAATTTCCAGGATCTTCATGTTGTTTTAAACTTGATCAGTTTAGTTTCATCTAATTTGCAAGTATTTACAATCAGCCGAGTGTATATCATTTTATATCTTCAACCTATGCTAAGGTCACGATGGTATTTCCTACTATAAAGTTTGCTGCTATATTATCATACATAAATGGTATTTCCTCCTATAAAGTCAAGTTTTTTAATTAGTGAAGTTTGTTCTAATTTCTCTTTTTTCATTTTGAGTGAGAACATAGAATGCTTTACTTTCTCTCTTAATTCAGTTCATTTCCATACTAATATTTGGCCTCATCTGAGTGAAACCAAAAAGGGGGGGGGGGGGGGGGGTTGTTTCAAATGTTAAGCTAATAACTTCATGGTTTAGTGTTTGTTGTTTGCTGCTAATACGTTCATTATTTTCATCACCTTTTCAACCTATGTCTATCTATGGGATAACCTCAGTGCGTTTGCAAGTTATTGATTTCCACGTGCATTTTTTCATCACCTTTTCAGCCTATGTCTATCTATGGGATAACCTCAGTGCGTTTGCAAGTTATTGATTTTCACGTGCATTTTTGTTCGGCACCGTCCGAGCCTATCTTCCCGTAATGTTTTCATGAAATCCTGACAAAAACTACTACTGAGATTTTGCCAGAGGATCCATATGGAGGGTGATTTTTCATCTCCATCTAAAATTAGTTTAATTTTCAAATTTCAAACTCAATTGAGCTTGAATTGGACTTTAACCTCTTGGATTTGCATCAGGTTCTTTTTCTCTCTCTGAGGTGGATGGTATTGATCTCCCTCTCACATTTAAGTGTTTTTAGTTTGAAATTATTTTGTTATTACATATTTGTTTTCTTAAATTGTGTGTTCATGATTTTGTTGTAACATCTTTATTTTCTTAAATTATTGGATGTTGTTTGGAGCCATCAATTATTTAAGTTATGCCCAAGATATTAATGTTGACACGATATTAAATTGTGTGTTCATGATAGGGGATGATGTGAAGCAGCAGGTGTGGGTGTGTGTGTGTGTGGGGGGGGGGGGGGGGAGGGGAGGCAGCAGCAGTGGGTTGGGGGGGGAGGCAGCTGCAGGGCAAATGGTACGATTCAACCTGTATATATGTT